>JAWQUT010000125.1:133713-194681 GCA_033807755.1 Ellobium chinense
GTGTGCTACACTGTATATCATGAGAAGATCAGGTTTTAACAAAGTTTATTTCAGCTAGTCCAGACCGCTAATGTGTGAGTTATACAAAACTCATTACCAAAGACAGGATGGACGAACATGTAGACCTATCTATCATTATATGACAAAACATGAGCATAAATTCCATTCATAATGCAATGACCTCCTTCCCCTCCACCCTCAATTATCTCTCCCTCTCTCTCTCTCTCTCTCTCTCTTTCTCTCTCTCTCTCTCTCTCTCTCTCTGTCTCTCTCGCTCTGTGTCTCTCTCTCTCTCTCTCTTCTTGTCTCTTTCTTCCGTGTGTCTCTCTCTCTCTTCTTGTCTCTTTCTTCCGTGTCTCTTTGTCTCTCTCTCTCTCTCTCTCTTGTCTCTTTCTTCCGTCTCTCTCTCTCTCTCTCTCTCTCTCGTTCTCTTCCACTAACTTTTTTTTTTAAACGGGTACCTCCTTGGTAAGAAGGTCTTAAAAACCAAACTGATAAACAATTCAAATGTGCAATAATGGGTAATTTTTCTCAAATGCAAAGGGAGGTAATATAATACAGTAGGCCTACTTGCACGGTAGGCTATGTCTGTCTCACACACACACACACACACACACACACACACACACACACACACACACACACACATATCATTTTAAAAAAATGCCTTCACCATGTCAATAACTTTGACAATAATAGTTGGCCTATATATCTATTTAAAATAAAATCTTGCAACTGCAAACTTCATGAAATTGAGCAAATTCATGGCAGATTTCATAATATCTTTTATGCAATAATAAGCAGAGCAACGGTTCTATGAAAGTAGTGGCCACAAATCAAAACATTGCAAGGATTCAGAGTTCTGAGAAGACACTTGAACAAGAAAGCTAGATCTCGATCTTCTGAGCAAATCAAAGTAAAACATTTTTTAGAAGTTTAATTATTATTATCCCTCTAGTGCCCAGCCCTATTTACAATTGCACAAAAAGTCCGAGCTCCAGTTTTTGGATCACTTCTGAATCCACTATGCTGGAACAAGCATCAAAATGATAATAAAAATTGTTATAATGTGGTTTATAAGTCTCATATCCAGGCTAATGCCTGCTCATGCGACTTCACACTATTATGGTGGGGTGATGATCTTGATTTGCTTTTTCTTTGTTCCACGAAATGTATCAGATCTGATACGCTGGAAACTAGAGGGTTAAGATGTCACTGTTCTTTTTATAAGCTTTTACACATCTCGTTAACTTATCCAGGGGTTCCATGCCAAAATACTTTCAACACGTGTTGCTGAACTCTTCCTCCAAATTTTGATACAAAGAAAAATGTCCCTAAACCAATTAGATTTTGAGAACTTTGGCAATGAATCAGGTTACCTAATATTTTAGGCCTTTTCAAACAGTGAACAGGGCAACATTACCTCCTAGCAACAACCGCAAAATTTATACTTGAATGGCATACTTGAGTCTACAAATTATGCATTTGCACATATCTAAGCCTTTCAAATTCAAATTCAAATCAAATCAAATCCCTGTCGCCCTCCCCATGGCCAGTCTTCTGATTTATAGGGACTATTTCAAAGTTTGCATACTCCTCTTCTAGGTGCCATTGGCATCTTCATAACTTGACGGGACAGAGACGCATGTGACGATGCCTGACGTGACACACAATGCCTCTGAATATGTTAGAGAGAAGAGCAAAATAAGGTGGTTGTTTGGTGTTTTTTTTTTTTGCATTCCATGGAACCTACACACCAACATTTTTGTCAAACGGTTTACTGAAAAATGCACTTCCCTGCGCTTTGTCGGAACGAGCTTAGTGGGTCAACCAGAATGTGAGTTTAGATTCTCAACGGTCCCTTACTGCATTGCTCTAACTTTAGAAATCAGGCATCGTACAATAAAAATATGATGTGCCTTAAAAATGTGTGAAATTCAAAGAAATTTCAGATAGGCCTATCTGCATCATTGTTTCAGTTTTGCTATGTGAAAATTCCCTGCAATTGCCATACAAGTTAAGATACAACTCGTCATTTTTTTTTCAAAAAATAAAGTTTGTGCCTCTGTATTTACACTTCTGTTGGTCTTAAGTGAGTAGATTCGGCATAGTTTTACACGTCACCTGGACCAAATTGCTTACTGACAGCAATATTATTATTGTAAGATGCCATTGCTCTGTGGTGTGAATGATTTGACTACTGGGCTAGGCGTTCCTCTTTACTGTGCACGGAACCAGAGTCTGAGTAAACAGTGCATGTCCAATACCTGTGCCTATCCTCTGTTGTAAGTCTCCTCTCCAGAACAACAGGACAACCATATTCCACTCAGCACCTATAGCTTTAATAATATTCCCATCTTTCAAATCTCATCCGTTGGCTATGATTACTGGAAACTGTCCATATTTTGCGGCCTTCAAACCGTATTAAGTGCAACTTGAAATTGCATATTTTATTGATCATTTCATGACAAGATGGTTTACTGTTATAGTCATAGCATTATGATAACATAATGCAAATCCCCAGAAGTTACCAAACATGTAACAAATAAACAGCTGGAGAGATGAAATAAAGTATAGAGAAAGGAAGAAGAAGAGCGAGAGAGTATGAGAACGAGAGAGAAAAGGAATAATGTGACCGGCAGTCCACTACCGGCTGCCTATCGGAGCACATAATAATATAATTGGTCACGAAGATAGTTGTCAAATAGTAGACCTTTAAGTTTGTATGTGAATGACACTCCCCTTCCCCTCCCCTTTTTCAAGTCTTGTTCGTCTTTAGCACAGCATACAACGTAACTGCGACTACTTTAAGTTTCAGACCCACATAATAAAGCCAAAATAAAATATACACTAAGTGACAGGTATTTCATGTCAATGTCTTAAACCAAAACGTTCTGGGGCGGGCAATGGGAGGGGTGCTCTGAGTGGCTCTGACCCCACTGGTATAATTCTCCCGTATTGAAGGTAGCTTTCGACAAGGCGAAGGTCTCAAAGGTCAAGCATGGTCAATGAATGAACTGCCAGATAGAATTGAAGGTATATACACGCTTTAAACTTGTATGATCTCTGAAGCATTTCAATATTCCGGGTCCCAAAATGATTTTTTATCCTAAATTCATTTTTTTATACTTTTGGTTAAATAAATATCTTGTGTTTTGATCATATTCTAGATAAAAACTTTTCATTTTACATGAGTATGGTCATATTTTTTCAAAGACTAGACGCGCAGAAGTTTTACTGGCATAACCTTTAACCCTATGCCTTGCCCCCACAATATTGTAGCTTCGGCCTTGACGTGCTAAGGTGCAGTTGAGCTGTGCAGGTGGGCTTAACGAGTTTATGAAGTAGACAAGTACTGGCTTATAAAATGACGTACATTTTCAGCTGCAATTTGGATTGGATAGTATCCGGTCGATCAAACTAGCCTTGTCTGTGGTGGGAGATTGTGCGGATGTTAGAGTGATAAAAAACGGTAGGTAGATTAGATACGGATAGACTTAGAGTCGAGTCTTGAATTAAGAAGAGTCTAGGACTTCGTCATCAGGCTGGCCCAGCAGAGTCTGAAGGCGGGAGGCATGAGAGTCTTAGTTTTGTGAAGTTATGAGATGAACTAGTCTAGTCTAGGTCTAGATCTACTCAGGAAAATTACTTAGACTACTGCAAAAAAAAAAGTGCTGTTCGGATTTTCTTCAAAAAGGCTGACAACAATTAGACGTCTACGGAAGAATTTCCATAATGTGGTAACGTCTACAACTACGGTCAGTACCATAATTCCGAATAACGTACTAATACAACCCTAACCCTATCCCCNATAAAACAGTCTTTCAAGTGTCTGTAATAATGATATAACGCCTCTGCTGGCCCCAGACAACCCGGTATAATCCTGGAATAGCCCCGATTTAGTCGATACCATTTATATTTGGTATCGGCAGTGCTGTTCCAGGAGTATATAGGCATGAGACTAAATGAAGCGCAGTTCAATATCGATACCGAATCGCAGTTCAGTATCGATACCGAATCGGTGCTATTACAGGATTATGCCGACAACCCACAGGGTTACATTATCCAAAGTCCAAAGTAATACAACCACTGCGCGCGTGGCGGCCGTAACCTTACATCAAAAACGTTCCAGCCACCTGGCCAAGCTGTCTAGCCAGTGCTCTGCGGACGGGTGATATCATGGTATGAATGTTTTAATTCCTCTGTGAACAGTAGATGCCAGACAAAATCATGTTAAGACAATAAGAATGCAGAATACTTTTTCTGGCTTACACTATCAAACTTTACCTTTGAATTTGGAATACCAGAACCTTAATTAAAAGCAGAATAATACATTGTCAGGTGGAGATGTCTGTAGTGCTGGAACGTAAGTGATGTCAACGTCTTTGCCACAGCCTTCTGCTGATCGGGGAAGGGGAATAATTCTGGACGCAAAGGCCAAACCTGATAATTCTAGCTCTCCTTATTGCGTCATATTACATATGCGCACGGTAACAGAACGGTGCTCTTTCTTCGCAAAACTGACATGGTGGGCACCATAGATAATTTTAAGAGAGAATAAGTATTGAAAAACGGAAAATTATTTTTGATGTGCATGTCCTACTTTAACCCTAACACTAATGCCCATCGAGACAGTAGCATCAGTCGAAGTGAGCGTAACTCCTTATTGCCAGTTACCACTTATGGAGGATTATTGCATGGAAATTTCCATATCGTGGTAACTGGTGATTATACATTGAAAAATATCTTATCAATCGATCAAATAATTACAAAGAGGTTCCCAAACCATTTGCAAATGCTATTTCCAAGGAATAAAACATGTTTTTGCTTCAGTAACGGAATTAATGAATATTAAACTTATGCACTGTGACAGACATTTTGATATTTGGGTCAGCTTGGGAAATCCAAAAACAGTACCATTTCTCTTTCTTTGTTTATCCCCCACAAAAATCCAAGCCCCTCTTTTTTTATACCAGCCTCATCAATATAGTCCCTCTTTTTTTGTGTTTAATGGTTCAGGAGTTCGTTGTAGGAGTTACCACATATAGAAATCCTTCCCTTTTACTTTTAGATTTTCACAAGTTCTACAAACTTTGGAGTGCACGAAAGGAGAGATTGGCTTGTGTTCATAAGGTATTTTTGTAAGGGGTTTTGAAACTTAAAGGGGCGAATCATGCAGTTGCACAATCTGGAGAAAACTCTGGTCATAAGCATTTCCCTAACCCAAATACCTCTGTCGATACAGGTGCATCAGTCAAGGCAAGCATTTAACCAGCTAATCTAATGTCAAGTGTGAGTCTCATTTAAACTGAATTCCTTTCATTGCGATTTATTACTCCTCATTATTGGAATTGTCGATTATGGCATGTTTTTCTATCAGTTTAAGTTTGCAATATTAGCAGTTTCTTAGGACCTCATGATCTGCCCCTTAAATTTCAGTCTTACCTAAAAGTTAACTGAATGCATGCCAGTTCCCCTTATTTTCTGCACAAAAACTGAAAATAATTTGAGAAGAATCTAAAAGCCCTTCAAAATTTACAAGTACCCCATCCTAATTTGTAGCTAGGGAGGAATGTATCTCAAGCCAACCTGAGGAAAGCAGTGTGTAAATGCCACTAACTATCATTTATCAATAGATCTCTCTCTCTGCACTTACACATAAATGAGAAAATTATCATTTTGGGCTTGTGAAAAATTAGATCCTCATGAAAAGCCATTGTCAGCTCTTTATGAAAATCAGACCATCACAAAGAAAAAAAAAATGTTAGAATCATCTGCAAAGTTACAAGAGTTAATACTGGAGTCAGGACTGCCCTATTCATTTTGAAATTTGAATGCTAGTTGCACTTGCTAGAACACCATATTAGAGAGAGAAGAAAGAGAGAGTACAGAGTTCAGCAAGAAGCATCTTCATGGATAAATCAAGGATGATCACCCAGTGTTCCTTCCAGAGATCAAGATTTGTGCCTCCTCCTCCTCCTCCACCCCCACAACACATTGAACATGCACCAGTCTCCCCTCCTTCCTGCACCCCAAAGTTTTCATTTTGAGAATACAGTAACTTAAAATCCATCCACAAATTTATAAATCCACCTTTAACTTTAAGGGGGAAGTGTCGCTCTCAGCTCATATGGCCTGAGAGAACACTGATTACCAAGAGGTCTTGGGTGCGCAAATAAAAAATCACTAGATGGATCACAGAAGAGGAGGCTTATCTGCTGTTGTGCAAACAGGATAATTCTACCAGCTTATAACTGATTTTGAATTACAATATAGCTACAATTATGCTAAGATAACCTCTTATTGTTACCACAAGGAAACTTGGAGAATTTTTATTTTTCAGCTGTTAGCACGGTTGTATTATGCTTTGTTGTTCTCTGCCATGCTGAACACTGTTTCTTGTCCTTATCCTGAAGAAAAAAAAATAAAATAAACAGTAGCAGGGGCTGAGAATTAGCAATGTGAATTAGTCATAACATCTGAGAGTTAAAGTGACTCATTCATTTTAGTTGTTCCTAAGGAAGTGATTTTTCAGACATCCATATGCTATCAAAAATTTTCCCTCCAAAACTTCATTATTGTTTCCCGTTTTTAACCGTAAGTGGAGATGTATGCTTATGTAAATCAAGGACCAGATCATCAGTTATCACATTTGAAGGAATTACTCAGGCACCGAAGGACATAAAGGAAAGTGAGAAGTAGCAACAGTCTTGTTGTTTTGTTTGTGTAAATCAGAAAGTCTGGATGCATTTGTAGAATTAGCAAGTATAATTAGTATATCATGCAGCATTTGACTGGCAGATATTGATCTGCTTGCAGCAACCAAGAAATCTAGGAAGATTTACTTGATCTATGCTTGTGCTTTGTAAAACATTTCTGCATATGAGTTTGATGCCCAACAAATGTTACTTATAACTTTTGTATGTATATTAATTATTACGTTTTTTTTTCCTTTATGATACACTATGCATTTTTTGCTTTTTAAAATGTCCTTGAATTCAGCAATTAGTTTCTCTGAGCTTACGCTTAAGAAAAACATATTGATGTGCTATATATGCATTTAATAGTTCACTGTGTTTTTCCATTATGATATATATATGCTTTGCATTTTTGCTTTTTAAAACAAAATGTTGTTGAGTTCAACAATTAGTTTCTCAGAGTTTACTCATAAAAACACACATTTTTAAATGATGTAATTTATGTGCATTTGATAGTTCACAGTTTATTACTTGTCGTTGGCAATAGGTGATCTTCTGGATATAATAGTTTGTTTTTTTCCCATTTTTGATTATTGTTTTTATATTGTGATGGTATTGTTTTGTTTTTACAATTTTTCTTATAGTTCTATGATATCTTTTATCTTCTGTCATTGTGTGTGTTGTCAAAGCACTTCTTCTGAAATTTCAGTTATATTATAAATGCTGGTACATGCACAGTTATGTATTACAGAAAGAACTTTCAGTTTTTTTATTTTTGGTATATCTTCACAGCCCTGTGATAAATCATGGCCTGGACAGTACCGGCTCACCACTGCTTTCTCTTGAGGGTCGCAAGATCAAAGAAAGTTTTGCTGTCTGCATTCTGCACTGGGCAGTTTAAACATCATAATCAGTCTGACCATACTTCTGACTTTCCCAGCCCATTATCATCCGGCCAGTATGATCAGCCCTTTCATTCATCTGTACCTTTCAATGACACTTTGGATTCAACAAATGGTTGTGGTCAACCAAAAACTTGCAGTGCTCATCATAAAGTCTTACAGGCCCAGCAGGCTGTGTCTTCATCATCTAAGTCATTGTTGTCGTCAAGCATACAACAGAATTGTGGTATCCTAGCAGTACCTAGTCTTTCACAAAAACTGACAGCATCATCCCTTACAGCTTCATGTTTAACTCACTCAAAATCATTTTACCACCAGACTCCACATTTTCATTCTCATATGAGCCATAGATCAGGAAGTAGGACTGCATCTAAAGGTAGTAACATCAACATTTCTCATCACCCACTGCTGAGGCAGAGAGACTTTTTCCAGTCAAACCATCCAAGCATAGGCAATTTCTCCACAACAAGATTGATCTTAGAAGCATCTCCACAGTCTCTTCAACCGTATCTTCGTCTTATTAGATTTGACAAGCCTATTGGTAAGTCTTCAACAGGGGACTACTGGGATTCTGGGCATGAGCTTGAAACTTGTTAGTGGGACCTGTAATCTTGTAATGTTACTGAAGTTTTCAGTAAGCTTAATTTGGCATTACCAGAAATTTAAAGCAAAATACAGAGTGCTGTGAAGTTTTTCTGATTCCTGGGTTACCTAGGTTCAAGTGTAAGTTAGGCTCAGGCTGATATTGATAATTGTCATTAGGTGCTAATTTCAGACATATGGTTATTCTGCATTTATCATGGGAAAAAAAGGATGAGATGGCAAAAAATGTTCATTTGGTTTGAGCATTTATGACGACTGAGACAGAAGCATGAGAGTATTGCACTTAGCTGTATTTGCATCATTAATCAGTAGCCTCATGAAGAGAGCATCAAGCCAGTTTTCACTGATATGTTATCCTTTAAATCCTGAGCATCGAAGTTTTTACACATTTTGATGGCAACCTGGGAAACACTAGCACCGAACTCGTGCAGCTGCTTCACAGCCAAGGGAGCGGCATTCTTCAAGGCAGGATGATAAGACATCGGACACTGGATCATTCAGTGAGGGTGTTGCATGGACTAGGGTGCTTAGCGTTACCAGTGTTAAAATCTGGACATTGCACCGTGGTCAGTTTGAACTTCTGGTTATTATTTTGTCACATTTTGCACTTTCTTATCTGTAGGAAATTGGCTCTTATACTGGCCTTGCACATGGAGTATAGCACTTGCAGCTGATCCTGGTTGTATGCCAGATTTGAAGCTTTTAGCAATGTTTGGTGCAGGGGCTTTCTTCATGCGTGGTGCCGGCTGCATCATTAATGATATGTGGGACAAAGATATTGATGCAAAGGTGAGGTGTACACATTATATCTACTGACCTTTCATAAATCAGGGACAGCTTTCTATATTTTTTAATTGTTATACAGTTGACTAAATATTCATATACAGAGATACCTCAATAATTAGCATCCTTTGGTGCATGGGAAAGGTACACTTATTTTTAAGAGTGCCTATTATCAGTGTCTGTCTGAAAAATGAAATAATGGAATAATAATAAATCCATGCATGTGAATTGTAAATACTTCTAAATTAGAGGTTCCACTGCAAAAATATTGAAAGGATGGCATTCACAGTGCATTTTTTATCAATGGTGAAAATGAATCAAGATTGGCATTTGCTCTCAAAATATACTACAGTAGAACTTCAATAGGTTTCTCTTCTATTTGTTGGAAACACATAAATGTATTTCTTTATTAAAATCTACTTCCAAACCCAAATTTCGGACCCGGTTGCCCGAGATTTGAGCTCATGAGGTTCTGCTGATTTCAATCATGTGTTATTAAAAAAAAAACTCTAGAAACTTTCATTAAATGATATTTTCAAGTTGTACAAACTTAGAAGAAGATTGCAGTAAGATGCAAGAAGATGTTGCAGCTTGGCCCATTTAAAATCACTGATTGAAATACTGATTGTTAAAGAGCATGTGATTTCTAAACACAGATTATGTGCATCATTGCATGACCTGGCTGAAATTCAAAGCTTTGCTGGTTGTCAAAAGAGATCTTGGGTTCTATTCATATAAGCTTGAAAATGTTTGTATCAATACAGGTGGAAAGAACAAAGACGAGGCCACTTGCTAGTGGAGAGATTAGTCTGTTTCAGGCCCTGGTGTTTCTGAGTACTCAGCTGTCCTGTGCACTTGCTATTCTATTTCAGTTGAACAATTACAGGTAACATTTTTCTCTGATGATGTATGATCTTATTTTTTTAATGGTTATCTTGAACATTTAAGAAGTTGGTTTTTTTTAAGGATTGGCCATGTGTATGTTGGTAAAGTCGAGCATGGATAATTCAGAGTCTTCAGGGCCACTTCATCATGTTTGAGTTCTGAATTTTCAGAAATATATAAAGAAATAAATCAGGGTTCAAAAGGTTTATTCAAAGGAGTCATGATTTAGACTTACATGTGATCAAGGTATTTGTGCTCGACTGTACTTTTCTTAGGGTATTTCTTCTTCTGTAACAACCCAAACAATCAGCTGGAGAGTGCCTAGATATAGCCAAATTGATTTAATACCTTTTGGAAAAAAAAAACAAAAAACTGATGCACAGATAACATATTTCTCTGATATGTGATTTTAAGTTGTAATTGTTGTCTTGATGGAATATTACAGCCTTATCTATCACAGTCAGAAAGCTTTTATTTCAGTAGGATGTCATTAGTCCCTGATTGCTCTAAGCTATTTTATATTTCAACTGGTCTGAACATCAATACACTTACTTTATCAACAACTCATTTTAGGTAAAGGGAATGGATCTATGCTCGAAACAGTCATTTTATGCATCATAATGGCTGTGAAATGTAAATGGCTTTGACAGTGTCTTTTTTTCTAACTTTTCTGATTACATTTCAAATTGCAGATCAGTCAGTTTCAGACAGTGTTAAAGCACTTTCTACATTTTGCCTGATAGTGCTTGTCCTCTGTGAGAATGAAACAGTAATTTTGCCCTTATCAGTAACTTTCTCATTTATTTGGATATCGTGTGGAAGACAGGAGGAACTGTGAATCTTTTCTGACATCATCTGTTCTTTATTTTACACAGTATAGCATTGGGAGCTTCCTCATTGGGCCTGGTCGTTCTGTATCCATTGGCCAAACGTTACACATACTGGCCGCAGGTGATCTTAGGTAAGTCTTCTGTCAACAATATAGTATAGGAAACCCACTTGTTGAGGGGTGCTCAGAAAAGTAACCTTTATGGTTAATGAACTAATTCAGTCAAAAGGCCTAAAACACTTGCTACCTGGGGATATCCTCCTCTGGAGAGCTTGTGTTACTTCACTCTCTTGAGTAAGCATTTGTGATCTCAGTCAAAAAGTTGAAATTTAAGTGGACTCATTCTGTTATTTCAATCAGTGAAGAATAAGAAAAACAAGGGATCATACTAGTGGGATTTGAAAATAGTGAGAATGCTGTTAAGCCTTATTCATGAGCTGTTAATGCGTTATTCATGCGCTTTCTAAATAGGTGTTAAAATTTCGAAAGATATATTAGAGTTTTTACAGCTGTTACTGACTGATCTGTTACAGATTACTCATTCCTCTTCCTTTAGCAATTCAACCAAAGTCGGTTAACTTCTGCTCTGGTAAAGCCTTAACTGATCGGTTACAGTGTGGGCACTTCTAGCTGATGCCGTGTCAGTTAGGCAAATGTCTGAAAAGCCATGACTTTACAGCACATAGTTTCAGTTTGTATCAAAGAATTCATTAACCCCTTTTAGAAACAACTCAGATTAATTGCTGTAAAGTCAGGCCTTTTCAGAAATGTGTGTAATTGACATAGCATTCATCTTGAATTGCCCATGTCTGCTTTACCTTCATATAGGAGATGAATTGAACATACCTTTAGTCTCGTGGTCCAATACAGAAATATTGAAAGTTTAGGTTTCATTTGACTTTGTCTTTAGTCAGGGGTCCTATGCAGCTCCTCGCATATGAACATTAAGTAACATAACTTTTTATCTGAGCCTGACATAGGTCAGTCGTTAACTAACCATTAAAATGGTCAGCTATGGAAAGCCTCAGTTGGTCGTTACCAGTTTTCCCTGACTAAAGATATCTTAAAATTATAAATTTTTGCATGAACATTCTTACCAGGTCATTTCATGGCAGCTTGTTGCATAATAATGAAATATTGTTGTGAAGAATAATTGTTGAATAATGAGATCTTGTACTGATGATCATATGATGGTGGCCTGTTTCATTTTTGACATTCCTTTCAGTATCCTTGCTTTCTTTATCCTAGCCAAAGCAGATCAAATAAATCTTTGCTGGTGATTTTGGCATGAGTTTAGACTTGTCTTTTAAACATGTTGAAAACTGCAAGGGGGAAATGTGGGGAGTGTGGTATGTGGTTGTCAGGGGATGACATCCACAATTTTGAACCTTAGTTAAATGTGAAAAGAAACATATACAAATTTACTTGATATGCAGGGTATAAAATACCTTAAAATTACTTAAAATAATGGTGCGAATGCTGAGAATTCAATGATATACCAAAAATTCAGGGTGTTAAACAGGGTTCAGGGAGTCTTTAATAGTCATTAAAATATCAAGGCGCTTAATAAGTGCTTAATTTTTGCAAAAATGGCTTAAATAGTCCTTAATTTTTTGCAGAAAAGGTCCTTAAATAAGTTTTAAATTTTGAAGAAAGGGCCCTTAAACTGTGCTGCTATCGGTAATGGGTATGCAAAAGTTATAATTTTTATACTTTTTCTGAGTTAAGATAAAATTTTTTGAGAGATGATAAGGTGCCACTGCATCATTTTCAGTCTACAGTGGTTGACAGCTTTGTTTTATTCTTTCACACATGACCAGGTGGCAAGTAGACTTGCTGAAAAGGGTCCTTAATTATTATTATGGAAATGTGGCATGAATCCTGTTAAAAGCCTAGGTTTGTATTTCTCATGACTAATTCCATGTCTGCCATTTCAGGGCTGACCTTAAACTGGGGTGTACTTCTGGCCTGGTCAGCACTGAGGGGATCAGTGGAGCTGCCAGGCCTGATTCTGTACTTGGCATGTACCTTGTACACCACCATTTACGATACCATTTACTCTCATCAGGTACATGCAGTCAGTTGATAAAATATGGCAAGTTTGTCCGGGGAAGGAGGCCCAGTTAGCATTTGGAATATTATCTTGGCAATAATAATGTTCGTTACTTTCATCTCAATAATAATGTTAGTTATTTTCATCTGTGACACCTAAACTTATACACATTTTTATCATAATCAGATGTGGCAACTGAAGTACATCATTGCATTTAAGCAGCTCTTTTCTGTTATGGGTTTCTAAGTTTCATGTCACTGGTTGCATGCAAGGACAAGGTGACTACAGGAGTAATGGTAATAATAACAGAATGTATCCATAAAGCGCCTGTCTTCTCTCTGGATCCCAGCATTTTACAGACATAGAGAGAAATGATACTTCACCTAAAACCTTAACAGACTTTGGAACAGTTCAAATTTGCCTTAGATTCATAAAAAATTTGCCCCATATAAATGCATACACCTCCCCTTAAGTTACATAAGCATAGAACTTGCACATACATTCAAGAAAATAAACATTGTGCAGCGCAATCCATCATGCATATGCTGAAGTAGCAAATAAGGGAAGTAGAGGGCCTATCAGGAATATTGATTGAAATAGCTTTGAATTGGTGAGCTTTTGGTAATCTCTTAAAAGCATCTAAACTGTCAGAACTCTACATTCCACAGGGTAAAATCATTTGAAACATACTCTGGTAAGAGTGAAAGCTCATTCTTCAGTCTACTAAGAGTAAAAATTCTTTCTTTAGGATAGACAAGCTATTGCAGTCTTCCTTGCATCCAGTCAGTCAAATGCATGGTGTGGATAGTAAGTGCTTTTTTTTTTCACCAACTACAAGTATTAAGCGGAGACTTAGTTTCAGTCACCTTTCAAATAGATTTTATCCTCCTGACTGCCGAAGCGTGATCGTGATGTATATATTATCTCCAAGTGTGATTAGATTTTATTTCCTTTACCCTTTGGACAAGTGAAAGCACATCAACCTCTGAGGTGTTTACATTCTGATGTTATTATCTGTTAATGATTATCCCATCTGATCCCATGATTCACCTGTAGGATACAGTTAGCTGTACTTAATTAAATGAACTGGGGAAAGATAGTAATCATTTTGCTGTTTGACTCCCTCTTGATATTATTCTGGACACCCAGTTTTAGATATTACATATGAACAAATGTGATGTCTGCACTACTTGATCTTTCCTGTTTCGAAGCTCTATAGTTAATTTTGCAGTGTGTTAAGATGTTTAAATGTACAGTGAAGCTAATTAATACAACAAGTGCATGATACAGTTCACTCAGAAATACTCCCTGTGCGAATGTCATAGTTTTATTGTTGTCATAACAATATACTAGGCACAGCACATAATACACATAATGCTCAGCAAAGTATATGGATTTGTGTGTTTTGTAGGAGGGGGGAGAGGGTATGTCAATATCTGTAGTGTGCTAGAGTTTGTTACAGAGCAAATGTCAAAACTGAAAAACATAATGATTGAAACAAGATTTATATTTATTTCATGTCAGGTTAGGCTGAGATGGTTTGGTTTCATCCATGATCTTTTTCACATTTTATTGTTGATATAGAGTAAGCAGCGTGTGACAGTTCAGAGTTCCGGGATTTTATCAAATTTCTGTAAAGTTAGAGGCATTGTATTTGATATTTGTGCAGTTTTAAACTTCACTATTACTGACTAGTTGTATTTTATCACCCATTTCTCTTTTGCCGTATGATATGTTGTTTTCCTTCTTCCACGTCACCACCCCCCCCCCCCCCCCCCNAAGGAAATGTTATTTCCCAAATTTTGTATGAATGTATGGTTGTGACAGAGGTACTGTGTTAGTGAATGAAGCTGTAGAATGCTACTCTGATTATTGTTGAAGTGCTCACAAATGTTCTGTCCTTTCTATCCTAACACTTTATGGTTTTATTCCTTGGGGTTTGTCTTACCACAGTGCCCTTGTATACAATGTATTGGAACCTCAATATTGAGTACTTATTTAATGACTGAGTATGTCTTGTCATGAAGTATTAATTTCACAAACAAGGATTCATTATTAATCTGTCTTTTCATTATTTGGGTGGACCTCAGTATTTAGTATACTTCAGTAATAAGTAGTGTATGCTTCTTCCACGCACCAAGGCTTGGTTTATATAACAAGGTCCTACTATAGATGAGATCAGACAGAGCAATGTATATTGTGGCAAAAAATAGTAGTCTTTGAACAAAGGGCAATTATAATTGTTTTTACCCATTTACCCCCCCCCCCCCCCCCNCCCCCCCCCATAGTCTTCCCCTTTGTCTAACACTTTATCACTAATTTGTTGTGAGAAGTAATGCCAATATATAATAATAATATATAGCAGTTTGGCTGCTTTTTACCCAGTTTGGATGTGATGATCTTTAAATTATGACAGTGTGGCAAGACAAGCTTAGCAAGTGTGGCATGGCCAGTGTGACAAGGCCAGTTTAGTTCAGGGGGACTCAACTCCAGTTATGGCAGTACAATTTATTGATTCCTGCTCATTTCATATGGTCTGTACCAAGGGATACTGTTGCAGGTCTTACTTTCTGCATCATCACAGGTGACATGTTGCTAAAGGGCAAATTGTCATTTTCTGTAACAGCATATTCCTCTGTTATATCTCCTTTGCATCATTTATAATTACACCAGTTGGTTACATTTCTGCATCACCATAGTGTTCAGCGAGCTTACATTTCACATTGTGCAGCAAGATAGTGACTAAGAAAAAGTGACATTATCTGCGTGTGGAAACAGGTGGTTTGTTGATAATGATTTTATGATAATTCTGGTGGCTGATTGGGGTGGGAAGAGCAAGTTTGATGAGGTATGTGGTTTCACAGAAAAAGTTAATATTTATCCTATAAGAAAAACGTTTCAGATATAGATAGGTTGCTTGGGCAAATAAGAAACCATTAACTGACACCAAGGACTTGTGCTAGTACTAGTAGTAGTCTCTCTAAAGAAAGTTCTCTTATGTGTGATTTTAGAACAATGTGAATCATAGGTATTTTATGAGTAATGTGATTATTAAAGTCACAGCTTTAATTACTTTCGTCAGGGCTGCTTCATTTTAATCATTGCATGTAGCTTTCTGAGATTGCACGCATCAAAATAATCTATGTAATGCTTATTAAGAAGTCCAGTTTGTTGTATTCTCTAGATTAACTTATAGCAATGAATCACTTTTCTATAACATCTCTACTGGCTCACTTAATAAACCAATATTTAATAAGCTTATTTATCATTATTAGTGTTGGTCTTGAAAACTAGTACTGCAGTTAATGTTGTTCAGGGTGGACTTGGTTGTTTAGTGAGCTTCTGTTGCTTTTCAGACATTTATTTTCAGTTTGTTGAAATTCACTGTTTTGCCAGTGTCTCAGCTCATGTAACTATATTCTGCCAGTGTTGTATTTTTGTGATTTATGACATCATATACAGTTAGTTCACCTGCTACAGCTTGAAAGTTTTCATTTAGCTAACTTGCTAGTTTTGACAAAACTGTCCCCACAAAGTTTCTGATTCCCTCTACTTCTTTTTGCTTTGATTTGCTTTGTTTCAACCTCCCTTTCTGGTTTTTTTTCCCTCTGGTATATGGTAGATAAAGAAGTAAGTCTCAGTGGCTTTATATGTCTATTGGCACAGATGCCTTAAAAACATTGACTGGTTTTGGAACTCAGATTGAGCATAACATGAAAACCACACATACTTACTGGGTTTTTTTATATGACTGGATGAATTTGCCAAGTTATTACTGACTGCATGTACAAAAGTTTTTGAGTGTTAAATGGTTCATTAAATAGGAAGAGGGGAAATTCAGATCTTCAGAGTTTGGGATGTTTGCAAGCATCAGAACTTCGAACTCCCTGCCCCCCTCACACCTCCGCTGCCTTCCATTCAGGAGATTTAAGGGAATCTTGTTAATCAAATGACCCCAATTTTCTGGTTTATTTTTATTTAAAGACAGAGGGTACTTCCTTTGCTGCAGGATCAGCTGGAAAAGTTTGACAAGCTGAATAAAGTGTACCCTCCTTCTCATCCCATTCTAGGGTTTACGTTCAACTATGGTGCATTGTTGGGGTGGGCAGCAGTGAAGGGCAGCACCGATTGGGCAGTGTGTCTCTCTCTGTATTCCTCGTGTATCATTTGGACCATAATTTATGATACCATTTATGCTCACCAGGTAAGCTAAACAGCACAGTGTGCCATACTTTCAGCATAGATAAATCTTTACTAGGTTTAGCTATGACACTAGCTTGGGCTTGGTAGGCCAAAGTATTAGGCCAAAGTTCATGACCTTGTGGGGTTCTGTTGTGGACCATGTGTTTGAAGCTGCAGCTGAAGAGAAATTGGGGTGCACATACATGAACAACTGAAAGCTCATTGTTTAAGGTTGGTTTTATCTCTGAAGAGCATACTTTTAACAACTGACAGCTTTCATTCTTTTTTTGATAATAAGCTACAGTAGTTCAGAGACTTCAGAGAGAGTATCTCAAAACATAAAATCAAGGATTAGGGAGAGAGGCTGATTAGACACAGAAGGAAGCTGTAGAGGTCAGTTTGCCAATGCATAGCTCAGTTTTCTCCAAAGTTTTGTGATAGTGTTTGTGTCGTGGTTTGTGTGCTTATGATGTTAATCTTTTCCTTGCACAATTCATTGTAATTTGCAATGGCTTTGGTCTGTCGCTTATATCATACTTACATCAGAGATGCCAGCTCTCAGTTCATTCCCATTTTTCAGCAAAGCGCGGTACATCAAAGCAAGTCTCACTGAGTAAGCCACCAACTTTTTAGAATGTTATTAGCTTTCAACTGGCATCTTTGTGAAATGTAAGAGTTTCACTTTTCAAACTCTGCTTAGGGCACATCTGTTGTTTCAGTACTTTAGACCATGCTTCATGTCCGGTAAATTATCATGCTTCACTGAAAGCCTTGGCTATAGTCATATATGGAGGAACTTGGTGGTAGGATTAGCTTATGATGCTGGATTCGATTCAGGATCAAGAGATTGTGGGTTCAGTTTATGCTGTAGTCATGTTGCAGTTGCCTTAGGAAAGCATTTCCTTCACATTTTCTTCTCTTTATCGAACTGTAAGGCGTATACCTGCCTGTACAGGGAAAGATAATAACAGTAACAATGTTTGCTCCTTTGGGTGAAGGGAAACTTACTTAGTTTGTTTCATTGTACTCATCTTCTTCCCCTGTCTCTATATTTTATAACTTATTAGGACCGTTACATTAAGTTTAAAACAACAGCTTAAATTTCAGTATTCATCACTGTGTAGAGACCCCATGAAAGTGCTGACTGTCTGCCCTAGAGATCGTGAGAATAACTATATACTGCGACTGCTTGCAACTTTTTTCTGTGTTTTCCAGATTTTTTTGATGTTGTCATTTATGTTGGTTTTTTTTTCCATTCTTAGGTTGTTTAGTTTAGGTCTTGGCTTGCCACACAGTCTTTCCTCAGTGATTATCATCAAAACATAAATCCAAGCCTTTGACCCTTGTTATGACAAGCTGCATGAGTTCCTGTAATAAAATATCTTTTGTTCACAATCCCAGGTATTGGCATGAGAGTGTTACTGGTGCTTTGGGTTAGAGTAAATTAACAACTATATAGTAAATATGTAGGGATGGTTTGTTACAAGGCAAGTAACTAGTACATGTATTAGGGAAACATGAAATGCCCACAGGGACTTGCAGGTCCTGATTCTCATAGTAACTTGTGCCTTTCTTGTGCCTTTTACTATCACATATACCTCTCTTCTTTTTCTTTTTCCTATATTGACTGCAGACACTCATGCAAGAGGGGTAGAAATAGTGGGATGGAGTTGGATGAATCAATGATCTGACTTTAGACACTTTAGTGTATGCGCATATAAATAGCAATCATTTTGTTTTACAGTAAACTGTATAAACATTCGTTTTTTTATGGAATTAAAGTTGATGAAAAGGCATGCTGAGAATTATGCCATTTTGTGAAAGTTGATCTTTAAAATATCAAACATGCCTTATATAGTCAGTAGTACAGCAATGGACTGAGACGTAGAGTAGCCTATATCAGATGGACCGTGCACCTACTTTGAATACAAATACATGTACAAAGATTTGAAACAGTATATGATGTTTCTCAAAATGTATCCACAAGGTTATCTCATTTATCATAACCTCTGCATAGCTGACAAAGTTTTTAGTCTCTCCTCCTACACTGTTGGTGTGACTTTAGAGTTCACTGTATACTATTATTAACTGGGTAATGGCAAGCCTATCTGATGAATATTCATACACACACCAGTTTTATTCACCACCAGACTAACCAAACTTCTTTGTCATAAGCTTCATATTAGAATAAACATTTTGAGGCTTACGTCAAAAATAAGATACATATTAATCAAATTTGTAATCACAGGTTAATGCTTGTCATTTCATTTAGGTATCAGACATTTAACTCTGGTAGCGCGAAGCTGCTTGGGTCAGTGAAGCTGGTTGCATAGCTAATTTTACAGATAGTGACCCTTGCACATGTTGTCTGTCAGCCAGTCAGGTGACACTGGGGTGCAAAATTCTACCGCAGCACTCAGAGGTCAACAAGTAGATGCATATATATATTCTAATGCCACGCTCCAGCAAAGCAAACAGATGGTAGAATAAATTCTCTCACCACATCACGAGGGTAAAAAATAACAATTATTTTCCTTAGATCTGCTCAGATTATAAACATACATTTGATGAGGGTGAAAAGTCTCAGTTGGACATGACAATGACCCTGCATATTGTATTCCTCAGCATTAAAAAGAGAAGTTTATTATTGGAGTGAATGGAGAGCAGGGATAACAAAATGAAGTAAACTCCTTGTAATGCATCTGCTGATTAAGCTGGTCTTTTGCTATGGTCATGTCACTTATATATCTTGTTCAACAGCCAACACTGTCCTTGGATAACTTAATCTTACATACATGAGCTCAAGGGTGGTCTTTTGTGATTTATGTTGGGATTCATTTGTTTGGGATTTTCTTTACCTAACCTAACCACATAGCAGTCCTAACCTTACCACATAGTAGTTTATGATTCACAATGCAGTAAATTTTAGGTGTACAGGTTCTGTTCTGAATGATCCATTGAGACTTCTATACTACATGTATACTTACCTAGGATGGAGCTGTACTCTCTCTTTGTTGGGAAATCTTTTCATAAGTGATCAGTCTTTTGCAAATAATGTCACTGCCTCCCAAGTAAGTAGCTATCTAAACTCACATGTAGCAAGTTTAACAAGTTTATATATGAAAAACTCATGTAACAGCTATTGTACATAGGCAAACAAAACATAATAATACAATGGCAGAGGGACAACACATAGCTTAGATGTGACATAATAACAAGAGTATAGAGGCAATTTAAAAGATCTACATACAAACTTTCCTATTTGATTTGATGATTCCATGTTATAGTGGATGTGCAATGAAGTTGATCTCAGGTGTTGCTTACTTTACTCCAAGCTGGAATTTGAAGTTTTACAAACCTTGTATGGTGCAGGTTTTGTTCCACTTGCAATTTCATTTGTGTAAAGGAAGAACACACTTCTTAAAATGAAGCCATATTGCACTTACAGAAGGGACTCCCACCTTGTGACAACTGACCATTGTATGTGTATATGTATTTATGTACAGGCAGAGAAAATATTATTGTACAGAGACTGATTCGAAACCAAGAATATTCAGAATGTTGTGTGGATATAATGTTGCATGAGTTTTTATAGGTGGCAGCAATTTGCAGTGTGCAATTGATTTAACTCAGAATTGTAGAGCATTGAAGTGGCCAATTTGTATGACCATTTTGGATTGTTTCAGTCAGCAGAAATTGGAAAATATATTGAGTTTTGAGGCAAACTTACCAAAATCTTGGGGCATAGTTATTTCATTTACAGGTGGTGCTGAATCATTTTAATGGTAATATTATATTATTTTAATTACCTTCACCAGTGCTGCTAACATATTGGTCATGTTTTATCTTCTTTTCTTACTACTTTGAAAGTTGATGGTTAGTCAGAGCTCTCCTAAGAAGCATTCTTTTCTTTCCTGCTGCCTCCATTACTGTCTGTTTCTGTTATTGGCACTGAGTGCTGATTAATCTATTTATGATAAAAACTCCAATCAGGACAAGTATGATGACATGCTCATTGGTGTCAAGTCTACTGCTCTTCGCCTTGGTGACCAGACTAAACCGTGTCTGTCAGTATTTACCGCCGTGATGGCCGGGGGACTGGTAACTTCAGGCTACATCTGTGACATGACTTGGCCTTACTATGTGGCAGTGGGCCTCACAGGGGGGAGGCTGTTACAACAAGTAAGAAGTGTGATCTCATGATTCTTTAATATTAAATCTTCAATACTTTTCCACCACATGGCATATACAGTCGACTCTGCTTAATCGTCCATCCTCGGGATCACGAAAAAAGGCGGCGATTAAGCGGAGGAAGTAATTTCGGCCATATTTTTGGTATGGAGATTGAATTTCTTTGATGTCGTGGTTTGATATCGTGCATTGACACCTTCTTATCGCCAGACTCAGGACAAACTCGAGTTTGACGGTGTTGTAGCACACAAAATGTTTGATCTCCACGGTCTCTCTCATTGGCCACCTCGCAGTAGCCCAGCAGACAATAAGGAGTAGGATGGCATGGTCGGGGTAGACCGTTCATCCACATGACACGTTCTCTGATCTAACAGGCGCAATCAAGGCGTGGGGGAAGGAGACTATACAACGGCTTTCGGCGCATTAGCGTTATCGGGCGGGCGAAGGCAGTGATGCATAGCGTGGGACGAAGGGGGACAAGGGGAGGGGGAGGTGGAGAGGAAAGGCTTATCACACCTATTTCGGGGTGGCAGTTGTCACTCAGTCAACCGGTCTGCCATCTGTCGCACAGTTAAACCATCTGTGTACATTATTTGTTTGTCAACTGTAACCCTTCAACCGCTGATCTTTGAATTCATGGGCGCTGAAGAGTGGTCGATTATCCGGAGTGAGAGGCGATTATCCAGTGACTTTTATATTGAAAAAATTTGGTTCCCTGGGAAACAAGGCGATTAAGCGGAAAAGGCGATTAAGCAAAGGGCAATTGAGCGGAGTCGACTGTATATAGAAAAAAACTTTCCCTCCACATTCTTAAGAAACAGTGCAAAGAATATCATTGTGTTGCTTTGTGATGTGGATGATTACATGTGACAGAAAAGGGCAAAAAATTTCCACTACCAAATGGCAACATGTGAAGAAAAAAATGTTCATCCCTGCCTTAGTCCTTTGAATCCCGATCTTCCACCATATAAACCCCAGTTCACCTGGGCTCCTGAGCAGAGCCATCTTAATTTAAGGAAATGACATAGAGTGTATCAGACAGTCTTGTAGTCTCTTGAGCTACATACTTTTAAGGCAGACCAAAAGATCAGTCTTTCAGGTTCAAAGGTGTCAGATAGTCAGAGGTGCCAAGCACAGTAGTCTCCATTAACTCCTGAAAACCTAAAGACATTCTTAAATCTTGGTTGAGTATTTTTTTTCTAGTTTTTTGTTTTTGTCAGTTCTTAGTTGGAAACACACCCCTTTTTTTTTAAATCTTTCTTTATTTGCAGAACACTTTTTTAGCTTTTATCTAGTATGAAGTAACCCCACTTTGTCGAGATATTAAAGGCCGCTATTACTGTGGACTTTCCATATTTTTACATGAAAATGTATGGGATAATGAAGATGTTTATTCTACACGTGCAATAAGATTTCTGTGTGGGGTACAGCTTGAAAGAACCTCTGGCTGTCTTTAATATAATCTTTGTATGATTGGATTATAAGAGAGGAGTAATTTTAATATTCTTGTTAATAGAAATAACTGATTATTTTGTGCTGGATGTACTCAAAGAAAACTGCAGTGAAATACGATTGCTCATAAGCCATTTTGTCTCGTAGATGCAACATTCTATTCTTGATTTTTTTATTTTTCTTAAATCCACAGCTTTACTCAGTGAATCTGAATAACGCTGATGACTGTGCAAATGCATTCCGTGGAAATTTCTATCTTGGTGCCGTCATGTTTATTGGCATTGTCTTGGCGAATTTCCTGAAATCTAAGCAGCAAGAAGAATCTTTGGATGGGACATCTGCATCGGACAAAGACACTGAGCAGAAACCTGAGTTACTGTAGAAGTGTCTCTTAAATAGACATTTCATCGTGCCTTATCCAAAGTGTTCCATTGTCATCTGTGATAATGATGATGACTTTTCACCTTCCCTTTATGTGGTTGCATTCACTATGTTTTCATTTACTCGTTTACTTTCTGTTGAAGAGGGCTTTTGCCAAAACACTTAGATTATTATCATACATTTTAGTTCATATAAATTTTTCTAGTAAAATTGATACATATGGGTTAAGGTAGTGTTTTAACCGCTTTAGTGCTGAGTCAAATTATTTGACCCATGTCAGAATTGGTTGCTAAAACTGACCCAGAATCCAAATTCATCACGTATGTTTTTAAATTTGTTATATCTTGAAACTTTTCCATCAGAATGCCATAAACCTATATGTTATTTGCAAGAATGAATGTTGAATTATTATAACATATGACATTTATGTACAAAACTGTGAAATTATGGGATATTTTGCCAAGTTGAGAAAAAAGAAAAGCAGTTGCTTCCCTTCGCAAATTTTATGTTATGTGTTTTCAAATATTCACTTTAAGAAAAGTAAGCTCATTACAACAATGAAACTGAATTACAATGACCACAGATATGCCTACAGCATGAAAACATAGCTGAACACACCTTTAGATGAGGTTTTTGTCCTTGTGATAAAGCAGAAAACATACAGGACATAATATCACTTTGCAGGCGGAACACTCATAAAAAAAAATCCTCTTTCGATTGCTGTGTTTGTAGACACACTGCCTTCTCATAGTTTTCCCAATTTTGACCAATTTACACCTCAGGACTGCTGCTGCATACACATGGTCAGGAGATTGGATAGGATCAGTGTTATCCTCAGCACAAGAAGCTTCAATGTCCGTTTTTGAACGATGCTTCCTCAGAATTTTCTTAGGTTCATATATGTTCCAATTAGGGATTCAGTCACATGAATTGTGAAGAAGTATCCGTTCAGTTTTGGTGCCTGAGAAGTATGTTCATTATAGAGTATGTAAGCATTCAGCATTGGTATTCCTAAGATAGCAAACAGTTTTTATTTGGTTTTCGAGTCTGTCACTTTCGGTGAACCAAATCCGATTCGAAAGTCTCTTTTGAAGATCGACGTGTTGTTGATGGATGGGAATTATGGAAGGAACCGTCAGACATGGGCAGTGGAGCAGGAAATGTTCAACTGACTCTATATAATGGGTAAATTGCAGACAGTTTGCCTTGTGCATTGAGTTAATTTGATTCCGGTGTTTTTTGACTGGTGCATGACATCATCCTCTATTTTGTAGCCTTGATGAATCACTTTGCACTGGGTATGATGATTTTGTTGATAAATTATTAGTACAGAGGAGGAAGCACTGATCAAAGGACTGTATTCAAGTGGAATTAAGCTGGTGCAATGGCCACTTACAGCACTCATCCGAACCTGGTTCCTCTAGTTCTTGTTTGCTAGGTAGTGCTGAATGTCGTAGCCAAGGGAGCTAACTCCACACACTTAAACACATTGGTTTTTCTGAAGAAGAGATTGGTATGCAATTTGTAAAGTTTATTCGGATAATGAATCTCCTTGTAATTATTTACAACTTTACCTGTGAAGTATCAGCTGTAGAAATAACAGTAGACATATCCGCTTGTTGTGGGTCACTTTTCAGACTGTGCAACAACTTTTTCATAAATCATAGCCTCAATTCTGTCACTAGCTCTGAGCTGCTGTAGCAAGAAAATTAAAATTGTTAGTGTGGTTCTATTTTCACTTGGAAATACTCTCCAGGATCCGACATAATGTTAATAAGGTCTTGCCTCTCGGATAACTTTTGGTAAGAGTCAAGCTTCCACACTGTGTTTAGCAGGACATGAAATGGGATATTCAGCTGTAGGTGGGCAGAGCAGTAGATTATCATTTCTTAGAGCTCATTTGAATGTGTGACGAATGCAGTATTTTTTTATTATTATTATGAGGATCTTGGTAGCAGCTTTCAATCCTGTGCTTTCTTACATCACCACTTAAGCAGAATTTGCTGTTTGGACCAAACTGAGTCTTTTTAATTTTCATGCTTGTGCGTAAATGTTTGCAACATGGGAATAGCATGGAAGGTGAATTTTGCATTCAGTGATATTGAAGAATTTAACATGACAGTGCATGGGTGTTGTTATGTTTATCTCAATTTTTTTTTTTAAAGAGCCTTGGATTCAAGTGTGCTGCATTCTAAAAGGGCAAATTTATTTTGTTGTCACATTTAAGTTACACTTTCTCCTGAATATGCATTACAGAGTGAGAGAAATGCTAAGAATTTTATACATTTTCTCCTGAATATGCATTACAGAGTGAGAGAAATGCTAAGAATTTTATACAGATTTTAATCTGGAAATTTGTGGTCCAGTTTTACCTCCTCAATTATTTCCCCATAATGTTATCATTTGCAAAACTGCCAGACACCTGTGTTCACTTTTCTTCATATAGAGTTTATAGCAGTATGACTTTACCATAGTTAATCTGATTACCCACTATTACAGTTTTAGGTTTGGTGATAAAATGTTCACTACCTGCTCAATTTCATGAACTTCAGCATTTTCTCTTCAACTGTACATTAATTGTTTTTGCTAATTTGGCATATCTTTGATATGGAGCAACATGAGCAAGAGATTATGTTCTGGCATTTGCCTCACGATCATAATAATGGTTGAGAATGTGTTACTGTTAGGACAGGATTAATTCACATTTTCCTTAGTCCACTTTGATATTTGTTATCAGCAATGATAGCTGTTTCTGAATACTAGTGTTCAGTTCCTGTAAATGGTAGAGGCACTGCAGACGACCCATGGAGCTGACAAAGTTGTTGAGTGTTGTGATGGGCTGGGTTAAAAATAATGTGAGATCACATTAGTAGGCATTGCCTGGATTTAAGTTTGTAAACCATATTACAGTGGAACCCTGTTAATACTACCTCTCTTTGCCACACTGCTATTCAAAAGTCCCAACTATTTTGTTCCTTATAACAAGCACCCTAAATAACACTTCCTTCTGGCACCACATCCTCAGTAACTTGGCCTGAAGGGTGGTGGATCAGCAGGGTGCCATTGTGTGATGTTTGTTTGATGAAGTTTTTTATTTTGTTTTTTAGAACTGAATTACCTGTAATAAATGAAATTAGTTGACATGTCAAAAGTTGTTCCCACGTCTGTTGTGGACTGTTTGTTTTTATGTTAGAGATTGGAAACAACATCACACATTATACCTGAGTAAACAGTTACTGGTACTATGGTAGGCAGTGGTTGTATTTCCATGCCCATATGAGATGTATAGGCCAACAGTATCAGATGCTTGACACAGTACGACAAAATATTCTAGATATCGGTTAAAATTAAATCCGTGAGACCAAGGACTTACACTGGGATCAGACAGAATTTTGGTTTAGACAGATAAACCTCAAAATCTGCCAATTTCACAGGAAGCAGATCTTCAGTAAGGGGTTATGAAAATCATCGCATTCATTCGGGCCTTGGGTTTGTCAATCATGTGTGAATATGGGCTATCATAGAAGTGCTATTTTCATGAGGACATTTTTATCAGCCGTCGTGTAGTGTCACTCTGACCAGAAAACTAGTGTTCTAGACTTATGTGCTCATACAGGCATGAAGAGCCATTTCTGACTTTTACCAAATATGAAACCTTAACACCAATTCAGCATTTACTCCAAAGCATAGTCAAGAGGCACAGGTGTGCAATACAGACTGGCTCTCATCTTGCCTCCGGGATGCCATAAGGCAGTCCTGCGATCACTAGAGGTTACCTCATGTCATAGACTCATACAGTACTAGTCATGTCTCCAGCTCTGTAAATACATATATAGATTTTCTTTCCCTCCCACTACCCCTCTCTTACCCCAGGACCGCTGATATAGGACATTGCTCTGCAAACATTGTGCCTTAGCAGTACTGAGTCAGCTTTTAAGGAATCCACAGTAGTGAGTACTTAATTTACTTCCTTGGCAATGTTTTCTTTTGGCTTAGCTATTTTGCTTTAAAATTATACATATGATTTTAATTTTAAAAAATGGAAAAGATGAAAAGATCATCTTTATTTAACAGTAAGGGAATAGCTTTACGCTGAATACAGTGGTATACACCACATTCATGATGATACATACATAAAGACAGTGCTCATAATATGTGTACTTATAATACTGCTACATGTCATAAATCTAGATCTGTAACAAAGTCATTGTTAGTGACCATAGTACAACATCCTGGTCCCATCTAGCTAGAAAACCAGGTACTACACCTGAGTGTAAATAGGAAATAGGAGTTAAATGACCTCCGAGGGACACCACAACCAAAAGGACCCAGGCCAAGAGTTGAGATAGTGGGGGTTTTCCTGTTGTGTGTGGTGGGTATAGGAGAACTTTATCTCACACGAAGTTTCACCAGTGCATCTAAGACATTAATGCATATTACTGCAGAGACAATTTATTTTTTTCTAAATTTAATTATCATCGTATCACTTTAAAACGCAGCCCTTTCCCTTTATTCCATGTAAGTAATATTTGAGATACAAATATTGAGTATCTCTCTGTAGTGATATTAATTAGTGTGTCGGATAAATGTGTGAAATCTGGTGGTGAAGTAACCTCAAACTAGAGAGTTGGATGTTGCACACAGCACTTTATTGAACTCTGCACTGTTTTGAACTCAGCACTGTATTAGACTCGGCACTGTTGTGAAATCGGCACTGTCTTGAGCTCGCGTTGAATCCAGAAATTCCGGCAAATGTCGTCGCCCAGCTCACGAAGGGGCGTACGTGACGTTTTGGATGTTTTGAGCTGAGACTTCTTTCTGAAAGCCCAAGGCAAGATCTGTGTTCCCACGAAGTGGCGTATTGATAGCTCTAATAGTATCAGAGATATTAAACTTTTGTGATCGAGTGTGTGTTATCAATCTTAAATCTCGCTAAAACTTTAAAGCGCTCTCCTGAAAAGCTAGCAGATATCGCATACGGCCTTTTACTGTACTTTTTATGAGATGGGAGACAATATACAGGAACACAGTCTATGTGTTTGACTTAGAGCTAGGCACAGGGTTAGGGTTAGGGTAAAGGAAGAAAAGCAAACCTGGGACAGTCACTCACTAGACATTGTTATCATAGTCTGGGAATTGTCTCATGCGTGCTTTCTCTTTTCTAATGCTGTCCCTAATCCTAAGCTATAGGCTCTATGCAGGGATGGCCTATGATAATGCGCATGATGTAGTCGAACAGTCCGATCCATGCGGTGCAAGTATCTAAGTTTAAGTATGGTTAAGATTCAAGTTTATTGGTGCAAATTCCTGGAACTCTTCCAAGGGCCTCTATCGATAGTTCAGAGCAGGAATCTATCTCCGGAAGACCGAAAATTCCGAGAAGCTTACACACCCTTCGTTTGTGGTTACTTCACCACCAGATTTCACATATTTATCCGACACACTAATGCATATTACTGCAGAGAGATATTCATACATGTATTATTTGCACCGGGGTAGCGTGCCGTGTGAATATACAACCCTCTTTGTTTGAGATGAACGTTTCTTAAGGTCACCACCCACAGCAGGAAAAAAACGCACGTTGGTGCGCAATTTTGCATATAAAATATACTAAATTAGAGAAAGGCATTGCGCACCGCAAAGATGCTCGATTGTCTGCAATGAAGATTAAGTGATCCCCTTAAGCGTTTGGGGGCCCGAAGAGTTCAAAAGGTCTCTCTGTGCTTGAACTGGGGAATGAGATTTGTTATTCTCACCTGATCACCTTCTGTTTAAGAAATGCGCTGCGGCAGGTACACATCAGTGCGGTATGGCGCAGCACCAGCAAGGTGATGTGCAATCAGTGCGGTATATAAGCAGTTGTGCCTAAGTGCAGTGCGATATGTTGCTTTAATGTGCATCAAGTTGTGATTTGTACACGTCGAAACGATTTAAAATTACTGAGTTAGGTAGGATGACCAGGTATTTAGAAGAAAGCTATGAAAGTGTTGTGCCGCTCATCCCATTTACCTGGAAACGAGAGGCGCAATTCGGTTCCTTCTCCCAAAGTGTTGGGGTATTTAGTGCAGTATGCAGTAATCACAATTTTTATCACCACGCAGTAGATGGAATTTCCGACTGTGAGTGTGAGTCATTTCCCAGCATCCACCTGTCCTCTCAAGATAAATGAATAGATATTGTACTTTAGTCTCTTACTAAGTCTTACAGACAATCACTGCAGCACGATGATAACTTTTCCGACACTAAGGTGGATCAAAAAGTTCCTAGCCTCTTTCAGAGAAGGCGTGAATTTTGACAAAATCGTGGGGTCTTTCACAGTATGCCTTATGTCAATACATCAAATTTCATTTGGATGCAGTTTCTCCTTTGCAAATGACATGATTCTATTTTAGGCAGGGATGAGTATTTTAAAAATAATACACAAAATCAAACCGCTTAAGCGACAGAGGCCAAATTTGTCAACTGCGCGTTCAATCTCCCTCTGTATGCAACTCTAATTCAGCTTTCATGACTCCATCTGACTTTCGTCGCTTTCGGGAACTGAAAGAATTTTTTTTTTCCGAAGACGTTGAAAGCACTGAATTTTCTGAGCATCCTTGTTTAATTTAGAATCCTCTCATTTGTTAACTCACTGAAGGCTGGAGACACGTAAACAGGTCCTCTACTGAACACTAGCCAGGAACTAACAGCGTGCTTTGACTATGAATGATATAATCTTCCTCGCCCAGGGCTGAGTACTTACTATAATCTGTCCCTCTGGAAAATTGCATTTCAAACCCACAAAATCTGCACCAAGAATTGCAAAATTTGCATGCAAAAAGTGGTAAAAATTGCACCAAAATTTGAAAAAAATAGCTTCGTAACTTCGTTATATTTACAACCACGTTGCATTGTTTAGTACTGAAATGTTGTAGAAATGAAATACATTTTCTTTGTTCCTGTTCAAGCAGTACTGCGACACCGGCGGAAAAAGTCCACTGTTTGGCCAAAATGAGTAAAATTGGCACCAAATGCCTAAATTTGCGGAAATTCGCAAAATTGCAACAAGATCTCAAAACCGCGGAAATTTGCAACAATTTGCGACCGCAATTTTCTGGGGAGGGGGGATGGGGGTGGGGAGGGGAAACAGTATAATATAATAACATGTACTGCACATTCACTAAGCTGGTCCAAATCTCTCATGCTTTATGTTGTGAACCGTTCTTGGAAATTTGTTATTTTGGCGTGATAATTCAATGTCATTAAAAAAAAAAACNATTTGCAATAATTTGCGACCGCAATTTTCTGGGGAGGGGGGGATGGGGGTAGGGAGGGGAAACAGTATAATATAATAACATGTACTGCACATTCACTAAGCTGGTCCAAATCTCTCATGCTTTATGTTGTGAACCGTTCTTGGAAATTTGTTATTTTGGCGTGATAATTCAATGTCATTAAAAAAAAAAACAACAANAAAAAAAAAAACGTCCGGTCTCCAGAGAGTTACAGTAAACCTGTATCATAATTTTTTTTTTTTTAAATGGTGTAAGATCAAGAAGAAATTGCTGAAAACTGATGTGTGAAAATCGAGGCTACAAACAATTTGATCTGCCCTCGTATATTATTATGATATACAGTATGTGGAGTGCGCCCACGTAGGCTCTCAACGTGACTGACAACAATGTAGGGCAAAAAATTTGCAAGATCAAGCTGATATCTAGACCAATCAAAATGGCATGCCATATTTCACCGATGCAGTGATACAATCGACCTGTCATGTGATAATGTGTCTAGGGTCTGCTCTGCCTGACATTTTCTTTAATCTGGTCGCCAACACCGACCACAACTGAAAGACTCTCAATCAGTTCTATTTGCAACTTTCATGTGGATTATAACAAGAACACAATACTAGACCCTGTGCATAACTACATCCACAACTGCTGCAGAACGGCCTATGACCCACCAGGAAGGTAAATCTTTTATTTTATGACATCTCTAAGAAGAGGTAGATATGTCTCTGATCATTTACAATCAGAGGCGTAGCAAGGGTGATTTTTTTTTTTTTTTGAGTAATCTAGCACTGACATCCAACCAGCTATCCGAAACCGTCAATGGCCGACTGGGGTTAAGATTTCGCATAACACAAGACATTTTCTACGAACTGTCTTGGTACTGGACATACAAGGATATTATAATTGTCATCGACCGTACTGCATAAAGTTACATAAGAGCAAGAAGACCAACAGCTGTTAGATGGCTGCAGTTTTTGGATCGTTCTTTAGTAAGTGTTCATTGTCCCAATTACGACAGAAGCCCTGTCACTTCAAATACCATACAGTTTAAGAGAAATATAAATAATTTTTGCATAGAAAACCAGTCAGTTTTGATCTAAAGTCCGTTAGAGTTGAAAAAAAAAAAGAACCAAAGTGTCAGTCAGTTATTTGGGAGCCAAGGGCTTTTAAAAAAGAGTAAAAAAAAATACTTAATTTGGCTCTGAAAGATCCAAATCTGGCAACCCTTAAAAAAACCTGGGAAGCCATTCCCGGCAAAGATCTTGCCGCTCTTGTGCCAAAAAAAAAAAAAAAGTCATCGCAGTGGGTAATTTACGCCTCCCTCAGATTACTTGGCACCTGGTTTTTGAAGTTTTTCTCGTGACCCAGCCTTGGACGCAATACACTGCGCATAATTATGGGAGCGCTGAATCTGTGAGACAGTGTATGGATTTTCAGTTTATCGGCGAGTAAAACTAGCCAGCCGTGACGAAGTTATATTGTCAATGCTTGTTAATGAATGGCTTATGTGTGAAACAGGCCTAATGAAGCGTGATGTTTGAACATTTTACAAAACATTTTGGATTAGTTAAATTGTATTCGATAAATAAGACAATAGATCTCATCTATATCGGTAACCATAGATTCATAGATTACATGGAGGCTACGCCCCTGTTTACAATCATTTTGGCCCGTACAGCTTAAAAGCCATGAAAGTTGTAAGAACACATGTATCAGCTATTCGGGCAGGAAAGAATTGGAAACTGGGTTATGTCCCTTGAATCCCAGAGTGAAGCTCCAAGTAGAATACTGTATTGTGAAGACTGACAAATCGTTCGGCTAGATCAGCTCTGCTAGTGTCGCTCTATTCTCACCAAAAGAGCGTAACCACGAGACATATTCTGGCCCCCGCATGTATGGAGAATACCAGCTTTTCGGACAGGGTAGTATTTGTGCCGTAAACTCAAAAAATGAAGATCCCAATTAAAACATCCTGAAAACTTCCAAATTGTTTAATGAGATCAGGTTTGATAGAGTCCGTCTGTTCTTCCCATCTGCTCTTCTACGAAAACATCATATCGATGGTGTCGGGCACAAACCGTCTAAGTCTAAAAAAGTAAATTTTACAGGAGAAAGAAAAAACTGATTACTTGATTAAAACGGCGTCTTTCATTGGATCTAAAGGCATGTAAGTGAAAGAAATGATGTTCTACACCATGCTATGTAAAAAAAATAATCAATTTATTAATGGTTTATTTGTAATCAGACATAGGCGGTTTGTGCTGTTCAAAACTGAAACCGAGTTAGCCGTTTTGCGCCGTCTGCCGAGTTGGACGGTTTGAGCTGATGCCAGAGGCAGTTCTATGGGATGACTTAGACGTTTTGTTCCCACCGCCTAGACTTAGGCGGTTTGTGCTTTCAGGGCTTTATCAGACACTAAGACTTACGCGTTTAGTAACAACGAGTGTTAATGTAGAAATCATTATAGAAACACTGATCACCAAAATTACATCGTATTTTCATAAGTGCCATCATTGGGCTTGAGTGATTGAAGATTCTAAAATCTTAAGGACAACTCTGTGTAGATCTAAAGCGAACAAAAAGTCTTGGATTAGCAATTTCGGTTCATGGTTGAATGATAATTCAGGCTAGTCTATAGTGAACATTTCTTAATGTAATAAAATGTTGCCATGACCACATTTTACAAGTGTCTGATGAGATGGGAATTAATACTTTTTGGCTTTATGAAAAAATGTTGGATATTTCATGGATCCCTCATAAACCCCAGAGGCTACACAATTTACAATATCAGTTTGAGACTCCGTACCGACAACTCTGGGTAGATGTTGATTGCAAATAACATTTTGAGGTTTATTAAAATGTTACGGTTATCGATATAATATTCTAATTCTACGTAAAGCCCTAGAATCCATACTTCACAATCTCAGTTTATGACTCTGCTAACAACAAGTCTGGCAAGAGTGGGGTTAATAATAACTGTTCGCTTTATGAAGTTTCAGATTCTTCGTAAATCCCAAAAGCTACAATTTACAATATCTATTCAAGATTCCGTACCGACAACTCTGTGTAGATGTTGACTACAAATAATATTTTGAGGTTTATCAAAATGTTACGGTTATCAATATAATATTATAATTCTACATAAAGCCCTAGAATCCACACTTCACAATCTCAGTTTAAGACTCCGCTAACGACAAGTCTGGGGTTAATAATAACTGTTCGCTTTATGAAGTTTCAGAGTCTTCGTAAATCCCAAAAGCTACAATTTACAATATCTATTCAAGATTCCGTACCGACAACTCTGTGTAGATGTTGACTACAAATAATATTTTGAGGTTTATCAAAATGTTACGGTTATCAATATAATATTATAATTCTACATAAAGCCCTAGAATCCACACTTCACAATCTCAGTTTAAGACTCCGCTAACGACAAGTCTGGGGTTAATAATAACTGTTCGCTTTATGAAGTTTCAGAGTCTTCGTAAATCCCAAAAGCTACAATTTACAATATCTATTCAAGATTCCGTACCGACAACTCTGTGTAGATGTTGACTACAAATAATATTTTGAGGTTTATCAAAATGTTACGGTTATCAATATAATATTATAATTCTACATAAAGCCCTAGAATCCACACTTCACAATCTCAGTTTAAGACTCCGCTAACGACAAGTCTGGGGTTAATAATAACTGTTCGCTTTATGAAGTTTCAGAGTCTTCGTAAATCCCAAAAGCTACAATTTACAATATCTATTCAAGATTCCGTACCGACAACTCTGTGTAGATGTTGACTACAAATAATATTTTGAGGTTTATCAAAATGTTACGGTTATCAATATAATATTATAATTCTACATAAAGCCCTAGAATCCACACTTCACAATCTCAGTTTAAGACTCCGCTAACGACAAGTCTGGGGTTAATAATAACTGTTCGCTTTATGAAGTTTCAGAGTCTTCGTAAATCCCAAAAGCTACAATTTACAATATCTATTCAAGATTCCGTACCGACAACTCTGTGTAGATGTTGACTACAAATAATATTTTGAGGTTTATCAAAATGTTACGGTTATCAATATAATATTATAATTTTACATAAAGCCCTAGAATCCACACTTCACAATCTCAGTTTAAGACTCCACTAACGACAAGTCTGGGGTTAATAATAACTGTTCGCTTTATGAAGTTTCAGAGTCTTCGTAAATCCCAAAAGCTACAATTTACAATATCTATTCAAGATTCCGTACCGACAACTCTGTGTAGATGTTGACTACAAATAATATTTTGAGGTTTATCAAAATGTTACGGTTATCAATATAATATTATAATTCTACATAAAGCCCTAGAATCCACACTTCACAATCTCAGTTTAAGACTCCACTAACGACAAGTCTGGGGTTAATAATAACTGTTCGCTTTATGAAGTTTCAGAGTCTTCGTAAATCCCAAAAGCTACAATTTACAATATCTATTCAAGATTCCGTACCGACAACTCTGTGTAGATGTTGACTACAAATAATATTTTGAGGTTTATCAAAATGTTACGGTTATCAATATAATATTATAATTTTACATAAAGCCCTAGAATCCACACTTCACAATCTCAGTTTAAGACTCCACTAACGACAAGTCTGGGGTTAATAATAACTGTTCGCTTTATGAAGTTTCAGAGTCTTCGTAAATCCCAAAAGCTACAATTTACAATATCAATTCAAGATTCCGTACCGACAACTCTGGGTAGATGTTGGCTGCGAATAACATTTTGAGGTTTATCAGAATGTTACGGTTATCAATATAATATTCTAATTCTACGTAAAGTCCTAGAATCCACACATCACAATCTCAGTTTATGACTCTGCTTACAACAAGTCTGGCAAGACTGGGTTTAATATTTTTTTAGGTTAATAATAACTGTTCGCTTTATGAACTTTCAGATTCTTCGTAAAATATCAAAAGCTACAATTTACAATATCAATTCAAGATTCCGTACCGACAACTCTGGGTAGATGTTGGCTGCGAATAACATTTTGAGGTTTATCAGAATGTTACGGTTATCAATATAATATTCTAATTCTACGTAAAGTCCTACATTTTATGACTCTGCTAACGACAAGTCTGGCAAGACTAGGGTTAATATTTTAGTTTTACAAAAAAATTATTAGCTTTATCAATCTTTTGAGTTTTTGGAAATTCCCAGAAGCTACACTTTACACTATCAGTTGAAGAGTCTGCGTTGACAACTTCAGGTTTAACCTGACTGAAATTTTGGGCAAAATTTCACATTGTCATGCTGCCCTCATGACTTTTGTAACTGCTAAAATCTGATTCATGGCTCTGTTAACGACAACTAAAATTTCTAGATTAATCAAAATGTGGCCGCTTTCAATTTCTGGGTAGAACCATTACAACGTCTATCTCTGGGCACAAAACGTCCAACTCTGGGCACAAAACGTCCGCCTCATTTCCACTAACAGACAGCGGTCGCTCCTCTCCATAGTTAACATTGCACAAAACGTCTAACTCGGTTGCACAACAAATTTTGATTAATTTTTCTAAACAAGGCTACTCAAAATATACAAAAAATACACATCCGTATAGCCTGTTAGATCTTTTAATGTATTAGCATAGGGTTTGGACAAAAACATTGACGCATCATAAGAAATGTAGTTTTTTCCTGCACGGAACGAGACTCCACTACACGGCTAAAGAAACGGCCGACTTAGATGGTTTGAGCCGATAACAGAGAGAGCTGGCGGAGTTAGACGGTTTGATAATTTTAATAATTTTCACACTTCTTGTTATTTTTTTGCAGAAATATTTATAGACATGATGTGCAATGGTATGCTTTAGCTATTTATCGAAAAAAAGGTCTGGGCCCCGATCTCGGACTTAGACGGTTTGTGCCCGACACCATCGATATAGAGGCGTCCTTTAGTATACATGCACATACATAGAAAACCTTCACACGGGTCCCCACATGATTCCTGAAAGGACAAAAACCAGATGGGTTTCGAATTCGTGCGTTTATATGTAACCGGATAGCAAGGCATATGTTCTTTTATTACGGGGGAGTAATGTGAATCCAGTCTGATATATTTTTCCCTGATATTACATATTATCTAAGGAAGTGTATCACCATGGATTTAACCAAATCGTCACTGTTCTAACATAGTAACGGAGATCGAACTGGCTAGTTTTTAGCTGGAGCTAGAGTTTTCACTATGTTTTGACCAAAATCTGGTCAGTTTCTGGTGTTCGTCAAAATCACAATCGCTATAACTAAAATTTTAATTAGAATTTAGTAAAATTGTTTATACAAAATAAAGTAGTCATGGTAAAGATACACATGGTGTAAATAACTCAGTACCCCCAAAATGGCCATCTCCGTCACTATGTCAGAACAGCGAAGACATTACTGTGAAATATCAATTTTGAGAAGATAGGTCGGGAAAACCTAACACTAGAAAATTTCCTGTCAGCTCAGCCTGTAAGTCTGAGCGTGCTATCCACTACATCACAGGGACGCGAACGTCACGGCAATTTAATCCTTAAATACCTACTGCTTTAATATTGTTCCCTAACTTCCACGAGCGAACCCGAAGCGTTAGTCTACTTTGATTTTCTCCACAGAATGGCAGCTTGTGGTAGTCGATGTCTGATGACTTTTAGGGTGAGTCTCCTAGCTATTGCAGCGCTCATTCCGACGGTTCATGGGAGACTCTTCACACTGGCGCCCCATAACGACCCAGATAACCCTTGTATCCTGCTTGACACTAATTTCGCCATAGAATTTAGAGCTCTCAGAGGCACAGACATTGTTGGCCGAGCGTTGATATCAGATGGCAGCATCACACGCGTGGATGGCATTTGTAATAGGCCTCGTTCAAACTTCGCTGTGATGAGCCTTATCCTCTTTGGAGCCGCATGGGTTAACTCATTCATTATGGATTCAGATGGGAACGTTGAACTGGAGCGTAGTTTACAATTCACACCTAGCGACGTATTTGCGAATGATCCTGATGTCCATGTCAATAAAACCCAGTTTCTGGATGACCCAAGGAACGCTAACTTGTCCAATGCTAATTTCTCATACCAGTGTGGCACACCAATGAATTACAGGTACGAAAACAGCTCTGCTGATGACCTTGACTATGTTGCAGAGGTGACCATCTTCAATATTCGTGTTCAGGCTTTCAACGTGGACAATGGAACCTTCAGTCCTTCCGCGAGATGCTCGGCAGATAATCCCACAACAACTACATCAGGAACTGTTACCACTACCGCTGTAACTGTAGCTACTTCCACCATCGCCACTACTGCACTCCCTGCGCCAAGGAAGAAAAAATACGAGGTCAGAGATGGCAACAGCGTGTGCATTGTTCTCGAAGCAGCGTTTAGACTTTCCATCACATACGTGATGAAAGATGGATCCACAAATTCGGTTTTGGTGAATGTTCCAGAAAACGCCACTGCCACGGGATCGTGTAATCAGCTTACCACTACCAGCCAAAGCATTCTTATTTCCTTCTTCGAGGGCTGGTCCTTGGAAATGGTGTTTAGCAAAGACACCTCGATGCTTCACATGATATCGGCTACTGCAGCTAATAAGGAGGCCTACTACATAAGTAACATGACCCTGACCTACAAAGTAGACGAAAGGTTTCCAAACATTATGCTGCCAAGAAACTCGACGGTGGTGGCCCTCCCAGACAGATTTACACACTTCCCGAGAAAGGGGGCCGGCAAGAGCTACTATATGTGCGAGAGCAGGACTTCTATCTCGCTGGAACCCAAGGTCGAAGTTGTCACGACCGAATTTAAGTTCAAGGCCTTCAATGAGGACGACAGCAATGCGTTTACTGGATCAGCTTATGAATGCTCCGCCGATGAAGATTCAGATGACAATGTCCCAGTTGTGGTCGGCTGTACCGTGGGCGGGCTCATTCTTGTTATTATTCTCGGTGTCGTCGTAGTGATGTGCAGAAAGAAGAAGTGGAGAGTCTTCCGGCAAGATTATCAGATAATCTAAAAAGCAAAAGCATGACCTAGGCCGATGAACGTCAATCCAATGGAGACCGCATCACATGATTTTCTATGCATTCAATAATGCCCCATTTTATGGAGGGCAAAGGAGAAAACTGTTTAGCGTTGCGATAAAAAAGATTTTAAAAGGGGACATAGATTTAGATCTACCGACTAAAAAGACAGAACAAAAAAAAAACTTTATCCCTCAAAACGGCAGTAGTATCCCTCAAAACGGCAGTAGTGCTTAGGGTTAACTCTAATTTCCTTTACTTTCTCTTCTCTCACTCTCTTGCTTATAAATTAATGGTGTTTTCTAAGTGTTTTCCCGGTACTGCGATCATGCCACCGGACTGCAAGGGTCATTAACTGACAAATCATGATCCCGTTAAAATGGCACCGACAATAAATTAGTCGCCTGTAATTATTAATATCCGGCATCAGTCGAGCAAACAAAATCGCAAGTCCCTTAAGTCATACTTAAGACATACGATTGTGTTTGCGGAGAAGGGTGGTGCCGTGACAGGTGAGATACTGAGTGGCAATGAGTGCAAATTATTGAAATTATCTCAACGGGCCTTAAATCTCAATAATTTGAAAACCCTCGCTGAGTCCATTAATGACCAACACAATACATTTTAAACGGTGAAAAAAAATATTCATTTTCACTAAATCAGTCCTTCTACATGCTTACCTGCCTGTCTGTCTGTCTGCAATTATCTCTTGTCTCTTGCTCTAATACCTCTCTTCCGTAAGATTTCTTTCTTTCTCTCATCCGTACAATTAGGCCTACATTCACACCCAACGACATGCACATACATTTTGCATTCATCAACACATCCATCCACTGACATTCCCTTCACACCCATACACACCTGAACCCACCGGCCACATGAGTACAATACCACACATGAGTACAATTACAGTCAAGCTTCTTTATACCGCCAACTCTGGGACTTTGCCAAAGTTGGCATTATAACGGGGTGGGCGGTATAAAGGTATTTCTACAAATCAATATAAAGTTAATGTATTAGAACATTAAATGGAACCTGTTAGAACCCTAACGAAGTTATCTTGTATGTTCATCCTTTTAAGGACTAATTCGATGCTGACAGTACTCACAGTTTTTTTTTTCTAGCCTCCAACCTAGGATTCCTTAAAGGGAGGAGTTAACGTGAGGGATGGTGTTAGTTAAGGGATATATGTGTGCAAACAGTGTTGATTCACAATCTATTATCCTACGCACCTTTTCTCTGCTAAGTGCTAGTGCTAGTCACAACTACATCGAGGTCAGCATCAGCACATCCCCGCCGATCGTGCGATAACAATAAATGCCGAATATGGCATGGCTGTATAACGAGGTTATTTTCCATTATTTTTTAATACACTGGATCAGTTCAGACAGAGGCAAAATGTAGGCGGTATGCAGGGTTGGCGGTATAACGAGGTTTGACTGTACATACCAGACTAGTACTACTGGTAGTCAACTGTGCATTAGGTAATCCTTGACCCATCTGCATAAACAAGGCATGGATTCAAACTTAAACGAATTTCGTTGAAAAATCTCTCAAAAAGTGATTTGTCCTCATTTCTTAATGCCGAAGCAACTTCGCCATACTGTGAAGGCAAATGAAATTCCAATTTGGGTGATAAGACGGTGATGCACAACAACAACAAAAAAGTTTCCGCCATTATCATTCATCCATTTTTTGTTTGTTTGTTTCGTTTTACTGCGCGGCCGTAGGAATATAGATATATTGCTAAGATTATTTATAACCTCTTTGGGCTGGCCATATAGCTTTTAATAACACTGTATTTCCGTGCTCCACTTTCCTTTTAGCAGTTTTAGAACGAACCAGTTAGAACGTGTTATCTAGTATTACTGTACATGTACTTTCTTTTCGTGATCCTAATCTGTCAGCGGACCTGAGATGAAGTTATCTGCTTTTGTAGGTATTTCTAATTCTATATGGTCTTTATCAACATCAGAGAACTTGCACATTAACGATGGGATCTCTTACCATCGTAAGATTTACATTAACTCAGCATGTTGAATGCCAATAAGAATGCATTCAGCACCCATTCACTAATGTAATTCTTATGATAGTAAGAGACCCCATCGTTAATGCGCAAGCTCGCAATGATTAATGTTAGTACAGTGGCACTCTATTAACACCCACTGCTTAATACAATTGCCAGTTTAGCATATTCTCATTCTAAGTCCAAACTGCTTTGTTTCCTACAGAAATCACTTTCGACAACACAATACTTCTGATAACACACTCTCAATAACTTGGTTGGAATGATGGATGTGTCATCGGGGTTCCACTGTATTTTTGTATTAGGCTGTCCCCCAAGTTGCGGTCGCAAATTATCGCGTTTTTTGAGGCCTTGTTGCAATTTTGCAAGTTTTCGTAAATTTAGGCATTTCCTGAAAATCTGGCAAAAATTTTGCTGATTTTGGTAAAACTCGACGTTTTCAGCCAGTAGTGTCGCAAAAGTATGTGAACAGGAACAAAGAAAATGTGTTCCATATCTACAATTTTGCAACATTTCAATAGTAGTAGTAAACAATGCGACCTGGTGGTAAATATAATGAAGTTACGAAGCTATTTTTGCAAATTTTAGTGCAATTTTTATCACTTTTTGCATGCACATTTTGCAATTCTTGGTGCAAGTTTTGGAGGTTTGCAATGCAATTTTCTGCAGGGACAGATTAGGGGACTCCCTCTTGAACTAACCAACGTCTTTGGGAAGGCTTTCACTTTTTTCTTTATTGTAACTGCTCTTGCTATTGTCTAACTCAGAAGCTAGAATAGATAACATGTGAAGGTGATCTTGACCCCTGAGGAGTTATCGCCTTTTTTATTATAATATTAACTGTTATAACAGAAACTGTTCTACGAACTGCAGTGGATGTATGCAGTGAGGTGGTCTGAGTGATGTTTTGCTCAATTATGTTCGAAGAAAGAGAGTAACTGTGAATAAGGCTAAAATTGTGAACGTTCATTATCTAGTAGTAGTTAGTAGATCTTTATTACATGTATTATCTGCATGTGTGCTATCCCATGACTCGATGTTTGCCCACGTACCACAGTTATGGTCTGGGTTTCAGTTTAATAATCTTGTTAAACTTGTAATTTCTGATGGCTTGAGAATGGTTTGCAAATTACACAGGCAGTTTGCACATGAAACTATTCCTGATCTTCACAATGGCACACATCTTACGGTGCAGAGTTTATAAAACTATAGCATACTGTATATATGTTCTTACCCTTTCAGTCCTGCCATAGCCCTTTTTGAGTTAAATGATGAGCACGTAAGTTTCTCATCCATCACAAAAACTGTCTCAACTCCACAAACACAATGTAAAATACACTTTTTTTAAAAAGGTGTCTGCATATATTGGAACCAAAATTTTCCTCATCCATCCTCTTTCCCCTGAATTCATTGTTTCAGCACAGTGACCATGACAATAAAAGACAAAGGGCAGATCGTTTATTTAGGAATTCTCCATGAGGGTGGGGAGCATCTATTTCACCTCCGCTTAGAAATGAATGGCCACATAATCCCTTTGGGGGAAGGGGGATGATTATGGCAACCATTTGCTTTGCCTAAAAATTTGCTCCCATGGCCTGGGTTTGAAAGAGCAATGAATGATATGCAAAGATTCATATATCACACATGCTTTAATCTGACTGCTACATTTTCCTTGCATTTATACCATCCTTCTCAGTTTAACACTATTTCCTCACATTTGAGCACCACTTTCAAATTTTAAACCACAGTTATCAAACAGACAGATGTCTCCCAAATCTAAGAACATATCGGCCTGCTGGACACATATTCATGGATTTTTCTTAAGTAATGCATTATATTTATGGGCTACTCTTAATTGAGCGATACTAATAGTATCTCTTATTCTCAACACCATGGGTAACTTCAGCAATGACACAGTGAGTAAATTATTGGAAATAGCTACATCACCGAGTTAATGATCACCTCAAGGATATTACTGAATAGAAGGGGAGATTGCATTGTTCCCCTTAAACACAAATTAAAGGTTCTTGTTTTGTTGTTACTTTGTCTTTTTCATGTCACAACAGAATACTTATATATGTACATACATGTACACTGTCATTTACAGTCTCAAAATAGGATCTTGAGGCTTCAAAATAGAAAGGATGTGTTGATACTAACAAATTGTCCCGCTGAAAAGCGATGAAGTGTCAGGTATTTGTGGAGAGCACATATCACTTCACAATGGAAGCAAAGTCATGTTCCTGGTAGATGTTTTATCAACACTTCAGGCAGATGATGTAATCAGCACTTCCAGAAGATGATGTAATCAACACTTCTAGGTAGATGATATAATCAACACTTATCCACTATTTGACTACACACTACACAACATACATATTAATACCCAACTCAAAAACAAAAAAAGCCACAGCCACATACCCATTATTATTATTACTTTATTGCAATGCAACCCATATCATTATGGCAGCTCATAGGAAACAAATACCGGTATGGAAAATGTTGAACCCCACATCATTGTCCATCTCTCAAAGGGACATATTCGACATCAACTAGGATGTCCCTTACGTCCTTTTGTGAGATGGGTGATGACATATTGTCGGTTAGCTGTTCAAATCGTAAATTCCCCTCTTTAACCCATGTGGAATTCACGATTTAATCAGCCAACCAATGATATTAACACTGATTTACAAACTGAGTGCTATATAAATTTATCTACATTCCCCTCTCATTAGGCCTGTATGACTGATAGTAAATTTAAGAGTTTCCACATACCCAGCAAATTGTTTACACATACACAAAAGATGAAAACCTTTATGTCAGTTTGTGCTGTTCCAAAACCCCTTTATTGCCTTATGTAATTTATGGATGATTCCATATGCTAACTTTAATCCCAATTCATAGGTGGTTTAATGTGAACTCAAGATCCCTATAATTTCAAATAACAACATAACTTTAATCTGCATATAATATAGTGGCTCCCAGAAGAAAGGCCAACTTTGTGTTTCTATTTTCAAACAGAGCATGTAACTACACATCTGTAAATTGCCCAATCAAAGTATCAAAATAATAAATCCAGAGCAGCTTTTCCTATTCCCCCTTGAGTTTGTCGGGCACAATAAGCCAGCTAATATTTATATTTTATTCCAAGAAAACGTAAAATCGGTAAAAATAAACAAAACAGAACAGAAGATCTGATCTGAAAATGCCACAAGTTGTAAGATTGTACGGTCTAGTACTGTCTGCTTAATACTGCTGATACTACCATCTAGAAGCATAACTTTTGTTAGAAGCTTCCACATTTGGGGTGACGTAAGGGATAACAGTCATTGGCCAATCCCTTAGGTAGTAAGTACAGTCAAAAAGGTTTGTAGCTTTGTTGTATTAAGAAGAGAGGCACTTTTCTTTACGCTTTTTCTAGGAGATATGAAGGGTAGACGGGAAGGATGTGGGAGAGAGGGCAGTAGACGGGGTGGTTACAGAATTACTACAAGTAACAAGCAATAATTTATTTATTAAAGGTGTTCTCTTTAGTGAACATAATAAGCTGCTGTCATCATCACTGAATAAGTTTTTAATAAACAGTGAAGTGGAAGTCTCTGGTAATATGAATTTATGTCTAGAAAATGACTTTGAGCCTCAAAGGTGCGTGGCTATCTTCTAATGGTGGCCTGTCTTATAAAGAATTGTATTTCATCAGTTATTGTCTCAGAGATATTTGCAAACTAGACTATATTCGTGCTTGCTACACCCCAATACACCCATCAAATGTCATAGACAAAGTAAGTCATAAAATCACCGGTTAAAAAACAGTACCAGAGCCTGAGGTTAGGACTGTTTTCTTGCATTGTTTCATAGAATTTGTTTTTCCCTCCTCTGAAAAATTCACTCAAATGAGACAGGTCACCTGCCTATGACAATTTGCTCTACAGCTTGACAACAACGACTATTTGAGTGCTGATACTTTGCTTACATACATACAAGCCTTGCTTGAAGCAGACCTAAAAATGGTTTTAACTATGGGTCCTTTTTAAAATGGTATAACTAAGGGTTCTTTTTCACACATGTTGCTGCACAAATGATCCTGTCCGTAGACTAATTATTTAACAATAAAGTTCCATTATCACAGATCATGAGATAAGGACATGAACAAGAAATGAAAGAAATAAGAATAATCTAGGAGAGAAAATATGTTTTTGTCTTCACAGCGCTAAGAATATTGATGCATATTGATCAAGTCGTTCTCATTATCTCAGCACAAAACAACTTACAAGCCAGTAAAAAATACCTCATTTTTTTAATAACTTATAACAATGCCATGAAAAGATGGTAAATTAATAAAAACATCTAAAATGTTAATTTTTATTTGAATGTTCTTGTAATCCCTTCTGTAACATTTCTAACATAACTGGGTAGACCGCAGTATATTCTTTACTCTGTTTTTGACGCACCAACTTTGCATAGGCTTCCAATGATCCTCTGGGGAAAGATTTTGAAAGTCATAAATAATGAAAGGTATAACAAACATACATAGTGGTATTATCTGGTGCCAGTATGTTAATGTTTAGGTCTTTTTTTTCTGATTTGTTAAATTACAGCACTACATAACAACTAAAATGTACAGAAAACAAAAACCACACAATGTCTACCTCAGCTTTAACCACATGATCCTCCACATTGTTCCATACTCTAAAACACAAATTAAAATGAAAGGAAAATTTCTTAGAGGATACAACAATCCTTGCCATACTCACTTGATGACTTTCAGTCTATCAGATTCTAGAGGATGGTCATCTAGCCACTGAGAGTACCGACTAACTGACCAGTCTGACACCTGAACAAGAGAGAAACATGCATCAACTTGGTAGGTAAAATCACAAATATACAATGGATAGCATTACCAGTGGTACAGTATCACCCCGAAAAGTCTCAAACAACTCTTAGTGTAACTTAGCAGTGCTGTCTAGTGGCAAGATGAAGATTTATGATGTAATACAATCTATTCGGCTTTTTGATCAGCCAGACCCTCTGGATACAATCATTTGTGGCTCTCATATCATGATCCTTGCCTGAAAAGAGGTGACATGGCTGTGGGCATCCCAACAGCTGAGAGAGTTATGTAAGTGATGTGATCTGTTGATGCAATAACTATGTAAAACAAAATTTTTATTGTATAGAAGCAAGAAATAAAAATAGCAGCTCCCATATCCACTGTGTGTAAAAAAAATGACTAAGTTGCTGTTGAGAATAATAAAGAATACATTTCTTTGCACTGCATGCACTGATACAACCAACAACACCAGATTTCAATCAATGTCAGTGGTACATAAGGTCAGGAGTCTTACCTGATGTGGTGACCTCAGTTCGGGTGGAGCTCTGGCAAACAAGAAGTTTAATGTAATGCTATAGGGTAATATCTCACCCAGTGCTGGACTCTGAGCTACATGCTCTGGTGTTTGAAACAAGAGTGGTCTGCAAAGACACAAGATATACAAATGAGGAGAGCAGTGGATGGATTGAGATATATTAATATAATTATATGTACCTCTATGTATGCTTGTTATGCCTTAAGTTGTTGGGAAACAATCTCAAAGAAGGAGCGAGACTTGTAACAACAGACATATCAAACAGTAGATAATTTCACAATAAATGATTTAATTTAATTCTCATCTGATAATCAAATCATCATGCAAGTATGATGATCACAAAATATGATTTGTGACAAAGTTAAGAGTAGAGCACACTGAAACTTTCTAACTCTGTGCTCAAAGACATAGCCTAGTCCTCTAACAGTGGTACAGTAATTCTTAAACAGACTTGATCAGACACAAAAGCGATTAATTTCAATAAAGAATGGCTTACAGAAGTGGAGAGCAACAGAATTTGCCTACCTGAATGCCCGAAGTAGTCTGTAAGTCTTCCCTAAGTCTGCTGGCCGTCGGCACAATGGTGAGATTGCCATTTCCATCTGAGCAAAGTCTGCAGCCAGTCGGAGCTTTCCACCCTCCCCCAGGGGCCGCACTAAGCTGGCATGTCGAACAAACAGCTCAACACATCGACAAGCTATTGGTAGGATGCTGTGAACAGGACAAAGATTTGTCACAAAACATAAACTGCAGAACTGAAAAGTGTTTTTCTTATCTCCATAAGAGCATCTCCTTTGAATACATAATTAGAAGTATAATTATTCACTGTCCTGATTTATGGCAATACAAATATTAGCTTGAGATCTGGATTCCTTCAAGGGTTATGCCATTAGAATGTAAAAAACAAAACCTATAAAATGTGAGACAACCATTCTTACATTAGATTCCCTGTTTCAAAGACATCCAGAATGCAGATACTGAATTTTGGCCAAAAATACTGTGTGAAACCAACAAGCCTTAAAACTTAAGTCCCATAGAAAAGAAATGTTCAAGAACCAATGTCTCATGCCAAAATGGGCTATAATCAGCCCATTTGGAACAGTAGGAAGTGGCAGGTAAACCATATCAAGGATAATATTTCCACAAATCTCATCTATCCTGGACTTGTTTGGAAAATACATCACACAAACATAAAACCACCATGCCCAGTCTCTGTATCATTTACTTACCTGTCCATGATAAAGTCCTTGCACTTAAACTGAGACAGGTAATCGTTCTGACACCTTGATATGAAGCTCTGTAGTTCTCTCATATACAAGGAACAGGGGGCTTCTGTTTCAGACTTGCTAGGGGCAGGCCTATGTAGAAATGAAAAACTTTGTGAAATAGGAATGTGGATTTATTACAAAGTTAAGAAAAAGGAAAAAGAAAACTTACTATGAAAAACACTGAAAATCTGAGACAAGTGATTTCTGTTTGCACATAATGTATCACAAAATCATAAATTCAACGTGTAGACAAAGCTGTTATTAGCTGAAATGCAGATTCGAAACCATTTTCACCACGTGCAACATCCTCAGAAAGTAACTAGAGTGTAATGCCTCTTAGCACACATTTTGCGACATATTGGGGTTATGGACTCATCATTGCAATATTCTTCGTGTGATCTTTGTACAGTTCTTTAAAATATTGTATAATGTTGTGTACAGTCTGAAACAAGGCCATGTAAATGACACTGTGGTGACACAGAACTCAGCACACGACTATCAAATAAATGCTCACTGCCATCTGACCTCACATTAGAAATAGAACTCATAAATCGGTTCATGGTAAATAAGTCACAAGTTGCCATAATGATAATGTTATACCCTTAACTGACCCTGAGAAATCTTCTTGATGAATTGTCAGAATGATAGCTTCAAGAGCATCTGAAATGGATGACAGCAAAGGCTGGATAGCTGCACCCATCAGCTGAACAACTGACTCTAGAGATGACTCTATGCTCTTCTGAGCCTCCTCAGGAAAATGGGAAATGCTGGTCAGCACCTGAGATATTCAAAAGTTACAGAATTAGGCCTTTTATTTTTCAATACAAAGAGCTACATGAAAGTTTTAGCAAAGATTTCTTTCCTCAGGAAACCTTGTGACAAACTTCACCATGTTCTGCTCCATGAAATCTCAACAGTAACTAGCTGTGCTCTTTTTGCTCACATATTATGTGCTTAGAAGATCATCTGCTATACATAAAAGTCGCTGTCACCTAAATGGGCATTTTGTATGTATATGACTATTGTAATTATCAATTTTCATATGCATGATACTGTAATGAAAGTCATGGACATTATGAAGAGCAGAGAGCATCAAAATAGCTTCCCACCTGTCTTCACAATGAAGGGTATACATAACTTATGTACTCATAAATGCCTCTGAAAGTAATAAAAAGTTTGCTTGTTTATTTGTGTATTTTGCTCATATGAAAGAAAACCAATTGTCTCAATGTCTTGCTAAGAAAACACTAGGGACATACATGAAGTGTCAGTGTTTTGGGATACTATGTCCTGAAGACATTACAAAATGAAAAACACAAATGCATAAACAAATGTCCATGAGTGCCTGGAAGGGTTAGGAAATTATCAGTGCGAGCAACAACATTAACCCTGAAGAACCTACCTTAGACACTGCTTGGTGAAAATGATACAAGGTGTTGACTACTCCCAAATTCCGATTTTGTCCTGTAGATGGAGGCCCAATAACCTGGCTTGCCTCCCCATCTGTCGACAGCTGAAACAAATGATGGCAATGAATGAACAGCATTCCTTCAGTTTGGATAATTTATTGTAGTTTATTAGCTTGGAATACAAAATCTCAAATGAAACTGATGCTTTTTCATAGAATGTTGAACCACACTGTTAAAAATTAAAAAGATCAGTTCAGAAAATCATGAACAGGGATGTCACTCATATTTCATACATTTTCATTTTGTACCCTACCTACCTGTAATCTTATAAATATATGACTTTATAATATCCAAAAAACAGAGAATGCCCAAGGCAAGCACCATAATATCACAGACCAGTAATAAGTGTAGATATTTTTGCCTTATGGTTTGCTATCAATGCAGTTTCTTAGTCTAATGCCAAATAGCCACCCTTGAAAGGTAAGAATTCTAAGAAAAGTGGCATTCTTGCAGTAAACTGAACCTGGATAACATTACCACTAAGATGTTTCCACTTAACTCACTTCCTTATGGGTATATACTGAAAAAGGAAAAGTGTATGGACATTCTTTACATCTCACAACCGCTTTCTTTGTTTTTCTTCCTAAGGCCTAAAGCACAGCTGACATAAAACAGCTGTGATCACTAACAGACTCAATAATAATATCCCATCCGCTTACCAGCTGTTCACTTTTAACACAGAAAAGCTTCACTGTCTTTGCTACATTCTTAGCAACTGTGATGCTCAGCTTGACATCAACACTTGAGACATTCAGTTCACTGAAATGTTCAACAAAAATGTTCTATTTCCATCATGATAGCTTCCACTAATAAGGCTCATCCAGTGAGTAATTTTTTTTTGGCAGATATTCAAAGCCCACTTAGCCAAACGATAAATGCAATGTCACACATAAGGATTTCAGGAAGAGAAAAAAACAAACCATACCAAACAAAAAAATGACTCAATAACACGATACCAATCTGTGTTTATCCCAAAGCTTAAATTTGTTAATTCACAAAGCTTAATTTTCTTTTATATCATCTTCATACTCAAAATCTCATCCAATAACAATGATTAAATAACTCCAATTCTATTCTAGGACAACAGAGCAGGGCATCAAACCTAGATATGGTCTTGACAATATTGTCAACTTCTTCAGTGGTTGGTGGGTTTGAAGTGGTTGATGTGAACACAAGGTTGATAGGGTCAAACAGCCGCGACAAAGAACGAGATAGGTAGGCATTCTCAAATGTTACCAGAGTTTCTCGCAAGGCCTTCTCAGAGCTGGAAAAAAAAAAAAATGTACAAAAAGTTTCTATATATACTTCATTAAACCATTACTTGAGGTCCAAGTCATTCCACTTTTAAAAAGTCAAATATGACTAAATCATGTCTAAATCTAGTTATGCTTTCTTGTCTTGGGAATAATTATACAATTTTACTCCGTTATTATCTCAACACTCAGACTGACTATAACTGCTCCAGCTAATGGATGATATTTTCATCCTATTTCATAATGTCTATGTCATCAGTCAGGTTGAGCTTCAATCACAGTGTATATCTTTATCAATCACTCAATCAATCCGCCTAAACTTACTCATAATGCTGTCTAGCTTTCTCTGTCTGAGCAAAGAAATCTTCATCTGTATCTCCGGCACCTGTAACCTCAACAACCCCTGCACTGGGGGTTACAGTTAATGTGATGCTGAACTGCTGCAAGCGTCGCCACAGATCATTGTAGAGACGAAGAAGTTTTGGGTATTCCCCTTCAAAGGCTTGCTTCAGGAATGTGGAGTCTGGCATAAACCAGATTAAAAAAATGACATTTTATTTAAAAACAATATCCTCACAGAAAGAACAACTTGTTTCACATCTTAACAGAGATGGATGTGAAACAAAACTGAATTCAAATTTACTATGTTATTGATAAGTATAATGGGAACAAAAATAATTCTACAGTTTACTTATTGTGCCTGATGAAGGAACTAGACGTTCCGTAAATTTGCAGTTTTCTATATTCTTTAGTGCAATTGGGAAGAAGTGACTACAAAAACAATGAATTAGTTTCTTGACAATGTGACAGCACAAATCCAGAACTTTAACCTGAAGATGTCTTTGTTTAGCAAATATTTTTCTTAACTGTGTTTCCAAAGTGGAATGGGGTAAAGAAGACATCAGTTCAAGTGAAGTACTCCTAGTGGTGCTTGTTTCAGAAATAATATGAGATGATGCTCTGAATGTTAAAATGATATGAAGATACTCACTTTCAGCTGCGTCATTGAACTCTTTTGTAAGCATTCTGGTCACATTCTCCCAAAAATCATGAATGATATTCACATCTCCATGGTGATGCTGAAAAGATAATATACACACAATAATAAGTACCATCAGAAATTACATGGTGCCAGGGACAACAACAATGGGTACTCAAGCAATATGGTTGTTGTATTTTATTATTTCTAGTCACCATCTGAAAGCCACTCAATCATTAGGCCTAAACTAGTCTATTTTGCCACTAGTCCTTTCCTTCTCAGTCTGAAACCTATAGCCCAAAACATGACATTCAGTGTCATCTCATTTAAGCCAGAGATAGAGAATACATATACATAGGTATATGTATATATACAATAGCAAATATGAAAGATATACCAGTAGTTAAAAATCCCAGTCAATATCAATTACTCTTACATATCATTTCTGAATTCTTTCAGCTTAGTTGATGCTATTTTAGGAAGACAATATAAATTTAGCAGTGAGATAAACTATGTCATCTACATTTACCTTCGCTAATTCATCAATGAAACACACATGGGAAACTGGATCTCTCTTCTTTGCAAGAACTTTTTGCAAATGCTGGACCTGTAGAATCCCAAAACACATTAGGAAATCATCTAGCTGCATTTAAATATCATAAATATGCTCAGTTTTTATGAGACATGAGCAAAGTGAACACAAATGAAACCATATGAACTCAAAATCACTTTTAATTCCCCTTTCGTTTTTATTTGAGGTCCCTGGAAGTGACACACACTTTAAACTTAATGCTTTGAGTAAATTATACAATCTCTGCGAAACCCTAAAAAGACAAATGTGTACCAGGATTCCAAAATGCTTTGCTATATCAGGGCTAAGAGTCACAAAGTAGCACAGTGCAATTATCTTCAGTGGTGGCCATGCACAGTAGCTCTGTGCACATACTCACAACTGGCTGAGCTTTCGAACAAATTTAAGATCAAATATTACCAGACAGTTCTCTTGCTCTGTCCAATATACAAATAAGAAATATGCAGTTGGTTTTTCTAACAAAAGGAGAGCTCAACCAAATCACCTCTGGATTTTAAGTTCTTTCCATAGGTGTCAGTACCACAATACAGTGGAACCCGCTTAAGCGGGACGGCTCCGTTCCCGACGAATCGTCTCCCTTAAGCGGGCGTCCCGCTTAGGCGGACTATCCATTATAAAGTGATTTCTTAGCTAGTTTGTACGTTTCATTCAAGTTAAGGGATATCATTACTTGTNAAATTATATAAGCGAGACAGCGAGACTTGCCTATTGTTGGCAATTGTTACGTAGCCTAAACGTTCGAGTTCCTCGCTGCTGAAAGTTTTATTGCGGATGAAAGGGTTGCGAGGGCTTAATTGCAGGTCGGTTACCCCGTTAGGGCCGGGTTTAGCGGATTTTGTGCTCGTTATATGAAAGGCAAGTTTACTATTACAAAGAAGGGAAAAAAACTGGGATTTTCATTTTGCTCGGTACATCCGAGAACTCGTTTTATCCGTGCTCGTTATATTTGAGTTTCACTGTACCATCAGAAATTACATGGTGCCAGGGACAACAACAATGGTTACTCAAGCAATATGGTTGTTGTATTTTATTATTTCTGGTCACCATCTGAAAGCCACTCAATCATTAGGCCTAAACTAGTCTATTTTGCCACTAGTCCTTTCCTTCTCAGTCTGAAACCTATAGCCCAAAACATGACATTCACTGTCATCTCATTTAAGCCAGAGTTAGAGAATATATATATACATATGTATATGTATATACAATAGCAAATATGAAAGATATAGCTAAAAATCCCAGTCAATATCAATTACTCTTACATTTCACTTCTGAACTCTTTCACAGCCTAGTTGGTGCTTTTTTAGGAAGACAATATAAATTTTGTTTCATCTACATTTACCTTTGCTAGTTCATCAATGAAACACACATGGGAAACCGGATCTCTCTTCTTTACAAGAACTTTTTGCAAATGCTGGACCTGTAGAATCCAAAAACACATTTGGAAATCATCTAGCTGCATTTAAATATTATAAAAAATGCTCAGTTTTTATGAGACATGTGCAAAGTGAACACAAATGAAACCATATGAACTCAAAATCACTTTTAATTCCCCTTTCTTTTTTATTTGAGATCGCTGGAAGTGACACACACTTTAAAATTAATGCTTTGAGTAAATTATACATGCTCTGCAAAACCCTAAAAAGACAAATGTGTACCAGGATTCCAAAATGCTTTGCTATTTCAGGGCTAAGAGTCACAAAGTAGCACAGTACAATTATCTTCAGTGGTGGCCGTGCCCAAATAAAGAACATTCACAAAATTCACAGTAGCTCTGTGCACATACTCACAACTGGCTAAGCTTTCAAACAAATTTAAGATCTTGAAATAATATTACCAGACAGTTCTTTTGCTCTGTCTAATATACAAATAAGAAACATGCAGTTGGTTTTTCTAACAAAAGGAGAGCTCAACCAAATCACCTCTGGATTGTAAGTTCTTTCCAAAGGTGTCAGTACCACAATATGTGTAACCCAAAAAACTATCATCCATTGACTACTGTATATCCCATTTTACTGATCCTTAAAGTCAAAGTGATGCCTGAAATACGATAAAGTTTCACGACAGAACAAACTGAAACTAGGCTACATTTAAAAGCTACATGAAGTTTACCTGGGCACAGGATGAGTAGATATTGTCCATGAGTTTTTCCATGTTGGTCCATAGATTAGCTCTCAGAGCTGCAGTATTACCTGGTGAAGGCATAGCTGCTCTTCCAGGAGCACCTGGCCCAGAATTGGGAATATTATGAATGAGTTTTCATAGCACAGTCAAGCATTAGACACATAACTTTAGCATCAACTTACAGCTGTTCACTACATCGTGTTAAGCACTGATGTCACCAAAATACCACTGTTTAATAAGTCTATAGGTATGAGTGCTTTACAGACCTATTATATATAAAGGATATATGGATATGTCTAATAAGTACGCTGGAATGTTACTTTTAAGACATTCCTGCTGTTTTAGGAGCTGTTTGTAACAAAGAGTAAAAACAGTAAGGACAGACATGAATGAAATGTAATATACGCCTCCCTTTGTCTTTCACAGTCTTGAAGACATATATGAAAATGTAGGTGGAGAGGAATCTGTTTGAAGTTTTGAAAGCTGGAATTTTCAACCAGTTATGATAAAACTAAAACATGTTTAGAAACAAATGATCATCACTCTAAGATCATTTGAAATACCATTATAATACTCTTAACCATATGATTGCAAAAGATCCTACATCAAATAAAAACTGAAATACAGAAAGAGCTGGTCACATTACGCCATAAAACTGCCATGTAATACTACTGTGTGTTAGTGTTCTCTATTTACCTCCTTTCAAATTTAGTTTAACTTTTCCTTTCAGAAGTGTGAGACCATTAACTTTTCATTCACTAGTTGTCTTAGGAGTTAAGCACTTGATAACATACAAACCTCTTCCAGAGCTCCCATGTGCCATAGTCAGAGCCTGCACATCCAGACATGCTCTCACTTGCTGATGGAGGGTTGCACGGCAACCATCTACCACTCTCTCAACCACATGATGAAGGGAACCCAGATTATAAAACACCTGCAGCGATGTGGCCACAGCAGTCTGGTTCTAAAAACAGTGAAAAACATGCAGTGAGGAAACATCCTCAAAAGTAGATGTTCACTATGATGCCATCATGGAATCAACTTTCCATAACCATTTAATTTGTAATATACTTTTGAAGACTGCTCTGCAAAACTGACCTATGTCATAATCAAGTTTGAATGAAACCACAACAGCTTTTCATAGTACACAGATTTCCTAATAATGTGAATTTGCTTTAACCTTCCTCTGAACAGCCAGCCTTGATCATTTCTGTCACAAGGTCTCCAATTCCTCAGTACAGGATTTATAAGCCCAAAACTGAAAAGCCTTGACAAAAACAAAGGTGGCACATGGTAGAAGAAGGTACTCGTAACAGAACCCCAATACCAGTTCAACATTTTGGTTCAAATCTGCCACCATTTTATTTTACCCATATGGAACACCTCAGCTATTGATGATGGTCTCCTAAGCCGCCCCCTAGTGTACCGGTATCCTTGGCAAGATCTATACTGTGATTTTTCACTTTCCCAGAATAACAATTTTTTTTTAGCACTATGTCAGTTTTCTATGCATACATTTAGTGCCTCATTCTCAGGACCAAAAATAATAAAGTTACACAATTGCTGCCAAATACTGTTCAAAGACTACATTATTGAAAGAATTTAATCTAAATTTTTGATGATATACTAACTCTGATCAAACTCATTCAATGATCATCATCTTATCCTGAGATCTGTGGCAAACTGCTGTAATTTTCCAGGAGATGCAAAATGCTGAAAGAAACTATTATGATCCATTTAAAACACATCAGGGTTCTGTTTAAGGCGACAACAGATCAAACTCCGGAAAACTATAATACAGCAGAACCTTGCTATAATATCTAGGTCAACCTGAATAAAGAAGTTATAAAATAATAATGAATCTGTGCATGTGAAATTCATACTTAATAGCAATGTATACTTATTAAATTAATACTACTAAAGTTCCACTATATAACTTCCACTTCCTGACACTACTCTACCTGTGTTTCCATGCCCTGTTCCAACATCTTCTGTGCCTGGGTCTCTACTTCCTTTCTTGCCTGTTTCACGAACCTACGATCTTGATCAATAACCTCAACCCCTCCCAAGTCCACACCTTCACAGATGTAGTCTGCAACAACAATTTAAACCAATAAAAAAAACTATAGGTTGCGTCTGTATGTAGATTCGGTGGCATATTACAAAGGATTAAAATGTGAGTTTCTTACCAATGAAATCCGACCTGTGCTCAGGACTTTGCTTTTACACAAGATATGGCTGAAGAGTGGATTTTCACTTCAGATTATCTTGTTTTTACCATAAAATAGGATAAGATACGATAAGATACAACCTTATTGTTCCGATAAAGCACATCTGTTTTGTTTTCAGCAGAAAAAATACACTTAATAATAGTTAATAGATATCAATATTCTATTACTCTGCACACAATCTCACATATCCTGCACATGTTTAGCGAACATATTACAAGCTATACCCAAAACACTCCACACATACCCCCCTTCCCGCCCCTAATACACAAACACACACATACATGCACCAACAAAGACACGTCATACACATACGTATACACATACACAAACACACATGCATATAGAGACGCATGCACACACACAGAGCACGGATTTGCATTTTGAAGTTCACCTTTCGATCAGCAAAATTGTGATTAATGATTGATGGATTAGAAATAAATAATGCAATGCTGTCTATGGAGGAATCAAATAAAATGGCATGACATCTGCCTCAGATAATACTGCTTGGTTTCAAGTCATTTCTGAAGATAAGTCAGATACAAAGTTCAAACTGATGTTGTCTGGCATAACTATCCTGTTGCACTCACAAACTGTATCTAGATATACAAAATACAATACTCTATGTGTAGTACATTTGGCTAGTTCATTTATCCCCATATAACAATAAAACAAACATTTACCAAGTTCATTCAAGCTCTGGGCAGCTTTTGTAATCTCCCTAGCTCCTCCTTCCAGCTGTCCATGAAGACGTTTGCTGAGGTACATGATGCGGATGATGCGTCTAAGCAAATCACATGTTTCCTGGATGAATGACAACAGGGGGCAAAAACATCAAAGGTAGTCCTGCTAGCTTACTGCTTCACACTTAATTACTGTCAGTGTCTTTATATTGTCTGAACTGACAAATCATATTCGATGTAAAATGTACAGAATTCTCCACATTTTTCACTTTTCCTTTCCTAGTTCCTGTGTTCTAAGTACTCTTAGGAAAATCTTACCTGTAAATGTCGCAGCTGAGTTGTCCTTGCAAGAATCTTGGAATATGGCTCAGAAACCTTTGCCCGTATTCTGTTTGAAAAATAAAATACAATTACTTGTTATCCCAACTGCTCAACACATAAAAAACATTTATTCTTAAAGTCTGCTGATATGCTACATGGCTCCTGAAGAAAACAAAGTATGTCAGGTACCAAATTTATTGAGAGTATGGACTTCATAAACCATACCTGTCCATGGCTGCTAGCAAGGACTGAATCCTCGTCTGCATCATCTGCAGCACACCTAAATTGAGAGGAAAACAAAGCAACATAAGGTATGTTTAATTAGAGGCCCTCTTACAGTGTCCCTAAAGCTTGTATTCAGCATAAACCTTTCCCTATTATATGAAATCAAAAGAAAAATGAATAATAGTAAAAATCAGACAAGAAAACATGAGGAGTAAATCAAAACTGTATCATCACATGTGACAACACAGACCATCTCTCACAGCCAATCCTCTATATCCAAGTGGATCAATGACTTGTGTCCCAGTAGGAAGAATCAGTTTTCACTGATTTCATACTTACATCCAGAATATTGGCCAATATAATTTAAGTAGGATAAGTAAACAAGAAATATTTGATACCACCATGTCTCTTGACTTACGTCATTAAAAACAAATGTGCCTCGATTAAGTAAGAAGTAGGGTTTTCAGTTAGCACTTAGTTAACCAGCACAATTTACCTTCTCATTTAAATACTGCAATGTGTTCTGTTGAAACATTTCTTTTCCTAAGTAATGGTAAACTATGCCATGAGTAACCTTGCACGATACAGCAAGCTCTGTGCCTACCTTCTAAGGTTTCAACACCTGTTGCTTGTGACAATAGATCCTCATGGTGATTGACAATCTACAAATAAACAAAGTCAATCTCATCAGTAATCAGTCAAAGCAGAATCAAGGTTTTGAGTCTAAATTTTGTCCTGGCATGAAAATATTTTCAATAAAACTTAAAGATCATAAGCACATCTAGTTAACAACATCTTGGAGGTAGATATATATAAACTCTGTACCATATGACATATCATGGTTAAGTGGGTGATATCTATCTCATGCTTTTCCCTTAGAGCAAATATTCAGAATTATTGAAAAAGCTCATTTTCTAAAATGACACACAGAGTTTCCTTCAACACCAAGAAAAGAAAATAAAACACGGCTATGATATTTATTTTTTTCTCACCTGTGAATGTATTTCTTTGTCCAGCAAGCTGATTCCCTCTGCTAGTTTCCCCAGCTGCTCTGAAATTATCATCCCTTGGATAGCTTTATTGGCATGAGCTTTGACATCAAAATTCTCATCCAGAAATTTCCTGAAGACATCTGATAAAGTAATAGACAAAAAGATAGGTATTACTTTAAAGATCACAACTTCAACTGATGACTGACAGTCTGTTTCACAGTTAAGCCTAAAAAAAAAAAAAATCTAGATCTATGTGGAGAGGAAGGGCAAGAGGGTCAGAAATGTTTTGCAAATAATTAATAAACTAGCTTGGACTTACTTAGACTACAGAATGACTTTCACATAGATCTAGATTGAGACTGCCATATATATAATATGACAGTCTTCTCCTGAATGGCAACATTTCAGCAGCTATTCAGTCCCATCAGAACATGATGTTTCCAATGACAAAAATATTCACATTATGAGTCTGCAATCTGAGAGATGCTCTTACAGTCACAGAAATCATCCTGAAGTTTTAAGTATTCACTTGGACTTTTGGTATTTTCATCTGCAATTCCAATCCTGACAAGAGAACATTTTTTAGAATTTTAGAAACTAGAGTCTAGACTAGACTAGTCTAGAGACAGAGTCTAGTATAGATGTATTAGCAATCTCTAACGACAGCACTGATGATACAGTTCACTTAGTCGTAGACACGCCATGGAATCGGTGCTGTTGTTAGAGAAGGCCGATGTATTTCATGAGTGGAAAAAAGAATAACTAGTCTAGATCACTACAAAAATAATGCTGCCAGCAACATCCTGTGTTTCGTTTAGAGTTCGAGTCTGGATTAACAAAAAGAAAGTGTAAGTGAGAGTGCCTCAATAGTACTGACTGCAGGGGACTGCCCAGCCTCATCCGGCAATGCCTGGCCCTGGCGGCTGGGTGATCTTCCTGCCCGACCTTGCCCCTTACCCTAAACTAACTCAAGCACAGGGTGGGAGATTTTCTGAATATTGCAAAGTTACCTATAAAAATATAAGGGAGGAATTCCATATGTGTGCCAGAAAGATTTCCGCATGCAACACACCGGACCAACAACATACCCTAACCCTAACCATAACCCTAACCCAGTGTCAGGGTTACACTGTTGTCGCCGGATGTTGCGCGGCCGGTGTCATTACGCAGGTCATGGCCCTCTTCGCCTGTTGCCTTCAGCGCATTCGACATCTTCGTGATTAAAGTTTTTGTGAATTTATTCTATTGTTTCTCCTTCAATATTCTTCGCTGGTGATAAACGGACAATAGAAGGTGAATGTTTTTATCATCTTTTCATATTCCTGAGGTGGTAGGATCTGGAAATAGCGTTTAATTTCAATTCGTTTCCCAAACGAAGTCAAGTCTAGTCTAGCTGATATAGTTATGGTAGTTTATATTCATTTTATGAATGAACGCACGTAGTTTTGACCTCTGACCTATTCACGTCGATTTTTGTAAAACCTTTGACCTCTGACCTCTCCTGCGCCGATTTTTCTTTTTTACAGTAAACATGTTAAAGTAACAGTATTGGCTGGTGCGCAATGACCCCGGACAAACCAGAACAACCTCATACTCACACCCCCTACACTTCCAAGAGCTGTGATTCCAACACAAATTCACATAATTCACAGCAATCTGCACATTTTAGCAGTATATTAACTGAGCTTTCCAGTGGTGGAAAGCAATACATGCCACATCAATTGATACTTTCACCAGAAGCGGCTAAATCCTTAGGTGCGTAACGACACCGGCCAAAGACGTAGGGTTAGCGGTTAGGGTTAGAGTAGGTTTACGGTTAGGGTATGCTGTTGGTTCGGTGTGTTGCATGCGGAAATCTTTCTGGCACACATATGGAATTCCTCCCAAATATAAAGTAAATCGATCTGAAATTAATTGTATCAATGGAAGATCCTGCTCGGGAAGATAAAAGCATACCGTCGTCTTCCAACTGATTCCAAACATCGGCGTCCATCTTGTTTCTCGTGTACACATCCGATAAGAGAGAAAAGTAATCAATAAATACCGTGAGACATTATTGATAAAATGTACTGTCTCTTATAAAAATGAGGTAGAAAATTAGGAGGAAACGAAACAAAACAATTTCATGTTGTACAACACGTTTAACAAGTTTAACAAGTTTATTGAACAGCTTATGGTACATTTACAGTACAAAAAGCATTAAACAAGAGGACACACACTCGATGATTAATGACAAGTCTAAACATAAATGGCACAAAAGCTAACCGGGTTGAGTGAATGGACGAATGGACGATGGACTTGGTGGTGTAGGCAGGAGATGGCACTATCTACATATAGGTATGAAATCATTCATGAAGTTTACAGCACCAACTCTCTGAAGGAATCTGTCAAAACCCGAAACTTTTTTGAGGAGCTTTTCGAAGTTGTGCTCATGTTTTCGTTATCAAAAAGAAGAAAAAGCCCCACTCCACTATACACTGTCTCTTGCTTCACAGTCGCTATCCTAACTGCTATTTTTGGGTTCTTTGGAGGTTTTCCAATACGGCTACTCGCTCTCGTGGACTATAACTGTCAACCAACCAACCAACAAACCAACCAACCAACCAACCAACCAACAAGCCAGCCAGCCAATCAATTAACCAACCAACCAACTAACCAACCAACCAATCAATCAAACAACCAACCAACCAACCATCCAACATGCCAGCCAGCTAGCCAGCCAACCAACCAACCAACCAACCAGAGAAATGTTGCAATTGTACGTTATCTGGGTGCGTTGTTTGAAGTGGTGATCTATAAATGATGAATAAAAATATCATGGTATAAGAGACTTAATTGTAAAGTGATGATGTTAGCGGCGTTGATATGGATAATAATAATGATGACTACTGTTGTTGTGGTCTTGGTGGCGCAGATGATAATGTTTATATATACAGTATATAGATATACTGTATACGTGTTGTGGAGGTGTGATAGCAGTGTCGTGGAGGTTAGGGTGATGACGGATTTTATAAATAATAATATGGTGGTAATCTTGTGGTGGTGTTGGTAAAGAGATGATGGCGAATGAAATCCTCATAATATATTAGCTATGCCTATTGATGTTTGTGCAATCACATGCCTACAGAATTCTGAGGCATCTTTACTGATAGCTTCTGCTTACCCGCTCATCACTTT
>JAWQUT010000125.1:195374-236674 GCA_033807755.1 Ellobium chinense
GCTGGCAATTTAATCACCTAATATTGCCTTACAATCCCCATCCTTGCCCCTTTAAGGGAAAATATGACAGTGTTGGCAAACTTAATATTAACAACCAAATGTTCTTTTTTTGTGAACACCCCCATCCAAAATGCCAAAATCATGTTCACATTGTTAAACACAAGTGAGACGATGTCTACAGCTATTTGGCCACCATTGAAACTATTAAAATATAGAAATAGCCAAACAGGCAACAAGGAAAGCCTTCTTCCGGTTCAGAACTGTATTCTTCCGGAGGAAGTGGATTAGCTAAGATGGCTACCACCTGTTGATGGTACATTGATTCAGTCGGACATCTTGTAAGATGGTGGACATCACGCATGTCTGGATAGTACCAGATATGTGTAGCCAACATGCCAGGTTGTCAGTTTCTTTGTAAATAAAAGGAGAGTGTGTGCCGATATGAAATAGTGTGAAGGTGTTCGCAAATCGTAATGTTCGCAATCGATGAGACTACTCTAGTATGTATTTCAAGAGTGGAAAAGAGAATAACTAGTCTAGTCTAGACCACTACAAAAATAATGCTGCCAGCAACATCCTGTGTTCCATTTAAAGTTCGAGTCTGGATTAGCAAAGACAAAGAGTAGGCTAAGTGAGAGTGCCTCAATACTGACTGCAGGGGACTGCCCAGCCTCACCCGGCAATGCCTGGTGATCTTCCTTCCCGACCTTGCCCCTTATCCTAAACTAACTCAAGCACAGGGTGGGGGATTTTCTGAATATTGCAAAGTTGCCTATAAAAATATAAAGTAAATCGATCTGAAATTAATTGTATCAATGGAAGATCCTGCTCGAGAAGGTAAAAGCATACCGTCGTCTTCCAACTGATTCCAAACATCGGCGTCCATCTTGTTTCTCGTGTACACATCCGATAAGAGAGAAAAGTAATCAATAAATACCGTGAGACATTATTGATAAAATGTACTGTCTCTTATAAAAATGAGGTAGAAAATTAGGAGGAAACGAAACAAAACAATGAATGGACGATGGACTTGGTGGTGTTGGCAGGAGATGGCACTATCTACATATAGGTATGAAATTATTCATGAAGTTTACAGCACCAACTCTCTGAAGGAATCTGTCAAAGCCCGAAACTTTTTTGAGGAGCTTTTCGAAGTTGTGCTCTTGTTTTCTGCCCCCCCCCCCCNCCCCCTTTTAAAAACCGCCCTCCCGCAACCCCCTTGGCTCTCTCATCAAAAAGAAGAAAAAGCCCCACTCCACTATACACTGTCTCTTAGACAGTAATCGTACATCAGTTCTTGCTTCACAGTCGCAATCCTAACTGTTATTTTTGGGTTCTTTGGAGGTTTTCCAATACGGCTACTCGCTCTCGGGGACTATAAATGTCAACCAACCAACCAACCAACCAACCAACCAACCATCTAACAAGCCAGCCAGAGCCAACCAATTAACCAACCAACCAACTAATCAACCAATCAATCAATCAATCAAACAACCAACCAACCATCCAACAAGCCAGCCAGCTAGCCAGCCAACCAACCAACCAACCAACCAACCAGAGAAATGTTGCTATTTTACGTTATCTGGGTGCGTTGTTTGAAGTGGTGATTTATAAATGATGATTAAAGATCTCATGGTATACTATAAGAGACTTCGTTGTAAAGTGATGGTGTTGGCGGATATGATATGGATAATATGATGACTCCTGTTGTTGTGGTCTTGGGGGCGCAGACAATAATGTGTATATATAATTATATTATATATGTGTTGTGGAGGTGTGATGATGTGGCAGTGTCGTGGAGGTTAGGGTGATGGCGGATTTTATAAATAATATTATGGTGGTAATTTTGTGGTGATTTTGGTAAAGAGATGATGCGAATGAAATCCTCATAATATATTAGCTATGGCTATTGATGTTCGTGCAACCACATGCCTACTGAATTCTGAGGCATATTTACTGATAGCTTCTGCTTACCCGCTCACCACTTTTTTAAAAAAAATGGGGGGGAGGGGGCAGGAAGGGGGCTTAACAAAAAAAAAACCCACTCGCTCCGCCACCCACATTTATCCTACAAATAAACAGGCCTTCGTGTGCTCGTCTATTCCGCATTGGAGATCCCCCCCCCCCCCCNNCCCTTTCACTCCATTTCTTTCAGTTGTTTTGAAGGCTGAATAGATCAAGCCTTGTTTATTGCAATGGAGGTTCAAAGATTGTAACGAGAGTGCTAGGTGATAGTGCAGAGAAGGGGGGGGGTTGCGGAGTTTCCTTTGTGTGGTTAATTTTATAGCATCGGGGTGAATGAGAACTTTAGAAAAGAAACCTTTCTTCCTATCAATTTTTCGCTTTTTTGGCTTTAGTGTGTAAGGAACAAAGTCACGAGCAGGTTACATGTTCTATGCTCTTGTCTTTTTGGTAGCGTAATCCAATGTGGCTTGGCAGTAAGTGCAACTCGTGGCTTTAGGTAGAAAAAAGAAATGAATAAAAAAAAAATTGATTTTAGAAAATTCAGCCACCAAGCCAAATCATGATGCATTTATTTTGTTTTGTTGCATGCATCAAAATTCCATTCAGCGTTTGCAGCATGCTCAACGTAATATAATGGTCATGTGCGCCTTCACCAGCCCACATTATGATAACCCTAGTGGCAAACCGTCTACAGTCTAGCTAGATCTACTGTAGATCTAGATTTCAACAAGAGATCTATCGACTACTCTATATCAAATGCATTGTGATCTGACATATTTTGTGATTTTAAGAAATGGCGAAGGGTAGAGGGCAGAGGTTGGGGGAGGTGGAGATGCACTGGTAGTTCACTAGCCGCCATAGTGATTGCAGCTGGAGAGAGATTAGGGAAATTGAACTTTGGAGAGAGAGAGAGAGAGAGAGAGAGAGAGAGAGAGAGAGAGAGAGAGAGAGAGAGNAGAGAGAGAGAGAGAGAGGGAGAAGTTAACCATAAATACCTATATCAAACTGGCTACACCTGACATGCGCATGCCAGTTTTGTTTTGTTTTTGTTGTTTGTTTTTTTTTTTTTTTGCATAGACCTTTTATTGGTTGTTAATCTGTGGTTAATCTCTGTTGAATTTAAAACTCTTATATTTAATGTCTTAGTATTCACACTTTTCCATATTTTCGACATGTGAAGACATCCATCTTCTATGGAATAGAAGCTTGTTTTACTAAGGATAATAATATATTCATGCACGGCTTGCAAAGTACCCTTGACCCCTCTCATTCTTTCACTTCTAATCAAGATCACCCTATTTTGTGCTGTAGGAGAGTCAAGTTATGCTGTTTGAGATCTATCCCTTTAAGTCAAGGACAGTGGTTGATGGTCAGCTTTTGAAAGAGCCCAAAGTGAGAATAAGCCTGACAAAGAACAAAATATTATGGTCCAATGGTGCATAGCCAATAGTTTGTCAATCATTCATGCAAATGGGATGTAGAATCAGTGTTAACCATTTCATCTCTGTCACGAGGATGGCTCAAGCATTGGCTTTTTTTTTTTTTAAAGTATGCTCACAAGTCATGCATTAATCCGGAATTTCTCCAGCATAGACCTAGATTATAGCGAGATATAGAATAAATTGTAAAGTTTATTTTTGTAATCTACCTACTGTGAAAGTCTGTCAAAGATTTATAATGGTAATGTAAGTAAGTGTATACACGTACTTTGTTGACATATGTTTTCAATTACACAAAAATATCTTAGAAATGAACCTTATAGTCTATGTTAGTTCGAAAGTTTTGCTTTCAAACATTAGCACCTAAAGTTAATGACACTTTCATACACTCGACGTTCTTGTTAAACAGCCCGCGACAGCAAGATTAATTCCCTTTACGGTACTGTAATAAGCGGCAGTCTTTTAAGTTGCGTTCTTTTCAAAACAGACGGGGGGGAAAATGAAATCTTGCAACGTGACGTCTTTTCTCAGTTACAATCGATCAATAAGTCACTCGGGTTCATAAATTTACCGTTGATTGATAGGGTATTGAAATACACTGGACGAGGCGAGGTAACCCTCGCGAACGAGCGTCACTAGGCAAGAGCGTGGGGCTTTTCTCGCGTTGTCAAGCACCTGCGTCGCGAAACAAAATGGCGGACGAGGTTTATGTCTATGAACAGGGAAAGGGGGCGAAAGTTTGACTTCGATCAATGGAATTTTTCACAGCCAGATGAGATCGTCTTTAACAACAAAATGACGTGAGGTAAGTTAAGATAAAGCTGCGAGTGAGTGGCAGCCTTGGGGTGATCACTGAACACATTAGCCATCCTCGATGATTAGGATCTATCTCTCGTGATCGTGACACCCGTGGGACTTCTGTTCAATGGAATAATCAGATCAGTGCCACCAACAAGATGATTGATGGAGGATAATAGCATAAGTGAGGGTATTGAGAAGCAGTGAACGATGTGGCTGGCGGCAACTTGGTGTGTGTAATTAACCGTAGCGGTGAATGTATGGCTTTGTAACATGTTTGGATGGGCCAAATAAATTATTCGTTTTTAGACTTTGTTTTCTTCTTGAGGGAATGAAAATTATGTAAACAGACAGACTTAAAGAGGATGTTACCTGAAACAGAATATTTGCTGTTATTAAGATAGAGAAGAAAGTTACACAAGGATTATAATCTATTGAGGCAAAACAAAAATGGTCTATTTTCTGATTGATTTCTCTTGCTGCATCAGAAAGTTTCCTTCAACGGAAACTTCAAGGTCAGAAAAAGAGATGCATGCATAATTTTCAGTAACTTCTTAGCTCTGTTCAGCTATGCATTCTGTATAACAGCTGGATCGTGTGCAAGATGGGTGAGATTGGAGATGAAATTTACAACTTATCATCAATATCCATCTTGCTAACTTTTTCACTTCTAAAAAAAAAACTATGCGGGCTGCAGGTTGCAGAATACTTTCCTCACTGTCATTAGCAGCAGGCACTAAGTAGCATTTTCTATCATCCACAGCACTAGGATACTCTTGAAATTTCACTGAGATTTTGGCTCATTTAGGAAGAGAGCATCTGTCTGCTGGAAAGCTGAAGGAATACTAAACAAGCTCAATCATGGAGTCTGAGCACTTCTTCTATGAGCAAACTCGCTTCCGGACTTTTCCTAAACGGTTCAAGAAAATGCCTGAGGATTTACCGGATAGCCTTAAATTTGCTCATTTGAATCCCAAGGTGAGTGTTGCTTTTAACATATATTTTAGTGTTTATAAAGCAATTTCAGATAATTCATTGGGTATGATTAGAATGAAGAGAACCTTCAGGAGATCTAAATGTGAATACTTCCTTCTTTAATTAATAATTTTAACCGTAGTCTTTATGTTGTAGTAAGAATTCTCATCTTGTCCAGCAGCTGAAGATACAGCTGAGCAGCAGTTATTATCAAGTTTGAAACAATATTGCTAGTTGCTCCCTGAAGTACAGTATGTTAAGGCATTTGTCCCTCTGAGTTGAAGGGAAGTAAATTTATGTGGAAAGTGTTATAGGTATGAAGATACCAATGGTTTTTTTTTGCTGTTGACCATATAAGGTTTTACACTTCTCATTAACTTAGCAAGGGGTCCCATGCTAAAATACTTTCCAAACATGTTGTTTAGCTCTTCCTCCAAATTTTGACACAAAGAAAAATGCCACTAAACCAATTAGATCTTGAGAACTTAGGCAGTGAAGTAGGCTACTATATTTTAGGCCACAGTAAACAGGGTAACCTTACCCACCTAGCAACAACCACAAATTTTATACTTGAGTGGCTAAACCTTACCTATTCTGAGTCTGCAAGTTTATGTGCATCTATCTAAGCCTTTGAAGTTTAAATCCAACCCTTTTCCCCTCTCCCCTCCCCATGGCCAGTTTTCTGATTTTATAGGGACTATTTAAAATTGCATATTTTTTATGCCAGTTGCTGTTGGCACCTTCATACCTATAGGCTGGTAGTCATGTGCTGTTTCACATGTTAAAGTAACTGAAAGCTGACCACCGAAGTGGCATGACAAATAAAGTAAGTTCCACTGTGTGTGGGTACAAAGCATAAGAACATAGAGGGCACAAAGCAAGTGCAAAGGACACATTCTTGTCCTTTCACACTGCACTATTGCTGTACAATACATTGTATACTGTATCTTCTATGTGTTTTTGTAGGTGGCAGCTTATCTTGCCAGCAAGGAGAAACAGAAGCAGGATGAAGACTTGTTTGGAGATGGACTTGGCAAGAAGAGTCTGATGCCAGAAATTAGCCAGGTGAGTCATTTTGTGCCATATATATGGCCATATATGTATGGTTTATTTTTTTCATCTTCACATTCTATGAGACATTCTGTTAAGTGACATGTGGACTCCACATTTCAAAGTTTATTCAAAACTGAAGATTACAGTTATGTCAATGAAGAATAGATTAATATCTTGAGGGAAACAAAACTGTTTCTTTGGAAAACTTGAGCAATTAATCAAGTTAAGTTCAGCTTGTTGAAATAAAGATGGTGTAATAAATACCAACAGGAAAAACTCATCTTTTTTTTTTTTTGATGTTACTTATTTGCCTTAGCAGTCATATTTATCATTACACAGTAGTGACAAAGACAACATAAACAAATCAAGAACTAAAGCTATATTTCTTTTCCATTTTACAGGCTTTTAATGCTGTGAAGAACCGCTTGGATTCCTCATTATCTAATGATGAAGACTCGCAGCGATACCTGTTTGAGGAGGCTAAAGCCACTGCCGGCAGCATCTTGCTCCAGCTAAGCCGCATCATTTACTTTTATGACAATATATCATCCCTCATTCCTAAGTCCCTGGAGTATCAGATGATGTCGGGCTATTCAGACCTCTCATCTGATGTTCAGGTTGTGCATCGAGAATGGCAGACTCAGGCTGGCAAGGAGGCTTACCTCAGGAGACTGAATGAAGCTCATAGTGATGATGATCAGGATAAGGTAAGGGCTTAACCATTTTTTTCTTTATGAAGACATTCAGTGTGAAGCAGAAAGGAACCTTCAGGTTATAAAAAAAGATTGATTCTGAGATAATAATCATTCTTTAACTTATTCTCATGCACAGCAACTAAATTATGTTAATAAGATATGCTGTCTCATTTCCGTGATCCTGCTGAAACATGCAACGAACATCGTTGTGCTAGGATGGCATCAATAGAAACAGTATCAAATGGAAGTTCTGTTTCCTTGCGAGACCTCACTGACCTCTAGGTCTAAAGGCAATTGATTATTCCAATAGCTCAGGTGTTGTTTTTTTTCATACATGATTCAAAAGATGAGCAAATTTTGCCGTTTATTTAATTATGAATTGTATTCTGGGAGTTCATTTATATGGATGATACCAGGTGGTAAAACCTGTTATATGTATTTTATTCATTATTATGAAGGGGTAAGCCCAGTCTGATATTTGTTTACTGTTACACATTATCTTGGGAAGTGTGTCACCAGTGATTTTATCAAATTACTTTGAAAGATCAATTTTGAGAAGACTTCCTATTTCAACTAGACTTGCAAATCTGTTAGTGCTCCCACTACACCATATGAATGCTAACTTCACAACAATTTAAACCTTAAAAACCTACTGCTTGAATATTGTTACCTAACTATCCTGTGTTAGCCTACTGTTCACTAATGACCCTGGTCGACTTCCTAACTGCTTACATGGAGTTACCTGAAGTTATCTTCCATTTTGTGGGTAAATGAAAATGGATATCTGATTATAAGCTTGTTTGGTGTGGATTAGGACAAGGTACAGGATGTAAATAAAATATCAACACTTAATAGTATGTAGCTGAATTACCAGCTATTACCATCAGGATAAGGGGAATACTCCTTGAAAGGTTTATTTTGAGGATTGCCATACAGGATTGCTCTGCAACTTTGTCATATTAAGTGATACAGCATCTTGATACAAATTCTTTTGATCCATTTTCACAGTCCGAGTTCATTTGGTAATAAAAGAATAATAGATGGTGTAGTTTCTTAGCCTGCAAATTCAGTTTGTATTCCCCCACATGGATGATATGCAAGAACATGTGTTGTAATATAAGCAAGATGGAAGCATCTGAGGTGTCAGTTTGTGTGGGTAGAGTCAGTGGGTAGAATGATATACATGTAGTATGATTTTATCGGTTTTAGGATGACATTCACTCCATGTAGGCCTCAATCAAGAATAAAGCAATGCAGCTGAGAAATATTCTAAGTGGTATGTGGTGAAGGGGAGAGTGTGGTACCTATATGTCTTCTCCTTCATGGGTTGATGGTGAAAAATTGCAGTTAGATAGAAGGGTGGTAAACATGTGAGAAAAGGGAGATGAAAAGAAGAAATAAAATTTGGTTTCATTTTTAACATTTATAATGATATTTGCTTATATCATTATCTAAATATACATTTGGGGAGAAGAGAGGAGATTATGTGTGGTTTATGAAATAAAATTGTGTTGTTTGGGGAAGGAGGTAGGAAGGGAAGCAGTACTACTTTCTGTCTCTCTATGGGGCTTAAGAGTAGGGGTTCACAGGTTATACATGCTCTCAGTAGGCACTGAGTTAAAAATTATGTTCATGATAGTCCATGGTGTAAGAAATGTGGTGTTTTTTTAACAAGAAAAGGAGAAGTATCAGTTTTTAAAAATATAATAATAATAGCAATAATAATATTAATAAGGTTTACAAGTGTTTCATCCAGGCATTGCCCACTTACAGTTATTTACTCAAGTGCAGCAGGTCACTCAGTAATATTCTTAACTTGTAGGGAGTGTACAGTGCTGCTGCCAATCACAAACATTGATCATTGATCATGAACTTTCTGACAACAGCCTTTGATTTTGTCTCACCACGTATGAAAATCTGTTGATGATGTCATTCCTTTTTCATTATGCTTAGTGAAAATAATAAATTATTTGTTAACAAACATGATCACGTGCACAGAAATCAGTGAGATTCTTCTTTTTTCAGAATGCTCTAAGTATTATGGAAGATGGACGTTCTTCCAGAGCTCAGTCGTTGGTTTCTGATGCGGGTCGTAGTAACAAGAAAAGACTTCTAGCAAAACCAGGAGCAGGTCTACCAGAAATTGTTGAGGATGGGGAGTCTCATCTTGATGCAGGTCGCTCAAATCTAAAACGCAGTGAAAGTCGGATGTCTGTAGCTTCCAGACGCAGCAGAACTGATCGTCACAAGGATACAAAAGGTCAGAAAAAGATGTAGTTTATAAATTTGTCATTGGAAACAAAGTGTTATGTAGATTCATAGACTTGAATGCTATACATTTTTACATTACTGTTTTAAAACTTAAATTGATTTTAACTCTTTGAGCCTCAAAAGAAAATTAAGTTATCTGTTTATGTATAATAGTCTACTCCTTGAATTACCCAGTGATTGTTTTGATTGATTCTAAACTAAGAAACCCAGTTTTTGTCAGGGGAAGAATAATACTGTGGAGGAGCATCGAATTAACTCTTTGTAGACATAGAATTTATTGAATTTGCACTTGTATTATATATCTGGATCTTTGTTAGGTGTATCTCCTTCATATCTAAGAAGTAAATCAAGATCTCTTGTAGTCTACTGAAATAGAAGTTTTTCATTCTGAAAAGTATATTTGAAATAATATGGTTCACATAATGATCAAATGAAAGCTATTTGTACTGGTAACAGTTTTGTCGATTTGTCCCTTACCTAGCATATTTGGGATATATACAAGTCATTCATCCTGGTACTTATTCAGCTGTTTAAAGTGGCAGTTGATTTTGAGGAGTCATTCTGTCATAAATTCATAGACTGTACTGGTTCCTCTCAACTAAGTTAAAGTATCCCAACTTTTAATTAAACTTCATCACTGGATGCAGATGAAGGGAAGGGATGTATGTGATTAAATTTATAAGGCTGTAGGGAAATAAGATATTAAGATGTGCATAGAGAGATGGCAGATTGGAGATAACATATTACTTACAATTACCCTGCCAGACTTTCATTATTGGTCGCCGTTGGAGGCTTTTGTGGGGCATTAAATTTCCTATGCCTTCTTAGAATCCACAAATGCCTCCGAGGAATTTTCAATAAATCACTTGTTTACAAGTAGATGAAAGGTTTGGATCATTTTCTTACTCAATAATGCCACTTACTCATCCTTACAATGAAGAGTATGAATAACTTAAGTGCACACAAATGCTTCAGAAGTTGTGAAACAAAAACAAGGGTATCTGTATTTTGCGTAGAATAAACCTGGAGAATATATAAATTATCAATGTTTTTAGATTCCATGTTCTGGAGATATTTTGAAAAGAAAATAAACAAAGCATAAAAGAGCCTATAATTTCTGGAAGCATTAAGAAAGAAACCGATATAGCACTGCTAAGGAGAATCGTGAAGATTCAGAAGAGAATGGTAGCGGCATGAAATACTTTTTAATTCAGGTTATTCAAACCGTAAACTGATATGTCACTTCCTGAACAACCCTTTTATAGGCCCAAAGTTATTAGGCGCCCTCATTTCCCTGTCTAGCACCCTCTCATTCACGTACTTTAACAATAATTCTATAATTTATGTGAGTTGTAGGGTGTTATCGGGGGTCTTTGATCACCCAAAACCTGACTTTTGACATACATCAGACAGTGGGAAAATACATTTTCACTCACAGAGGAATGAGGAAAAATATTGGGAGATAAAGAAGTGGACACAAACTAGAACTAAGAAAAGAAAGAACCAGCATATTTAAGAGTTTATTTCCTTGGACATGCATTCATTCTTTTTTTCTCTTATTCTTTGGCTTCATTTTTTGTCCCTTGGCCAGTTGCCTTGTTCAGAGATGGACTTTTTGGGACAGAACTTATTCTATTATAGTTATAGTTGAAAATATAATACTTTCTGTTACCATGGTATTTAAGCTCCACATATACCATTGCTTTCTGTAGCATTGCAAATCTGAATTCCCATAAGTAATAGTTAACCATAAGAATTAGCAAATAGTCTTTGGCAGAGCTTGAATGTAATAGCAGCAGGTTCTAGAGATTAGGCTGGGCCTGAAACTAGCAAGGCTTACCCTTATCAGCTCTTCTTATCTCCCATTGAGGGCGAATTACCTACCCTGTTTGTGAAGTACTATTGATTTATGGTCCTGAAACGTATGAAACCTCATGGCTTGGCAAGTGATAGTAAACTGAACATTTGGCATGCAATAGAGTGAACAGAACAGCTATGGATAAATACTGAATAAAATTTATAGCCACAAGTTACAGGCTATGAACAGCAGTATCTGAACTTGTTACATGTTATAGAATGACCATAAATGTGTGTGGGAACACTAAGTAAATTTATTTCTAGAGGTTGTAGTTTCAGGTTATGTGTCAAAATTCAACAGCAACATTTGTTTGAATTTAATTATTAATTTTTGCATTATCTTACACTGCACTTAAATATTGCCACACCAGTATTAAGTCTGTGTCCCCACCTCCCACATTCCCCAATCTTTCTAGTTAGAATGTTTGTCTAAGATAGCAATGAAGAAAGCAAAGAGAGCTAAAATGAACCAGTTATCCAAGTTTAATTAATGAGCTTCTCTTGCTCTCAAATATTTGTTCCATAAGAATAGTGGTCCATAATCTCAGGCATGGGAAAATAATATTGAACAGTGTGACACCGATTATGCTAATGTTTCACATACAGAAGCCCTTATAATAACCCCACCCCAGACAACCTTCAACAATGCAGCACTGTATTTTGAAAGCAAGGCTACCCCTGGGAATGTTTGGCCAAGCAAAATAAGAAAGAGGCCTTTGTTTGAGATTTTGAATACCTTATTGATCCTGACATTTCACTCAGGATTAAGTTCACAGTATCAGGGTACCAAGAGTGTCCTTTTACCTGACCTCATTCAAACTGTTCACACAGATCTGTCCTTTTCTTCTTTCATGTTGAATTTGGTGTACACCCATACATTTGATTTTAACAGTGATTCTGTATTATGATAACATTCAATAGAATAAATTGAATTTGACAGTGAGGTGCAAATAAATTGTCTTCTTATCTTGCAAAAGTGAGATAGGAAGAACGTTGAGTTTTTTTTTTCTTTTTTTAATGCCTTTTCTTTTGCTAAAAAAATAATTGGATAGATATTTGTAGGGCAGTGCAAAGCACCAAGCACCATTATTACAGTCAGCTCTGCTCAATCACAACTGCTTGGGAGATTGAAGAAAGTTGCAGTTAAAAGGAGTTGCTATCATCCAGTGACTTTTATATAGGATTATAGCATTTCAGTATGTGGAATATTAAGTAGAAGATGTGATTATCTGGATTGCAATTAAGCAGAGTTGACTGTATTATAGAAAAGCAGGGCCTGTAGTACTGTTTAAAGCAGAAGTTTGCTGTCTCAGTTCTGAACATTAATGCATATTAATGCTACAGAACTAACGGAAAAAAACCCAGTAAGACATAAAACAGAACTATCAGACCTTTTGAAAGTCAGTGTCTCCTAGATTTATGGCGTCAGGGTGAAAGATAAAGCCAAAGCATTAATCTCAAACAAAAGTGCTGAAAAATATAGGCTCAGTGGACTGAGGGGGGAAGAATGAAGGAGGTAGTTTATGACAAATAGTTTCCTGAGCTGTTTTGGAAGATTGATTTTGTTTTGGAGCCAAAGCAGAAATGTAACAATATGGCATGACAGAAACCCATAAAACAGATCACAGCCTCTATAGCATAAACAGTTAGCTTTATTGATCAGGCCTGAGGGTGACAAGTGCCTTTTATTATTTTTATTATATGGCCCTCAATAAAGTAATCAATACCTTATATATGATCGCCCATGGCTTTAATGATTTTTACTTCCTTTCTTTTATTCATATTATGTTATGCTGTGAATAAGGGGTTTTGCATAGCAGTGTGTTTGTTTGATACAGAATGTTAGCAATAGATTTTATCATTCTCACACTGTTAGTTTCCTTGATAGGAAAGAAAGCACAATATTTCTTGCTCACAAGAAAATATCCCTTATCAAATTTCTAAACATATGAACCGAGAATAGCTCTGAAAGGGAGGAAAGGGGTAATAATGTAGGCTATCATCCCCCTTTCCCCCATATCCTCCATTCCCATTGCAAATGTGATCCCTTCCTTATGAATTCCCGCAATCACAGTATAAATGACTGTGGAAGGAATTGATTGAGGCCACTAACAGTACAAGGCGATTAGGAGCTTATTGCATATAATTGCACTTCTAGCGAACCATAGAGTGGCAGTGCAGTGGAGAGTGAACTGCAGCAAGCCACTGTGATAAAGCATAAATCAGTTGCTTCAGTGGCACCATTATTAACTGTGGACAAAAACAGCCTTAAGGGGAATGTGACTCGAAATACTGGTTACGTCACTGACCAAATATTTTGGCAGTGCAAGTGGTATTAGTGAAATATGGACTGGAAAGAAAAACGGCTATGAAAGCCTGCATTATGGAATATCATTAATAAGCATTAGTAAGTAATGGAAAACATGTCTTTAAATGTTTCAAAATATGAAGTGTATCAAGAAAAAGAAGCAAGCATAAAAAAACAGCATACTACTGATGGCCTTTTTTTTGGTCACAAATAGTAGAAAAATATTAAATAGAATAATGTAAACTTTGGTCACACTTTTGAGATAAGGCCTTTTAGCACCATGGTGTCCAGCATAATCCCTAATACCTGACATTCTGCAATGTTGGGGTGTTGGTAATGACCAGGGCACCTGGGGCTTTTATAGTGGTGGATTATCACTAGATAGTAAACTGCTTGACTTGCCTGGTAGGCATTTGAGCCAGTGTTTGTTGTAAGATTACCTGGGGACTGGGATCAGAGATAGATTTACTAGCTATATGCTTATAGAGGGTTAATGCGAATATGAATAAAGAAGTACAGGCAGGTGCTTAAGAGCCACTTTATCATGCTGGCAAAGCCAACCTTTCCTACAAAATTTAGTTTTTACAAACTGAAGGTATTAGCTGTTGAATGAGCATTTCAGTTGGGTTTTTCAATATGCTAATTGTGTTCTTGAACAAGTTGTTTGTAAGTTGAACCTAATAAAATGAATAGCTTGCAGAAGAATGCAACATCATTGGTAAATTAATAATCTGATCGGGCAGTGATGTCATTTACAAAGAGACTTTTAGATGTAACTGATCAGTGTAAACCAAATTTATCCAGAGCCCCACCCTCGCCACCGAAAAAAATGACTACAACTTTAGCCAATAAGGAAGGAGGCACAGTGGTTATGAAATTTTAATATGATATGGTAAATCTAGTCACTGGAGTGGGTCCCAGCTTTGCACATCTTGTGTACCTATAATTATAATACAGGCATCTCATCATATTTTCATGAAGAGGGCTTTAGCTTTTTAATCAGCCTGTCTCTTCAATATTTTCACTACAGTATATTTTCCACATTATCTAAACATCACATACACTTTGGCGCAGTTGGATTCTCTCTCTCTCTTTATCCCTTGATCTCTCTCTCTCTCTCTCTCTCTCTCTGAGCTTCTCTCCCCCCATCCCCTCCATTCATCCATCCAATGGATTACAACCAAAATATTTCAGATCAGCAATTATCACTGTCTTTTCCCCCATCAACACTGCCTATTAAATTATGAATTTATAGTTTTGTATTTCATATAAACGCATTTTAGTTGTACCGCAGCTTCTTAATTATAGTTGCCAGATAGAAGTACATGTGAACAGTATTCATTTCAGCCATGGCTGTCTTCATGGCTCAAGATTGCTATGTATAGAATTTCTGTATCCCCCCCCCCCCCCCCCCNATTATATGTTCTGATAATGACAAAAGCCATATCATTATGCTCTATCAAGATTGTTGGATCGGAATCATAATCATTCATTAACCCATTCAAACTTAATTTGCCTCCCTAAGTATCTCCGTCCAATGAGCTGCCCTCTACCATACCCACGGTGCACTACGTTTGAGGCCATTTTCAAGCAAAATCCTGTCTTAAACCTTGAAATGAAGGAGGCAGAAGTGAAGGAGTGATAACTTTCTTATCTTATCAAATAAATTTGGAAAGGTGGACTGCTGTAGATTTGCAGGAGTGATTTGGATTTTCTTCAGGTATTCTCATAGACAGTTTGGAATGAGCTAATACAAGATAATTAAGAGAGAGCAATGATGTCAATTTAGAAACTGTGTATTGTTCACATGTTGCTTCTCAGTTTGCAAACTGCTTATATCCAAGCTGTAGATACTATATCTTGTAACCGCAGATCATACCTACTCCCACCACCCAACCTTAATCTGACAGGTCCAGGATCGGTTGCTGGCAAATCCCCAGGCTTGAAAAGAGGTTACCATGACTATGATTTCATGTCGGCTCTCACGGAAACTCCATCTGACCAAAGATGTATGTACAAATATGGGATAAGTTACCCGTAAACAGCCAAGAACCTACTTATAGGATGTGATGCTGAATAAATTAAATGCAGTTTATTACTATAGAAATATTAAGAATGATAAGGCCACTGCTTTATAGAGCCAACAAATCTGTGACTGGAGGACTTCATGGTCCTGTTATAACTATTAAGATTTTACTTACTGTGATTTTGGTGATAAATTCATCGAATAAATTTTGTAATTTCTATGTTTTATTCATCAAACTGTGAATGATCCACTACTGTAGTTACCTCTTTCCCTGAATGTCCTCTTCTAAAAACATAGAAAATACATGTTCTGATGTTCTTTTTTTTTTTTGGCTTATACCGTAATATTGTGTAACATAACTTAGAGAGCCAAAGGATTATTGCTTTGCATCATGCTTTATGGAAAATTGTAATATTTTTCCTTCTTCATATTATTTACAAACCACCTGATTCAACTGAAAATGACATAGTTTTTGGATAAAGTATAAACTTGTGGCATCATTGATGTGTTTATATAAATAAAGCCATCACAGTTTACTTTCCAACTGACAAACCCTGCTTGCTACAAAACCAAATATGGAAATCCTCAAATTGCTACATCAGCTATGTTATATGGAAACATTACAAAGCCTGCAGTTTTCATGAACTCTAATAAAAATGAGTAGCCATGCAATTTGATGACAGCTTGTCAGATTTACCTTTTCTTTCAATTTTCAAAGGTAGGGTTTCACTGACTGTATTGATTTTCATCCTTATTTTATTATTCATATCATGTAGTTTTACATATATATATAATATTTAAACAGCATATCTTATTAGATTATATACTGCAGTATCATTTCTTCTTTTTTCATTTTTTTTTTAAATAAGCTTTTACTTTTGAGTTAATTACTTAGAGTTGTAGCTACTCATGTAAGATTTGTGCCAGTTTAGCCAAGGAATGTCTAATAGCAGTTATTATGATGATGACCCTGTCGTTGGTGAGATGATGTTCATTCTGGATTACAGACCAAAATCTGATATTGTGAAGTTCGCTGTTACAGTATTTCATGCTAGATATTCCGGTGTAAAACTAAATCAGTTAATGATTCAACATTTATCACTTGCAGCGACAGCCATGGCCAATCCTTCATACTACATGTCTGTAATACAGTTCCAACTTTCAAACAAGGCATGTGAAGAAAAAGGTGAGGATTGCATCACTCTTCGTTAATGAATTTATTGCTTCTCTTCTGAGAGGTAAGACCAGAGAAATTTAATAGTCAGCATTCTCAGCTGTGCTAACAGCTGATTTCTGCAGCTTTTGACATGATTTGTTAGCAAATAGAAAGATGTTTTGAACGTAAAGAAAACTGTGCCTGTGGTCATGTATTTTAATCTACTAATAGTAGCAGATTGATATTGCCATAAGACTCAGCTCAGCGGATTTACAGGCTATGAGTACCTCATAGTAAAATCTGATAAAAAATGGAAGTGCTCACTTGCACAAACTTACCTTTACCTCTACACCCATTTAATATCATATCAGTGATACAGTGCGGTGAAATAAATACTCTTTCTTTATTCAGGCTGGATTGTACAGAAAGGCAGAGAGGAGGAGCTGGCCAAGGAGGCTGTTTTGGAGTATTGTGTACAGCGACTACAAATGGAGCTCAAAAATATGTAAGGAAAAGAGATGGACAAGTTCATGCAGCCTCTATGCTCTAGTAACATTTTGTCAGTGAAATCAGTGCACAAATAATATTCCTTTTGCTGTGGTAGTAGTAGTATACTGAACGCCATTAGAAAGTATCCCAACAACCAGACAGACCCACAATGACACAAGTGGTGATAGTGGTGGTGGTGAAGATGATGATGATGATGAATTAATGATGATGATAAAAATGATAATAATGAAAACAGTGATGACAATTGTAATGCCTGAATTGAGAGAATCTTTTCTGCTGTAAATGATAACAATAATGATGATGATGATGATATTTGATAGTTGTGTTGGGAGGGATTGAATATTGACAATGTGTCTTTTATTTGTGAGCAGTCAGCAAGGAAATGCTGGATACTTTGTTAAGGTCTTCAATTATAGTACTTTAACCACAACAACTTTAAAACACTTTCAAAATAGCACTTTTATTTAGGAAAGTCTCCCTCGGTCATGTATTGTTTCTTCTTAAAGTGAAGCACAGAATGTGAAAAAGTTAGTGCCAGTGTTCTGAACAGAAAATTGATCCTTGAACCTCTTCCTACAGCAGTGCTAGGTTTGTGAGATTCAGAGCATACAGATTTAATGATGATGCCATACCTTTATTTTGTTCACCACAGAAAGGAACAGAGAAACCACGAATCAGAGATGGGTCTCATTACTCCTGTGGTAGTTCGCTACTATGGGGATACTAGGAAGGAAACTTTGCTCAAGTACCGCAAGTCACCCACTAGAGGTTCTCCCAACAGTTCCATGAGGGAGGGGAAACCTCGCATTCCCAACATGTATGATGATCACAATGAAGGAAGACATCTGATGTTGACAACGCATATAGATGGCACCACAGTAGCCTAGTATCCTTGATATCTAAGGGATTGATAATGATGTGCGATTTGCTGGAGAATTCTTACTGAACTACAGCTTCCCAAGAGATTTTTTTTATACTTTTCAGCTATTCAAAATGCTCATTTTTAGAAAAGCTGGAGTTTCAAATGATTATTTCTAAGACTTCATAATTACTTTTCGACCTTAAATCGCAGAATGTGGGTGATGTCCACTTGTTGTTCTGTGTGTTAGATCATGTCTTTGAAATGGTTTTGTTGGCATCTATGTTCAGATTTTCTGCTTTGGAATGTCAGGGGGAAGAATTTTATCAACTGTTTAACTGTGTGCCATTATCTTGTGGTCTCTGCTCTTGGTTTTATCTAATGTCATGACCTTAACCCTGACCTAGTTATCCATCTGGTCGGCCAGCAGTAGTAGCATCTTCAGCTGGGTTTGGACGCCCTGGATTTTACACTGTTGTTTATGATGATGACCTAGACATGAGAATGCTTGCCATATTTACTCCAAGTGGGAGGGGAGTCTGTTACCATCCAAATGGTCATGTGAGGTGAGGAAAGGAAAGAACATAAATGAAGCATTTTTATCTTTAGGTCATTTTTACCTCCGGTTTCCATACGACAATTCTTAAAAGAAAATAGTTGAATTTGCTCAACATGAAGTCCAGGAAACGAAGAAAAAGTTGCTTTTGTGTGGAAGTTTCAACTATGAAGTGTTGTTTGTATTTGACTTTCGCATTTTTTTTTCTAAAATATTGCTGCAAAGTTAAAAGTACAATTAAGCATAGCCAACTTCGTATGCATGTTAAGGAAAATAATAAAACGTTTCACTGCTGTAATGGTAAAACTTGTGTAGTTGTTAGCATCTTGATAACGCATTATGCCTGTGATATGTTAACAAGCAGACAGCAATGCTAGAAAATAAATAACTGGGACATTTGAAAAGATAGTCAGTGATATTAAATGAAGTTCAAATATACTGGATGGCAAGTAAGGTTAAATTTTACTCTTTTATCCAATTTCACTTAATTCAGTCATTCTTGCAATTTGTCTTGTCACTGATACTCATTCCTACCCCCACTGTAGGTTCTTATCAACACAAAAGGGAGGCCACCTTGCCAATAAGGAGGGCAGAGTTATCCGCCACTGGAAATGGCCACAGGCTCTAGTAAAGCTCACCACACCGGCACAGTTTCAGGTATGGCAAGAGCAAAGAAAATTGGAAATGGAAAATTGAAACTGCATGTTTCAGTGTCAGGGTTAGGACAAGAAAAACAGATCTTTGATGCCATGTAACTCTAGCTCTTTAGCACTAAAAGAAAAACATTAACTCGTTGAGTGTGATGACCCATGGAGGTAGTTTTGTGGTACGTTATGGTGAAGCACGAAGATGATCAAATTTTGTTGGTGTTTGGCAACCACTGCAAGAAAGCCTGCCATGTCCAGTTTGGATTTTTAACCTGTTGCCAAAATGCACAGGTGTCTTGACTTTTATTTCATGCTGATCATTTTAAAAAATTTGAAAGATATGCAACATTTGTCCAAGTTCTGTCAATTTTAAGTACACATATCCTCAACACAGAAACAAAAAAATGAAATCGCACTAAAAGGGTCAAGCAAGGCTAGAAACCTCGTTTGTTGTGACATTGTTAACTAAAGTAATACTGCTAGTGGCTGTGTACCTACTCAAAAGGCTGAAATGTTGTATTATAGCAGTGTTGTAGAGACGAATGCATCAACCATTGCTTTCATTTTGCAATGTCATTATCTCCATACAAAGGGCAGCATAAGCCATAATAATACTTTTGGTGTCAGCCTATGATTGTGTAAAAATTTGTGGAGCTCAGCAGAGCAAGGCAAGCAATGTAGAATAATCAGAAGGACTAATAGCATGGTAAACAGATTCATCTGTAGGTACAACTGTTTTATGTTCCACAGCTCAACCAGTACATTGGTTTCCGTTGTGTAGCAGAGAACTACATGGTTATTGTTTTCACATGCCAGAAGGAATCAACCAGATTTTTTGTGAATGCAGCACCAGGAGCCTGTGATCAGAGATTAGATGAAAATGTAAGTATGTGTGATAATTTATGCGGCTGTGTGACAGAAATTTTCAGTTTCTTTCTTTGACTTTTTTGCTTTATGAAGATTTACTAGACATGAAACTTGTTTGTAGTTTATAGAAGTGTGGGAATTATTGATCGTAGCATTAGGAAATTATAAATTTGTAACTTTTTAGATGGGGAGGTAATAATAAATAATATCAAGTCAGCAGTTGACAACATGACAAAGAAAACATCTGAGATGTTCCTTTTGAATTGAAGTATATTTGAGAGTGCTGACTGAATCTGTTCTTTGTTCTCAATATTATAAAATAACCATATTTTATGGAATTTAAATTGTTCATGTAGTATTCACAGCTTATGCATTTTCAGCGCAGGATAACTTAATACAGTAGGTTAAACTCTAGTTTCTTAAGTAAATGAAAGAGACGTTAAGGCAATAGAGCTAACTAATGTTGTTTTTTGTGACAGTGATGCATGAATTGTGAAATTAAATAACTGCTCTCTGAGAGTGATTGTTTTGCAGTTTAGTTGGTAGCTGCTGCTTTAAGCCAATGGCTGTGTTCGCTTGCATTCTTAAACATCAGGGCCATATTCAGAGACAAAGTGCTTGTGCCGCTAACAATCTTAAGTCGCTTGGTGTATATTAAGCTGTATATTATTATAACAGAATTGGACCCTAATGAAGAGAGTTTATGTGAGCAGGCAGTGCAAGGTGTAGGAGCTATTATATTATGATGCCCAGATCTTAGACTTACCCATACAAGAGTGAACCCCACCCCTTAATCCTTGTAATGTGTGTGACAGATCTATACATACCAACCACTACCACGCCAATGCCCGGTCCAGTTTGCATCTAATTCCCAAACTGGCAGGTGCTTATGACAAACTGCTATACTCATTAATTTGCTGGATAGATGGCAGTTTACACAGGAGATAGTAATTAGCCATAATTATGTCACACACATATTTGTCACCTACTGTAGCACTACTAGTGTTAAAAAGTTTAAGTGATGGCACAAGCATTTGACCCTCTAAATATGACACTGATCTTATCTGTACTGCATTTGACTATGCTGGATATAGGATTATGGAGACAGAAGTTACATTATGTAGTACAGTATATACACCAGGATTCAGCAGCTCGTACAAGCATTTATCTGTAAGAATGGATGCTTGATCCCTTTATGTCCTGTTCAAGTCCTGCCTTGGACATGTTTGAAGTGGCATTACCATCAGCGTCACCACTACCATTACCATTGGCACTACCGTTATCTTTGACTCAGGATCAGCTTCTGACTACCTTCACCTTCTCCTCAAAAGCAGCCAAAGATCTTCTTAGGTTGTTTGCTCCGAAGACAAAGTCCAAGTCTAAAAGGAAAAAGGTAACAGAAAAGCACTTACAGTGCTGCTTACCTCAGCATGATAGCAAATCTAATTCTAGTTTTTTCTGACTTTGAAGCATTTCGTCGGTGAAAGTCTCTAACCTCGTAAGTCCACCAGAGCAAATTTTTCAGGAGAGACAAAAAACTAATTGTTTTTAGGCTACCGGGTATTAAACTCTCTTTTTTTACATAGATCGTATTCTAGATACCTAAAGAATAGTAGGGCATGTTTTTTTTAAACAGGGTTGTGGACCCCTTGTAATGTTATTAATAGACCAAAAGTGATTTTTTGAAAAATCGCGGACTTTCGAGGTTAGAGACTTTCACCTACGATTTATGTTCTTTATCTGAGTTTTCTTCTGTTTTATGGAAACTGCAATAAATATGCTGCACTTCTGGAAAATGATCAGGACACACCAGCATTGTCCAGTCAGAAAGTGCTCTGCCAGTGATGGAGACTGTATGTATTGTGTTAGTCATTCAGAAAATTCAGAGTTGTCCATACACAGGTCAAATATTTAAAGGTCACCAGCTGTGAGTAAAGGAAGACATTGCTGTTGTATAACTAAGACAGAAGGATATGCCTCAGCGTTTAGTCTCTTTCAGCTAATATTGAATAGAAATGGTCAGCTATGTATGTACATAATATGCTCTTCTTCTATAAAACATTAGTTAAATAAGAGACAGTGCTATGCAGTATGTGTTGTTAGTTTAATAGTATACTGATTATGAAGAATGGCAATGTAAGTTGGAGAACAGGACAATGTGAAGCATGACTGAAGTGACACGAAACTTCAGGCAGGAAAGTAAGCGCAAAATACACTGAGAGGATACAAGCTAAGTAACAAGGAAGTTTCATATGAAAAGGTTTATATAAGAGCAAAGTGAAGTAAAGAAACTATACATCTCAAATCTAGATCTCTAATTTGCAAGATTTTGGCCTATCCAGTGCATTACAGCAGCTGTCAACTGATTTCACTGATAATGTATTAACTCAGTCTACAAATATTAATTTCCCATAATACACCCAACTGCTAACACATGGCACAATTCATAACTCATACCAGGAGAAACTGTCAAAGCAGCTACAAGAGTTGGTTAAGTCAGTGGACAGTCAAGAGAAACTTCTTTACGATCTGGAGTCAGACAAAGAGCTTGCTCGATTGCAACGGAAAGCAAGGTAAGATTGGTGGAGTTATTACATGACTTCTGATACTAGAGGGAATAGGAAAGTGTGTGTTGTGTGTCTTCCTCTTTTATGTAAGCATAAACAGCTGCTTTACTAGTTTTATAAATGTGTTGTAGCACATCAGAGCTGAGAGCACATATCTTGTAAGAGAATCATGTTGCAAGCACTACTGTTGTTGAAAAGATAAGGAGATGGAAAGAAATAGTCATAACTGTAGGACATCGCAACATGCTCTGACATGTAATGGTTCCAACTGCAGCATATTGGTAGGTAACTATTTGCCCAAAACTTAAATCCTATATCATCTGAATAACTTGGTGAAGCAACCTTGTCATCTAGCACAAGAGTGTATTTAGAGTTACAGACTCTTTCTTTCAGGATGCTAATCCTCAGCTACAGAGAGCTTAGCCTCATTTTGATTGTTCTGCCACTGACTGTATTGTGCAGCAGTGTTCTTGGGCTGACAACAGCCTACTGACTAAGGTCCTAACCAGTAGAGATAAGCATGACTTCCATCTTTGGGTAACATGCTGTATTACGGACATCACAGTATGGGTAGTGGCATAGCATGAAGCAAGAATTCTAGAAAGAAATTTTTTTAAAATGGGGACAAGAATGCCAGCTAAATGAGTACAAAACTGCACATGTTCGCAGTGTACGGTGATAGTGTTGTGAATACAGGGAAAGCTATTAGTATTACTCCAGAGCATTTATTGTAGTTATGCCATTGTCAATTGCTGTGTGTTGTACTGCAACTATTTTGGTATTACAGTGGTGACCCCAGTGCTACATAAGTGTCATTGCATGGTCATGTGTTTCTATGTGTTTCTATGTCTGTCTCTTTTAATGACAGAAACCTTGTGGATGATTGGCTGGAGCACTATAGGATCACAATAGGACTCAAGTCTCCCACATTGATTCAGCTTACTGACTCACCACGCAAGTCACGTGTGGGAGCATACTCTGCCAAAACAACTGACAGGAAAGAGGACAGAAGGAGCACATTAGGGCTCACTGTGGTGGAATCAGTCATGGACACAGCACGTGTGCCTTCTGCTCCATCAAGTAAGTTGATAAGCTTGCACATGACATTAAAGGAAAGTTGAATCCTACAACTACAGACCATGTTAAACCACTGATACCCTATTATTCAAATACAACAGTCTTTCAAGTAGCTGTCAATATGATGTTATACTTCCACTTGCCCTGCACAATCCACATGGTTACATTATGCAAAGCCAGAATTCTTACACCTGCCTTACACATGGTGACCATAAGCTTATATTAAATACGTTCTGGCTGTGTGAGCTGCAGATAGATGATAACACACTAATCAAAATCTTGTAATTCCACTGTAAGTTGAATAATACATTGTCAGTTAGAAGTGTTTGTTGCTGTTGGAAGTTAGTGAAGTCATCATTATTGCCACAAGCCTCTGCTGCTTGGGCAAGGGAAATAACTCTTAGCACAAGGGCCGAATCTTGGTTACTCGAGCCCTCCTCATACTATCAAAAAACATGCACATGGTAACAAAACGATGCACTCTCTTCACGAAATTGGTTCATTGGGCACCATAGATAATTCTTGGAGATAAAAGGACTGGAAAGAGAGAAAATCATTTTTGATGTGGGTATGCACTTTTAATGTCTGGATGTCTAAACAAGGTTTATCAAGAAAAAAGCCCAGACCACCATGTGGTTTGTTGGCACACATTTGCAAATTAAAATGATGAGACAGAAGAAAGTTTTGTGAGTAATACTCTAGTATAAATGTTTAATTTGAAGAGAATGGGGGAATATTAGTCAGTCTTTGCACCTAGCCTAGAAGCTTATGCAAGTTTACCATGAAAATTTGCTTCATGAAAAATTTTTTGGTTACCGCCACTGGATATCTGATATCTTTACACAGACTCTATTGCAGACATTATGTTAGCAGGTAGCACTGAGCGTTGCTAATTAGAAACAATCTCTTGAGTCTTGTCAGATTATAGTCTAACAGGCCATACTTTGTAAGCATTGTGTATGCGAAGCATTCCTCAGAACTCTGTAGATCAGTAATTTCCAAGCTGCTGCTAGCCTCTCTTTAGGGATTACAGTAATGTGAGATCTACTCAGAGAGTACACAAGGAGAAAGGACATGACTCTTTAAGGGCATAGGATGGGTAATTGGGCATCTGATCTGAATATATAGTTCCCAGATAAGTTTGCTGTGAAAGGCTTACAGTCCTTATGCCAGATTACTTTTTTCTTACTTTACAGGAGCATCAGCAGTGAAACAGAGAGACGGCAGTGCTGATTCTGATAGCAGATCACCAGGTCGATCAGGTTCACCAGCTGTGAAGTTTGACCAAAATGTAGAGGGAGCAGACTTGGAAGGAGAGGCAGAATTTGGTGATGATGGGCGACCATTCACATCCACATTTAGTGACAAATTGTCACGTTTTTCAGAGTGAGTGTTGTGGTTGTTTATTTGGGAATCTGTGCTCTAAACATGGATCTTCACAGAAAGTAGTACGCTTACATTTTAACTATTTTGTAGAATGAAAAAAAAAAACTTGGAAAAGGAGGTGAGTATGACAACAAGTGAATAAGATGTAATTGAGCCAGAAATTACAGGAAAATTAATAGTTTGAATATTTTTGACCTGTCTGATTACAGAAGATTTTTAAATTTCTTATAACTTCAAGAACCCCGGTCTAGGTAAACTATAATTCCTTTCTTTGGATCTGTCTTTAGATCCAGCATTAGGAGCAAGTCAGCTAGCAGCAGAACAAAATCTGGAGTCTCACGCCAGCCTACAGCAGTTTCTCTTCCAGAAAGAGAAAACCTACAAGCCAACTTGAATTTGTGTCCAAATGCATTGCGAATGCAGGTAAGAATGCATAGTTTGCACTGAAGAGCTAATGTGCTTGAGCTGTTGAATGGAGATGAAATGCAAGGGCAAATTAATTTCATCAGGTGGTTACGCTATGCTACTTTTCATAATCATCATGGGGGAAGAATGTGAGTCTGGTCTGATATTATCTGGAAAGTGTGTCACTAGGGATACTGTTAACACATTGTGAAAGATCACTTTTAAATCATTTTGAGAAGAAAGGCTGGAAAATCTTAGAAATCCCAGAAAAATTTCCTGACCCTAATGGACTTTAGACCTAAGGTCTCTCAGCTTGCAAGTTTGAATATGCTACCACTACATCACAGAAACGCTAACTCCATAGCAATTTAAACCTTAAATACCTACTGCCGGAATCATTCTCTAATTCCATGTGTGAGCCTAGTGTTCACCCATAACCCCAACATTCCCACCTTCTCACATAAAGATAAACAACAGGGCTTTGAAAATGGGCAGAAAAAAAACATTGATATTGTGCTTATTTGAGAAAGAAAGAGAAAAGGAAGGAGGCAGGACACTCCATACTGTTTTTTGCTTTTCTGAAGTTGGTCTCAAAAGGAGGACACTCCTAGAGAATAGTACAGATATGAAGAAAGTGTGTTCCCTGGAGGGGACAGTGGAGTACATTAATTAAGCGTGTCATGTCTGTGGTGCTTTTTTTGGATGAATCAGCTGAAGTATTGATTTTAGAAATTGCAACAGGTTGTCTGCATTTGTCAAAAAGTAACAGCCAAGATCCTTGTGTATACGGTCTGGCTAATTACCATAAATCTACTGTGCAGGAGTGAAAGTTTCTGACCTCAATAATAACAATACCAACAACATTATTAGCTCAGGTATACAATTAAGTATACATATGAGCAAACGATATAGATTGAGCATATTGTATGTCATATGTTCTTCTCATGCATGGAGATATACCTCCTTGTTTTCAATATCTTATTTCTGTATTATTGCACTTGTTTTGTACTTATTGCGCACATTGATATTTCCCTTGCTTTTGGCCTCCTCAGATGCTTGCAGATTCAAGACCACAGTGTCGCTGCTCAAGGCATAGCATCCCTTACATTACAGATGTAGAATATGAAACTTACATCACAGAAACAGCACCAAGAAATCAGCTTCAGATTATTATTATTGTCTCTTCTCTGTAAGTTTCCTTTGGCTGAGTGACTTGTTATGTGTGACATTCTGACAGTTTTGTCTGTATTTACCAGATACCAGCAGAGCAGTATGTAGAAATAAAGTGAAAGTCTTCAGAGATTGAAAATTTGATAGCTGAAGGTGATCAATCTCACCCAAAAGAAATTAGTGAACATATTACAAAAAGTATATTTTGCAGGGTTTAGCAAGCTAAAGGCTTTACAGGAAGGTTCTTTGTTCATTCATTAATTTTGTTGCATTGTAGCCTGCACAAACAGAGGAGTTGACAAATACACCCACACAACATTGATATGAGTATATACTGTGATAGACTTGAAAGGCCTTTACTAGATAAGTGTCTTTTGGAAATTTGGATTTTGGGGCTGAATACTGATTTAAGAAGAAAAGAAAAGTGACAAGCCAATGAGTCTTAGTTTCTACCATGTGTGTGTTCAATCATTAAAATTGCTGTGTGCTCCTTATCTCAGATACCCTCAAACAAACCATGCGGAGATGATGCTCAACCAGATCTATCAAAACCAGAACCGCAACCGCACCCGTCCCTGTCTCCAGAGCCGCTGTGACATGTTCAGAATACTCAAGTATGACATCAACACAGCCACAGATGGCTCTGATCACACTCAACCTCAGCTGCTAGCAAGACACAATGTTGTTCCTGGCATGTTCCTGGTGAGTCATGGCTATGGCAATCTCTACCATGAGCAGTGTCTTTCTCTTCTCTTTTGCCAAAAAATGTTCAGTGAGTCAATGCAATTAAAAATACATTTTAACATATTAGTCACAATCCAGATAATCACAGCTACTGCTTAATTGAAAATAAACGCTGCATGTATAAAAGTCTTTGGATAATTGCAACTTTTTTTTTAATTACAGCTTTGTTGATGTTCTTGAGGAGTTGTGATTAATTGGAATTCCCTTATTATCAAAACCTCAAGGACAGTTTTATGATCTAGAACAGATGAAATGTGTTAAGCAACTCACAGACATTATCCCAGCTAAGGTGATAAAGAAAATATGCATGTTGTTCGTAAACAAAACATGTTTCTTTACAATTGGTGTATTGAAATTTAACAACTGTTTAAGTATTCCTATATATTATGCACCCTAACCAGATCTATGCAGATGGACGTCTGCTATTCTGTGATCATATTTTCAATGGTTATGGCAACACAAAGAAAGATTTCAAGAAGCAAGTCATGAAATCCAGACTGGACTTCATTCACGGCTTTTCTTTGCCTCGAGACTTTAGATTCAGGTAGGGTAACATGAAAATATAAATGGGTTATCAATAATAAATGTCAGATTTAGACATCTGTGGTAAAATAAGATTTACAGATTAATATATGTTAAGAAAGATTTTGCTCATCACTGGTGCTGTATTTATGTAATGTAATTTTAACCCCCGTGATTATGATAGAATTCATTCTACCATCTGTTTACTGTGCTTGAATGCGGCAGAAGACAATATACAGATCTCTTTGCCAGGTGCTGGACACAGAATTGAAGTTTGCAGCCTAGTGTCAGCTGATCAGCTGGCAGACAACACATGTAGAGGTCATTATCCATAATAACGGTCATGCAGCCAGCAGGAGGCTGGACCCAGGGTGCCTTACAGTTTGATAAGATTTACCATGATCACGTTAGTGATAATTTCTGGATCTAAAACGTTAACACCATTTTATAAAACTTTCATCATGTATGCTCTGAAATAATATGAATTGCAGTTATTAAACTTTGGTGGCACCATCTTAGTAAGTAATTTGTGATGATTTGTGAAGCTGCAGCATGTAAATGGCAAGTTATGTTTGTTTGTTTTTTAATTAGACTCTTTTATTATTTATTGCATGGATTGGATATATACAGTATGCCATTCAAGTTATTCCTGCTGTACCACAACAGATCAGCACATCATCTTATAATAGTGGTATACACTTCACTAGCCACTCATAATGTTATTTACCCTTCTGTTGTCCAGTCCATCTCAAGGACATCATGGTCCCCGCTCACCCTGGGGTGGAGAAATTGGTGGTACAGGTGTGGACCACTTTGGTAGCCCTGGCACCGCCTTTGCACGTACACTTACTGACCTCAGCAGCCAAGATGGGCTGTCAGATTCACAGGCCGACAACATCAGGTGGGGTTTGTGGTTGTGACATTAACATACACACTCGTGGGCAGCAAGAAGCATGCTGGTTATCTCTTTCTCTTTGGTCTATGGAATTCACCTACTATTTGCACCTGCTCTTTAACCAGTATATTAAAATGTTTTCAATAGATGCATTATTCTTTTATACCCAAAGTTTGTCCTTTGAAGTTCCAAATGCAAAAGTTTAAAATGTAATTATTATTTTGAAACTGGAAAAGTATGATACTTAGATAAAGAACCTAGAAACAACAGAACTTTCATTGTATGCTATTCAGAAATAAGAGTATGAAAACCAAATGATCGAGGTGCTTAGAAAATCAACTAGTTGAAGAGTTGTCAGAAGTGAGAGAAATACAGTGAAACCTCGTTACACCGCCAAGTATGGGGCAAACAGAAAAATGGCAGTATAACGAGAATGGCGGTACAACGAAAATACCATGTAGAACAAGGGAAATACGTAATTTACCAACATTGGACTGGCTAACATGTCTAAAATAATGCAGCTATCTCCCTTTAAAACAATAGAGTTAAAATTAAAAACAAGCAAGAACTAAGGATTGGAAGCGTCTGTGTCAAGTTAGAGAATGATAAGAAAAGAAGTTGACTACTACACATTACACATCCGGGTCGGAGAATCACACGAGCGCGAGGCCTACGTCATAGATCAATGTGTGCTGTTTGCATCGTATCCCGCGACCGGTGCGAATCAGTTGAAGCATCACCTCGCGCGCGCTTACGTTCGTTCGCAAACTCTCTAAGCCTANTTTGTTGATCTGTGGTTTGAGCTGATCAATGCAGTATGCTTGCAGACATCAAAGAGCAACCTTGTTTTGGATTTCACACTGAGAAACAATAAGTGAGACGGGATTTCAATTTATTCCTGCAGTATAACAACAGAAAGCATACCACTTTATAATGGTTTCATAGGATGTTTTGGTTTTGGTTTTTTTTGTTAGTATTACAAATTCTGTACTGAAGATGTTCTAATATGGAAACAATTAGCTTACTATCTTAACGGAAACTTTCTGTAGCATAGTTTTCTTTACAAAAAGTTATAAAGCTGTTCCAAATTTGAAACAGTATTGGTGGGATGCTGTTGTTGATATTATAAAGGGTGTGCCTTAAACTTGAAGACATAGGGCACGATGGAAGATCAGGATGATAGAATGCTACAGTATGAAATTTGGTCTAGGTTGTGAGCATAGTATGTGAGCATAGTATGTCTTTCATTTTAGTGAGATGCTGACCAGGAGCATTTCCCTAACTTCCATAAAACACAGCAACAGCTTCTCTTGAAATTCAAACTTATTTACAGAGCTGTATGTGAATATGTTGGACAACTGATAAATCTTCAAGAGCCTTTGCCAAAGGAGAGGTAGCTTCTTGATATCCAGTACATTTTGTACAATATTTATGTAGATACAGATGCTGCATTTTGCATTTTGTCCAGCTTTACATATTGATATTATTTGACATCGGTCAGTTGTGCTTTTACATATTTAGCTTGCTACTTGGAAATTATAACAGCTATAGATTCTTAGGTTAGCTGTGATAGTCCTTTAGAAGGAAGGAGGAATAGGAGGTGGGGAAAGGTTAGAGAATTGGTGATGCAAGAGTTATTAAAATATCTATATTTTAATAGATTTAAATGTTTCTGATTTGTTACTAGAATTTATGAGGGATAGACAGCATTTTGCAACAATTATTATGCGTAATGCTGGTTGGGGCATAAACTCTCAGTGTCCTCACTAATGTGACTTTTGCTGCTGCAGAATGTTTTATTATGTATTTACTTACCCATTCAGCTACTGTTTGATTCCTCGATTGGCTAACATGGGCCACTGTACAAGTGACTAATATTTCCACAGTACTTGCCAACTGACAAATGATTGCTTCAGCTAACATAATTCTGTATATTTGTGTTGACAAGCATCAGCTGAACTCTGCAATCACAGTTGGAAGTTCATACTGCCATCTTGTAGTGGGCTTGTGCTAACATGTTTCACATACCAATATTTTTATTTTTAAATCATTTGATAAAGCTTTCATATGTTCATCTTGAACTCAATATCTGCCAATCTTTAGAGTCCTGTTTATTTTGTCTGCATTATCTCACAAGTGCCCATGTATAATTTATCAGCGTCTGAAGTTTTTATTTGAGACCTAAAATTTTCAAAAGTCTCTGGATTTCCAGGAATTATTATAAATTACTCACACGAGGTTTCTAAATATACTGTGACCAACTCAAGAGAGCAATAAAATAGGACTTTGAAGATGAAGAGATTAAAGTCAAATATGCCTGTTTTAAAACTGTGCATCATTATTCAAAGGTCATAATGTCAGCTGTTCAGTTTCTAGCTCAATCTAGTTTTCTAGTTTGCATGCCGGTTTTTAGGGCATTGCATGCCTATTTCACAATACATTAATATGTTACCAGAAATAATTATCAGTCTTTGCCAGCAGTTGGTGACTAGTCATAATAATCATGCTCATTAATCCTCATTAAACAGAGGTTCATTGTTCATCTGTCACCACTGATGAATTGAATTTCACAGGCAATATCAGTCACACTTTCTCTCATGATTTTCGGTGATTCACACCCATCTGTTTAGCCGCTGTTTTATTTCTCTGTTACCCTTAGACTTAATCACATTTTCACTTTACAACTTTAAACTCTGTCAAAATAGAGCTTCAGTTCAGATTACTTTCTTCTCTTTGTCATCATGTGCATCATGTTGAATCAGAATGAAATTGTACTTTATTTAAATCCGGGACCCCAAACTTTCAGGACTTGTGCACTCCAAAATCACTTGACACACTTGCTTTCATAGCTAAGAGTGTTCTTGCAGTCACCTTGCCCATAGTTATGTATTTTGTATTGTCATACACAAATTTTCCACTACACTTCCATGGCTGTTTGTCACATATCACATTGATAATCTCAGCTTTAGTCATCTGAATAAGCCTAGGAATTTTGCTCAGTTTGCCAAGCTCAGCTTTTAGACTATTGAATAAGTTTTCAGAGTTTAGTGATTATTCAGTTTCATTACTTTGTTTCAAACACACTTGGTTGAGGAAATAAGCAATCTGATCTGAGAATGCAGCCAGATTTCTTTAAAGGATTTAATAATGATGCGGGAAGTTGTTTGCTAGCACCTCTGTTAGTGCCTCTGAGCTGGAAAATATATTTTGTGTATCTGATATTCTCTAACAGAAACCCATGTCTCCTCAGAGCATATAACTTGCAGCGTTGATAATGGGGCTTATAAATACTTAAAGATTTTGCAGTAGTTTATCCTTCACAAACGCTATGCAAGGTGTTATCGGGCTAACCGAGCATTTTTCAGTTTACATATTCCAAGATTACTATTAATGTTACAGAATTTCATAAGCGACAAGATGAGTAAATTGGAAATTTTTAAACAAATCCAAATGGCCCTTAAAGTAAATATTTTGCAAAGAAAAGTTTTGAGATTTTGAAGTACATATTTAATACTGTATGTTTGCTTTGATGTACATGCTGTTGTGGTTTTACAGCTTGCATATACAAAACCTCTAAGCCTTTATTTTTGAAACATAGGCTACTGTCAAATGTGCATAACATAAATTATCATAAATTACTTAATGATCTCATTTTATACATTTCTGTCCCAGATGTCCTTCTAGGGAAATTATGTTTGGGTTCTTTGAAAGTTTCTAAGTAGGATAACAGCTCTTGAGACTATAACTGTTGTCATATAACCAACCAACTGAAGAGGACTTTTCCAAAACTCAGTAAAGGCACATTTATTGAAAAATGAGTTAGTAGTATATTCAGAGATGCATTTCTGTGTTGTTTCATGCAAAGATAAAATGAGCTTGAAAACTGCATGCTTGGAATAGAATTTTCAGAATTAATTCAATAAAAAGTATATTTGTGAAAAGAATTTCTATTCATGTTATTTTTTTCTCTACTTATAAACTTTCAGAGATCACGTACTGATTTTGGAAAAAACATTCTTCAGTTCCTTAATGAGTCATAATGCTTTCAAAATCCATAATGTTTCAGAGGATCTGATTCTGGTGCAGAAGAATGAAATCTCACCTTGCATTTTGCTTTGTAAATTAAAACTTTTCACATGAAACATTGCATCAGGATTTTCTAGTGCAAACACAACATAAATGAAAATACAGTAATTTGATATATATGGACATTAATCTAGAGTCAGCATTCACAGAGTAATTTTGATTTTGAGAAATTTTGCAATATTTCATTCTCATGAAAGTTCATACAAAAGTGCAACTTTCTGTCTTACAGTTCTCGGATACCAGAGTTACCTCCCATATTTCATCCTACTAAGGTACTCTGCCATTCATACATGTTCTCTGAATTCTGCATCGTTTTTCCATCTCTGTTTCTTGTTTGTGTTCAGACAGCTGGAACATTTGTGCAAACAATTCATTAAATATTTGTCTTACCTTGTCTTCTCTTTCCTTCACATTTATGTGTGGTCCACATTGTTGTCTTTAAAGCTTTTAGAATACTTATGTGTGAAATGGCTACATCATCCAAGAATGGGTGTGTTACATCACCATTGTAAATATTTTGTAGGGGAGAGAAACTGTTAGGGGATGAGTATTTATGGAGATTTTCAGGGCAAAGATGAAATGACAGCTAAAGGAGTGTCGCTCTCAAAATTGAACACAACACAACAATCTGCTTATAAATAGGTCACAGTATTGGCACAAATTTATCTGATTGTCAGCGATTCAAGTAGGTAATTATATGATGATCTTCAGTATCATTTTATATTACATTTTAATTGTTGATACATTGGAAATTGTGTTTAGTGCTGCATGGTCAGTTTCTTTACTGCTTTTCATGGATGTGTGTGATCCCTGCCTGTTCAGTCAGTTTCCATGAACATTTTCTTTGGCCAACACTGCCCAAAGAGAGTGTGTGAGAACCCCTTGAGTTCTCTGGACTGCAATCCCTGTTTGCAGGAAAAGTCCATCTAAGGATTTGCTTTGTCTTATGAACTGAATTGTGGATACACCCTTACCTCATAATTTCTAGATGTTGCGGTGTAGATTTGGAATACCTTCTAGTTTTGATGCATAGACCCCATTGCCAGAGCTAGTTCATGATTAACCAGTACAGTTCTTCACAGATAATGTCATGGAATGGACTTTTGATTTTAAAATTTCATGGCTTTAAAGATGACCCAACAATGTCCAGTCATTGCTGGTCACAGTGAGGAATGATTAAAATCTGCGGAGACACATTCAACATATCTGGCACATAATTACAGTCCTGCAGACTAATGTAACTGAACCACAGGCACTCATCTCAGTGCTAATTAAAGTCTAAACAGACCTAGATTATCCCTATGTTCTCTATAATTTGAATGCTCTTGATTGCAACAGCTGCCATCAACACTTAGGTCTTGCTGATGTGACTTATTGTTGTTCTTCATTTTCCTGAAGTTCTTAGCTAACCATAAAGCACTGAGACAGATTCAGTCAAGTGTAAGAGTTGATGGGGCTGTGTAACATGGGCAGGGGGCTAATTTCCGATGAGGGGGAGACAAATTAAGTGTACTTGAAGAAAAACAGAAAATGGAATAGAGGAGGACCCCTTTATTGTACCTAAGTGGTCCAAGAAAAAAAAGGCCGTTTTGTTTTTTTCCATTACTCCACCCTGGAATGCATTTATGCATAGTCCTTTGCTAATGGGCTGAGTTTTCACTGCGCATATTTAGTAGGATCTCCCAACTTTAAATCTCATTAATGTGAAAAACCAGCATCCTTATTGTTATGTTTTTGAATCTTAATGCTATTTTTCTATATCAGTTTCTACTCACGAGTACCACATAAACTTGAAATTATTCTAATTATAGACTGGTTCACTGGAATTTGAATCACTGAGCTCCTTCTGTTTGTTTGTGTCACTGCAGAAATGGGAACCAACAGAGAACTAACCATATAGATATGTAACTCTTGTTTCCCTATGTCTGTTACAGTTTAATCGCAGTGCCTTGTCTCTCTTAGTAAGTACATGGCAAATGCATGATGTTAGCATTGTGACATAACAAATTACCCTGTTGTGATTTTGACATTGACAATAATAATCTCACTTATTCAAATACAGTGCACAACAAGATTGCTACAGGAGACTGTGTGAAATCTTTACCCTATTTAGGGAGTACAAAGGAGTATCTTGAGATCTTGCCCACTTATTAAAAAAACCACAAAGACGATTTTAATGTCCATTACTTTATCAAGATACCCTTTTCATTCTTAGATATTTGTTGTATTTGGTCATGAAGTTGTAGTCTTTTAATACTTGATAGAATTATTAGAATACTTTTAAAATTCCTGATTTTTTTTGTTTTTTTTTTGGTTTGATTTAATGATACTTTTAGATGCATTTTATAATAACACATGTGAAACAGTATCAAAAGTTCTCCTTTGGCAGCTTTTTTTTTTTTCACCTACAGCATGTGTATACACCAGATGCAGCATCAACAACATATGTAGAAGAACACCATGCTGGATAAAACAAATGCACCTGAAACCAAAACTCATGGGTCATAAAGAGAACCGATTGAAAGAATGGCAGTTCAAAAGATTGACACAAATATCAAAATTGTGACACATACAAAACTGAAAAGAAAAACATCAGAAGAATGACAGTTTTAAATAGTGACATTTCAAAAGATTATAATCCAATAATCCAAAATGATGATTTTAATTTCTTAACTCCTACTTCCTCTTTGGCCCAGCTGTGAACAAGAAAATCTGCACTCAGCCTTGCCAAATTTGGGACTAGGCTTCTTTTTCCCATTTAACGGAAAAAATAATGGAGAATAATATTTCTAATTCTACTCACAACTACTCTAGGCCAGGCTACTCTATGTGGATCCAGCTAGCCATTTTCCCTTTTAAAAATAGAATTTGCACAGTGCTGTTCATTAAATGATACATTGTTATTCCTTGAGAAGTAATGAACTGAATGTGGACATTGTTTTGTTATGGAAAGAATGAAGTCTGAAGCTGCAATAATGTAATGCTAACAGGTAGCATGATTTATAATTCCTTCAGGCATTAAGTTTGACTTGCATAACTAATAATGCAGCATCATTGCAGAGTAATCCTTTAATGTCTTAAGGTTTAGTTCCTTGTCTGCTTTTTAGATATTATTTTGAGAGTGGTTTTTTTTTTATGCTCAAGATGTGCATGTTAGTGTGATGTACAGATTGATGTTTTTCTACTGGCTTTCATTACCCAGCTGTACAGAGTTAAGCTCTCTTACTTTAAAGAGTGAGTGGGGGAAAGGAACGCTGCCACTCACCATCACATTGATTTAGTTGTCATAGATTTTAATGCCTTTGAATTAAATGTCTAACATGTTGGCTGCTTTAATATTAATACAGCACTTTGGGTTGCCAGGTGTTCTTTTTTGCCTCCAGATTCATAGGATGTTCATTTCACTGGGAAATTATGGTTTCTGACTTTATTTAGGAAATCACATTGAAGATGTTCATAATTAGTTAACTCAGCCACTAAGTCAAATTGGCTAAAGGGACCTCATCATTCTGCATGTGCGATGCAATCATATCAGTGATAGTATAACGTTTTCTAATTCCTGTATTGTTCGCACACCTCCATATCCCTATTTTGATTTAGTTACTGCAGTTCACACTATTGTATTTGTATATGGAAAGCAGGAATTCTTGTATCACAGTTTTAATGATTGCATGTTTGCAGTGTGGTTCCCTGCTTGTTCAAATGCTGGAAAAAGAAATGATTTGCAATTGGATCATAATCATTTGCATGCTGGCTTGTCATGTCTGTGACCTCACTACATGATCATAGCACACAGTGCTACAAAGGCATTTTATACAGATACTGTTGAAGTTTATTGCCAGCAGAACCTTATCTCCTCCCCTTCTCAAAATGAAACAATGCCAAATAATTCCTTTGGCAGCCTTCGTGTTTTTATTACATGAAAAGCTGTTTCTTTTATAAAGAGATGTGCATTATTGCTATTTGCCGCCTGAAAACAGCATTACATCACTGATTGATGTTACACCTGTGTCACAAGTGTATTAGTCTAAATTGTGCATCTTTATTGAGCTGAAGATTGAATAGGTGTGCTGATATCATGAGTCACATGAGCAGGTTTGTTGTGTGGATTCAAGATGACCACTCAAAAGTATTTCCCCTTTGGTGATTGAAAATCCTTTTTTTACTTAGTTTTCCTTCATATTAAATCATAAAGGCATCATATAAAACGAATCATGCATTTATTATCTTTTCTTTTATTATATCTGGAATCTTTGGAAGCACTTAGAAATGTTTGGTTTCTCGTAGTTCTCATATAATACTAATAAAATAAATCTAAATGCTGTTTAATGATGCCACTTGTTGTCATAAATTATTGATTTGTTCTTCTCTCAACATAGAAACGTGGACATGGCAAAGTTACTCAGTATGAGCCTGTCAGCCACAGCCTCGGCACCAGTGGATTCAGGCAGCAGAAAGGCCATCCTCAACGTACATCACTCCCTGCCGGATTGGTCCGTTCCAAAACTAGCCTTCAAACCATTAGCCTCCGAAACAATGAGCTGACCTTCGTGTGATTTCTGAGTTATTAGATTGTCTTAAGCTGTTGTACAATCATTTTACACAGAAATGAACAGCATTATTTTATGAGGTTCACCATGGAGAGCCTACATAGTTAGTATTTTACAAATGGAACATATGGTATCAAATTTGTATTTATATCCGCATTAAACATACTGTCTGGAGCAGGGCTGCTTGCTTACCCACAAGACATATTCTGCAACATGAGCATTGTGCTATTTTTATTTTTTTTTCAAACTCAGATTCAATACTCTTGGGTCCCACAAATCAGAGTACTTAAAAGAGTTGCAAAGAGTATTCACAAGAAGAAGGAGAGGTGAAACATGAAAATGTTTCTCTTGCTTAACGGTTGCCTCGGTGCAGTAACTCTGTATCTGTTTTTTTTGTTTTAAATTTTAACATGATCTAAGGTAGTCTTTACTTGTATTCATTGTGTTAAAGTCTTAAGGCTTTGCATCAGATGTTTTCGAGGCTGCATAAATTCTGAGGTTGGTACATGTGTGGCCATGCATTCAGAAGTGAAAAATTTTGGCATTTCCCTGTAAATGTTTAAACAAATTTTAGGTACAAGGTTAATGCAACGAGGTGATGATATGAAACTGAACAGCCCTGATCTTGAGTCACAGCATTTAACTTCATTTTAATTTTAGATAATGTAGACTAATTTTATTTTACTGTGATAGTAATTAGTCCGAGAGTCAACAGACATAAAAGAACATTTTCATAGTCGGAGTGATCCTTGGTCTGATCTGAAAAGTGTAATTTGTTCAAGTCTGCTGCCTTTTATGTTCTACTGAGCATTATCATTGCCTTAATTGTTTCTTTTAATGTTCCAATTTATACCTTATCATACAGCCTCATTTTACAAACTGAATTAACAGTTGTTGAATGAAAAGTAATAATGTCTTGGTGCCATTCTGTTGAAGCAATTATTTCTTTTCAAGCCTTAATCAAAGTATGCCTAAAAATCTCAGCTTTGTTTTCATAATGTTGCAAAGTAGACTATTGCTGATCTAATCGTTATGCTACTCTTCTTTAATATATTATTATTTCTTTACCATTTCTGATGGGAATGAAGTGAAGCTAATCAGGATCTAACAGTGGCAAGAAAGCATTTGTAAGTGTAGCTGGTATCCACTAGCTTTACCTTGTGATCACATGTTTTGGATGTTCTGCCCATCATTAGTTAAAACAGAAAACTATAAGTAAAATAGCCTCGGATTCTATGCCTTTCAAAGATATTCATAGAGTCTCTGTTCTCATCAGATAAAACATATGTAGTAAATAATTTGAAAGGCTGGATTGCTATATAAGAAAACTATGAGTTGTGGTCGGAAGGATCACTCTGATGGTCAGGGATCTCCTTCTTCCAATTCCCTTATCCCCTTTTTTAGCCAACCCATGGATAGTAAGCACTATCAAAGTTAAAAAGAAGACAATGCCACTGTCACAGAGTGAGGGGACTTTGCCTAAAATATTTGTCAGGAAGAAGTTTGATAGCATTGTTATGGCTGTAGAAAGGTAGGGCACTGCGTACAGGAAAAGCAGAATAGATTAATTATATATAAATATATATTTTTTTTTATTGCAAAGATTAACACTTTGATCTCTCCCGAATGTTCTTTCACCTTCACGTTATTCTGTCAATCTGTCAGTAAATTTGACATGCAGCTTGTTATTCACACCTTTGGAGTGGTTATGCAAGACACACATTTCACATCGTCAAGGGTGAATGTAAAAGGCCTCAGGAGAACAGCTTATTTGTATTTTGTTGAACTGTATTTTGAACTGCTGTGATTAAGTGTGGTATATGTAAGCATCCTGCAATACTTCTGTACAGCCTTGTAAACTTAACCTCATGGAATGCCTCCCCATCCCTTCCTTTCTTGTGTTTTTGGCATTTGCAACATGTCTCAGTATTGATATATACAAATTTTTAAGCATCTCATTAAAATTTGTGTGCTTTATGTATATAACTTATTACAGTACTGTTATTTATGTGTAAGGAACTTAGCTAATTCAGCTGATGCCAGTATTGTTTGGATTTTCTGTATACAAGAAATAATTCATCCTATGCATTCGTAGGCAAATTTCTTTGCCACTTGGGATTCAAAGCATTATTTTACTGTGTTTACAGTGGGGTTCTAGCAGCATTCTGTGGCTGGCTTATTGTGGGTATAATAACCACAACATTGAGTGTTTGATTATGTCTGAATGAAGCTTATACTTTCAGTATCTAAAGAGGAACAAGGGAATTCAGGTTTCTTGCTCTATTTATGTGTGTGTATGGGTATCTGTCTAGAGGAAAGAAAGGATATTGTGATTTTAGTTGTTATTATGTCTTTTGGTTCATCTCTGTGGATAACTGTGTGAAAAGTATCTGCAGTGGGAATGGAAGAATGGGCTGGTTTATTTGTCTTGTAGCCAGTCAAAATAAGATTTTAGTGGCTTTTTGACCATATCAAGTTTTTGGTGTGATACAAAGCCAAATGTTTGTATTTTCAGTAAGAGAAAGAAAATGTTGAGCTGGCATTTTTTTTTCCACGATATGATTGTCTGAAGTTACAGGGGGTCATCTTCGTGCAAAATAAGAAAAAAAAAGTAAGAAAACCACGATTAAAAACAATTTTTCACCATTAGATGTCATCTGTTATCTGCCCCACAAAAACTCGTATTTATGCACAATTACCAACTATTTACCTGTAAAATTAATACTTGGTGTTCACAAATTATTTTAGTGTGGATTTTTAACAACAAACAAAAATCACATTTTTGATAATGGAAGACTCCGATCACATTCAGAGCCTGATTTCTCGGTTCCTTAACTAACAGCATAATTCTCACTTTGAGTGGCTTTAAGACATTTATCTTTAAAGTGTAATCATAATGTTGTGGATCAGTGAAATAATACAATCTTCAGGACCAGGCCTAGTCTCAGCTGTTAACTAATAGATATAGTGTCTATATATAGTTATATAACTGACTCATCTCAATAAATGTATAGCTGTACAATAGTTAGAATAAAAACAGTTAGACTGAGAGCACCACTGAAACGACACCACTAAAATGAAAGGAAATAAGGAGCTCTATCTTTATTGAGCAGTCAGAAGTGTGTCAGGGTCAAAGGTAAACACTAGGTTTATGTGTTAGGGAAGTAGTTAGGGAACAATCTTTAGGCAGTAGGTATTTAAAGTTTAAATTGCTGTGAAGTTAACGTCCCTTTGATGTAATGGTAGCACATTCAGACTTCCAAGCAGAGAGACCCTGGGTTTGATTCCCTAGTAGGGACAAGAAATTTTCTAGTGTAGGCTTTTTTGGCCCTTCTTCTTAAAGTTGATTTTTCACAGTAATTTGGTAAATTCCCTGATGACACACTTCTCTAGATAATGTGTAACAGCTTTTAGAAATTATCAGATTGGGCTCACATTCTTCATCCTCATTACAGCTTACTTATATGATAGTATATGCCTCGCCACCCGGTTACATTTATCTTTGTTACCATACTAGTGCTAACTGGAAATAAGACTATGGCTAAAATATAAGAAATTTTGTTTTAACCATTGTCTCTAATAGTAATAGAATAAACTGTATGACGTCATTTCTGTTGGGTGTCCACAGAGCCAAAAACCAGTATTTATTGCTTATCTCTATATTCATTGTAAATAGAGGAGACTGGCCCTTTGGTAGTACTTAACAGGTTGTTAACTTAGAACCTTGAACCTTTTGTAAAAGGGCAAAAGAAGTCGTTAGAATAAAAGCTCGTGATAAAATCCTCATGATTGTGGTGCCTTACTTTTTATTGTGTGGGTTTTTGACCTTGACATTGACAGTATCTCGTAATTTTGCAGATATTCAAACATGTAACGTGAGTGAGCAAGTGGGTGGGTGAGCGAGTGAGTGAGTGAG
>JAWQUT010000125.1:238326-248438 GCA_033807755.1 Ellobium chinense
GGGACAAGATAAAGGAGGCAGTAAATGCAACCTGCCAAAGTACCCTTGGACCAAAGGACAAAACCAGGAAGGAATGGATCTCACAGGACTCCCTAGACAAGATCAAGAGAAGGAGAGAGCTGAAAGCGAAAGTCAACGACTGCCGTACCAGAACTGAGAAACTCACCGCACAGTGCACAAGAAGAGTACTCCAGAGCGAACCGGGAGGTAAAGAAATCCATCAAGAAGGACAAGAATACCTACCTGGATGGCCTGGCAGAAAAGGCAGAGAAGGCAGCAGCAGACGGACACTTGAGAATTGTTTACCAGACAACCAAAATTCTTTCAGGGAAATTTAGCAAGCCCACCCTACCAGTGAAGGACAAGGAAGGAAACACCATCTTTGACTCAGCAGGACAACTCAACCGATGGCGGGAACACTTTGAACAGACCACCGCCAGACAATTAGCCAGAAATGAAATTCTTCCAGCCAGAAAGGATCTCCCAATAAATAAAGAACCACCCACGAGAGAGGAAATAGCGGCAGCTATAAAATCCCTGAAGTCACACAAGGCTGCAGGCCCCGACCATATACCACCGGAAGCCCTTAAAGCGGATGTGGAGACATCCGTGGAAATGCTGAACACCCTATTTGAAAAGGTTTGGCAGGAAGAGAAAATACCCACAGAATGGAAGGAAGGATACCTGATCAAGATACCAAAGAAGGGAGACCTCAGCAACTGTAATAACTACCGAGGCGTATCACTCCTGTCCATACCAGGGAAGATCTTTTAACAGAATACTCTTGGAGAGAATCAAACTGGCAGCAGACGACAAGCTCAGAGGAAACCAAGCAGGATTTCGCAAGAACCGATCATGTGTTGACCAGATAGCTACCCTGCGCATCATTGTTGAGCAGTCTCTGGAATGGAAATCACCCCTGTTAGTCAACTTCATCGACTTTGAAAAAGCATTCGACAGCGTTGACCGGGAAACTGTGGAAACTCATGAGACACTACGGAATACCTGACAAACTCGTCAAGCTTGTGAAGGCCACCTACGATGGAACAAGCTGCCAAGTCTTTCATGAAGGACAGCTCTCAGAACCATTCCAGGTACAAAAAGGGGTGCGACAAGGATGCCTGCTGTCACCTTTCCTCTTCATCTTGGCAATTGACTGGGTCATGAAGGAAGCCACAAACGGCGCACGAAATGGAATACAGTGGACACCTTGGCAACAGTTGGACGACTTGGACTTCGCAGATGATCTTGCACTGCTGTCACACACACACTCTCAGATGCAAGAAAAGACCGAGGAACTCAACAGTCTATCAAAGAGCGTCGGCTTACGTATACATCCTGGGAAATCTAAAGTGTTAAAACTAGGCACAGTCTCAAGCTCTGCTGTCACGGTAGAAAACACATCCCTGGAAGAAGTTGACTCATTCACCTACCTGGGAAGTATCATTGACAAAAAAGGTGGTACGGAAGCGGATGTAAAAGCAAGGACTGCCAAAGCAAGGACTGCATTTAATCAACTATCAAAGGTCTGGAAGGCAAGCAACATCTCACTGCGTACCAAGATCCGGCTTTTCAATTCAAATGTCAAATCAGTGCTCCTCTATGGCTGTGAAACCTGGAAGACAACAAAGACAGTAATGAACAAAGTCCAGACATTCATCAACAGATGTTTGAGGAGTATTCTAAAAACGAAGTGGCAAGACAAGATACGAAACGAAGAGCTATGGGCAAGAACAGGACAAAGGGAAATAGAGGTAGAAATTGGACTCCGTAAATGGCACTGGATTGGACACACTCTCAGAAAACCTAGTGGAAACATCACCAGGCATTCACTGCAATGGAACCCACAAGGAACACGAGGCAGGGGTAGGCCACGGGAGACATGGAAACGATGCACAGAAAGGGTCATGCGAGAAATGAAGCTCACTTGGAGAACGGGCTTGGAAAGATGGCCCAAGACAGGGAAAGATGGAATTTGCTTGCACGTGGCCTATACCCTGCTGGGGGTGAAAGGCATTGATGATGATGATGTCAAATTGAAGTTATGATGCAGCTCAGGGGAAAAAACTCTATAAATTGTAGTGAAGGGGAAGTCCCGTCACCCGAGTAAACCAGTGAGTCACACAATATTAGCCATTTTTTTCCTTTTTCATGTTTTGTTTTATTTTTTGTTTTAAATCTCAAGGTTCTTAGAACGGCACAGATTTAAAAACATACAAGTTTATTACCTCAGCATGACTATTACTCTTCATGGAAGATTTGTCACGAGGTTTTAGTAAGCTCTTTCTGGGAATATCCGATAATTTGTAATACGAATAGGTCTCCTGCAATATCATGCGCGTTCCTTACAAAAAAAAAAAATCTAAGTCGCATTTGCAAAACTGCGCAGTAAAATAATTATATGGTAAGTAAGATTCGAATCATAGCACTCAAATTCTTGCTACTGGATTATCAAAACACTGAGAACGCTCCAATTATAAGTATATATACTATCACAGCATTACCACCCCCTCCACCAACAAAGTGCACCATCGGCATCTTCAAAATGTACAGTGCACCACCATCTCATCTAGTATTATCGCTGTCATCATTACTATCATAATGCAACCCTACCGTTGGGCGCCACCGCGATCACGACCATAAACATCACCATCACATCAGTGCTCCACATTATCATCGCGATTCACCATCACCACCACCATGATGCATCATCATCAGTACCGCGAGGCACTATAAACACGACAACAGCGCACCACATAATTGCACCATTACAGCCATCACTGCCACCACTACCATCATCAGTCATAGTGCAGCACTTACACCACCACCATCATCATATTGCACCATCACCATCATCACCTTCACAGGGCACCTGGAATATAGTAGATTTGCACTACAGATGCCTGACCCCTCTCATATTTCCTGTCCTGTCATAGGATTTACACCATGTCAACAACTACAAGTGTGGGCACTCGTGAAATGTGTCTGAGTCATGGGTGAACACTAGGCTCACACGTGAAAGTTAGGAAACATATTCAGGTGGTAGGTATTTGAGAATAAACTGCAGTTAAGTTAGCATCCCTGTAGACAGTGTAGTGATAGCTCGTTCAGATTTACAAGCTGAGAGACACTGGGTTCGATTCTAGATAGGGACATAAAATTTCCTAGTGCTACCTTTTTTCGGCCTTTCTTCTCAAAATTGATCTTTCGCAGTACAGTAATTGGGTAAAATCCCGACTGGCACACTTCCCCCATGTAGCAACAGCTGAAGAAACAAATTTAATATCAGACTGGGCTCACATTCCTCCCCCTTAATGGTAGTGATTATAGTATGCCTTAGTCACCGGTTCACACCACGATTACGATTTAATTATCAAGAATCGTTATCGTGCTGGTAACTGCGATGATGATGATGATAATGATGATGTCGTTGGGAGTGGTGGGGGTAGTTATAAATGTGCACTGATTTAGGTCATTTGGCAACAAGTTGCATCTCGTCCTCCCCCCCCCCCCCCCCCCCCNAAAGTCAAACGAACACCTTTCTATCATACTAGACTATGATGTGTGATCCCCCGCCATCCCATCCCACTCCCCATCCCGGAATAGACTGTTCACCTACGAGTGGAGGTCTCGTGCACGTGGTAAAAAAGCGAAACAGGAAGTTTTATTCGTTTTTGTTTTTTTTTTTTGCTATAGCCCCTGGCTTTAAATCAGAAGCCTTAGTTTAAAGGCTTGTAAACTTGTCATGACTCATGTCCTCACAGGTGAATCTGGGTTTTATTGTTAAGTATCTGAGAACTCTGCTTGTGTTGTTTTCGTTAGACCTCTAAGACCCTTTGTGCCAGATATTGAACATGAACTTAGAGTTTCCGTGGTATGTTATTTGATATGCCGTAGAACAATATGTCATCAAAGATAAAGCACAGGGCACAAATATGTGGTGGTTTTTTTTAATTGATTTATTAAAATTTTATGCTTAGGTTCCCCCATATAATCAATACATGTAAACCAATATTCTTCCCACTGTGTGTCTACTCCTGGGCCGTAGAGAGGTCTATCTAACTTTAAGGTTAACTGTCATTACATTCGTCCCAAAATGTTAAAATTTTATGTTCAGGTTCCTCCATATACTCAATACATGTAAACCAATATTCTTCCCACTGTGTGTCTATTCCTGGGTCATAGAGAGATATGTCTAACTTTGAGGCTAACTATCATTCCATTTGTCTCAAAATGTTGTTTAGATGAGTATAAAAATGTAATGATTCATAAATCGATAGCGATTGCCTATACTGCCTACACCGACTTCAGATATATCGATTATCTTGCCTAAGTTTCTTGCCAAGTACAGATTCTGATAAAGTAAATGTTGAGCTTCTTGTAAGATCTTGCCTTGGCTTGAAGCATAAAATTAAGCATGATTTTATGTGTTGTCAACAATCTCACTGTCATCATTATTTATAGGGTGTTCCCTGAACTGCAAAAAATAGACCAGATTTACAGGAAATGATGCGTCACTTCCATGAAAATAAAAGTAGGACTTATGTAAGCACGAAAGGCACGGACGCACACACTCTCATATAGACAGACAGACACTCAGACCGACAGACAGACAGGTAGACAGACAGACAGTAAGGCAGGCAGACAGACAGACAGACAGACAGACAGACAGACAGACAGACAGACAGACAGGCAGGCAGGCAGGCAGGCAGGCAGGCAGGCAGGCAGACAGACAGATAGTCAGACAGGAACGCATAACCCACACACACACACACACACACACACACACACACACACACACACATACATTCACACACACACATAAAACATACACTTTTATAGAGGTTGTTTCTGTTTACTCCACTAGACATGTAGGGCCTGTCTTTGCACTTAACCCATTTCATGAATATATATACAGCGGGATAGCACACAATGATAAAGAGCCTCGAAAATGAGAAAAGCAAATAGCTTTCTAAGCTTATACTAAGAAATGAGCATATCAATATGCTCAACATTATGGTGTCGCGTCATTGGATCCAAAACTAATTTCCCAAGGTAGCACACCTTATAAACTATATTGAAGTAATGGATATCAGAAATCATGATTCTAGACATAGATAGCCTACATTAACAGTTCTTTTAAACTGCGCGGATCTCATGTTAAACACCTATTTATGACAGCCAGAGCAAGAAAGAAGCCGTAACAAATTCAGAAAATAAAATAAATTTAAAAACAACGACACAAAAAGCGGACGAATCATGTAATCAGCCACCGATGTGCCGTGTAAACGTGTGAAAAGGCATATTGTTTTCTTCTGTTCTTATTAAGAGCGAGAAATGTGAGCTCAATCTGATTTTTTTGGAGGGAAGGGGGGAGGGGGGGGGTATTATACGTTATCTTGGAAAGTATCCCACTGAGAATAACCAAACCACTATGCGCTGTGACAGATCAGTTTTGCGAAGAAAGACCAAAAATGCATAAAATTAGAATTGTTTCCTGTCTCTACCGGAGATCGAACCCATCGTCTCTCAGCTTGCAAGTCTGAACGTGCTACTACTATACCACAGAAACGCTAACGTCACAGTAATTTTGAAGCTTGAATGCCTACTGCCTGAATATCGTTCCCTAACTTTCTTTTGTAAAAGACAGCACGAACGGAAGGGTGGTGAAACCTCATGTACATAATATAATATGTCCATATTCAGGCGCAAGTTTTTGATTGTTATTGTAAGGACAGACATGGGATGGGTCTCTGACCCAAGCCTGTCCAATGAACAGAGGCGAATAAAAACATTTTTCAAAAAGTTAAAAAAAAAACAATTTTCTATTATAAACCTACTGTTTATCCTTGAACTTGTCACATTTCTAACTGCTCACATATGGCACTCCTTGTAAAGGTCACCCCACACCGCTGATTAGGTCAACTCAGAGCTCTTGGTAAGTTGGATCATCCTTTCTATGGTCAATCGCCCGGTGGGTTGGTCGGTTGGTTGGTCCTCTATCGATCAATCCATCCAGGTGTCAGTCGATCAGTTCTTCCGTACATCTGCCTGCCTGCCTGCCTGTCTGTCTGGTGGTCTGCATCCTTGTCCGTCCGTCCGTCCATCCGTCCTTTCGTCCGTCCGTCTGTCTGTCTGTCTGCCTGCCTGCCTGTCTGTCGGTCTGTCTGTCTGTCTGTCTGTTTGTCTGTTCGTTCGTCCGTTCGTCCGTCCGCCCACCCGCCAGCCCGCCTGCCTGCCTGCCTGCCTGCCTGCCTGCCTACCTGCTTGGTTCATCCACTGCACGTGGCAGTAGACCTAAGTTATATTTTTTAAGTTGTTGTTCTTGTTGTTTTTTTTTGTTGCTTTTTAATATTTATATACACAAGGTTTCTAATTTTCTTCCTTCACTGTGTGGGCTGAATATTATGATAATGATGTCAGATCGACTCCTACTGTGCACTGACTGACTCAGTCAACTCAATGGCAAAGTGAGAGAGCTGTCTAGACTATATTTGTGGTGCTTATGTCAAGATCAAGCACGGACCCACTGCTAGCAAAGCCTGCCGTAGACATGAATAAGGATGTTTGGTCCTTGTATGGCAGAATAGTAATTAGGCTTTATCTTCACCTTACATTTTTGAAAGTCTACGCATTAATAACGGAATCTCATAAAAAATTGTTAATAACTAATGGTTTTGGATATGTATGGGAAAACCAGGGGGTGGAGGGCGAAACTGTTTTCATGTCACTGTTAGAACAGCGCTTTAAAGATAACTTCTTGCAAAAATGGCATAGTGAACTAGAAGAGCTAAGTGAAAGAAGGCTATATAAATATATTAAATCCGATTTCCAATGTGAGAGATACTTAAGTGAAATTTCTGAAAAGTACCTGAGAGTTGCGTTTACAAAATTTCGGTTAGGGTCCCACAGCCGTATGATAGAAAGGGGTAGGTGGCAAATGCCGAAAATAGAATATGAGCATAGACTGTGTGATGAATGCAATGTAGTTGAAGATGAATATCATGTGTTTATTGAATGTCCAAGATTTGCCAGCTTTAGAAATAATCTCCTTCCAAAGAGAGTATGCATCAAACCAAGTATGCACAAATTCATTTCTTTCATTAAATTAATGAAATCAGAGGAAGTTTCGAAATTTTCACTACTGTGTTTTAAAATATTTCAAAGGTATCGGAGCTTGGTCTTATAAACATCTTCTAGTGTGTGCTTGCTTTTCACGAAAGGGAGAGAGAGAGAGAGAGAGAGAGAGAGAGAGAGAGAGAGAGAGANGAGAGAGAGAGAGAGAGAGAGAGAGAGAGAGAGAGAGAGAGAGACAGACTGTCAGCGATCGCCTCAGAGTGCGGAAGAGATAGGGGAAAGGGTTTCGAAGGGTTTTCGTGTGTGTGAGTGTGTGCGTAGGTGTGGGTGTGTGAGTGAGTATGTGTTCGTGTGCGTGTGTGTGTGTGTGTGTGTATGTGTGTGTGAATTAGCTTGCGTGCTTGTATATGTGTGTACATTTATGTGTGTGGATGTTGAATTATCTTGATGTTAACACATTATATTATATTTATTCGAATTGGCTGAAGGCCTATAATAAAACTGAGCTTGAACTTGAACTTGAACATAATATCGTAAGAATTATACTCTGCATACTTGAACGCTACCAAGGGTGCTTTCAACACCGATGAATTGATGAAATTCATTCTTATTATGGTAAGAGATCCTATGGTAAATGCGCAAGCTCTCACGCGCATACTGATTTTGTTCCCCTCTCGTTGGTCTTTACTAACAACTGAATAAAGCGCGGTGAGCTTAAATGGCAACTCCAAGAAGCATGAACACATTTGCCACTAAACAGAGGTGTGATTTAATAGTGCTGTTCTCTACATTCAAAGAAAATGCTTTCAAAATGCATGTATTGTGTAAAGTTATGCCTTCAGCCAAAATTATTGGCATTAAGCCAGTTGCGTGTAAATGAAGTCGACCATAAAATAAAGCGATGTCAGAGTTAGACCACTTTCTCAGCGCGTAGTGAATGTCATACTTAGGATGCCTCTTGCAGTAACACGTTTCATTCGAGCTTGTGGCAAGGACTAGTGCACGGAAATAATTCCATATGAGTTGTGTGAACTGAAGGGGGTTGTGGGGGTGGGGTGGGGGAAGGCGGACATGCAGACTGAGAATTTCCCTGAGCGGTGGGTCGCTCGCGCAATGTTTTCCCGTCAGTGAGTGCTTCGTTGCTTGGTGACATGTTGCCTATTGACTAAATAACATTAGTGTCTCTCTCTTTCTTTCTCTCTCTCTCTTTCTCTCTGTGTGTGTGTGTGTGTGTGTGTGTGTGTGTGTGTGTGAGAGAGAGACAGAGAGAGAGAGAGAGAGAGAGAGAGAGAGAGAGAGAGAAGGATTAGAATATTTGGGTGACAAGCATCTATATTATATAGACCGGCAGGAAGGAAGTATGATTGTATCAGCTGAATGAGATTTTATTTGTTCTCCTCCCCCTCTCCTCCACTGCCGAGTGCTAGTCTTAGAGGACAATACAGCTTTCATAAAACAAAACAAACTATCTGTTGATGTTATTTTGGTTGTTTAATGGTGGCTTCAAAACAAACCTGCATGTTTAAAAAAAAAAAAGGGGGGGNGGGGGGGGGGGGAAGGTATCCTGTGTGAAGTCATAAAATTAATGTGTCAAAAAAAATATCTCTTCTCGTTAAAAATTTATATGTAAGCTTATTCATGCGTGGTTAGCCGGCTCTGGAGATGTCACAAGTCTTAGATTTTCAAGATTCAAGTCTCCGATGACTGTGAACTGGCGTCTATTCAGCATGCAAGCAGCTATAGTTTAATAAATTTGTTTAACCCTCTAGTGCCGAGCCCTATTTACAATGGCACAAAAAGTCCGAGCTCCAGTTTTTGGATCACTTCTGGATCCACTATGTTGGAACAAGCATCAAAATGATGATAATAATAATAATAATAATAATAATAATAATAATAATAATAATAATGCGGTTTATAAGTCTCATATCCAGGCTAATGCCCGCTCATGCTTCACACTATTATGGTGGGATGATGATTTTGGTTTGCTTTTTCTTTGTTCCACGAAATGTATCAGATCTGATATGCTGGGCACTAGAGGGTTAAAAGAAGTTTGTTTTTATTTGGATACCTCCAACACTGCGGTGGCCGTATGCATAATCCATACGCTAGTCAACGTATTGCGTGAACCACAGTGAAAACTACTGATGTTTTAGGAGTTTCCCGTGATTACCGCAGTGCGTTAACTAACGTAAAGATTATGCATACGGCTACAGGCGTCGTAAATACTCGTACAGCAGGGTTTCCTTCTCTTCCGACGAGCTCTGCTTTTTTTTTCCCTTGTGAGGTTTGCACAACCAAGTCACAAGACTATGTTTCAGTGCAGTTCAGCTTTTCATGGCAGGTCGATCTACAATCCTTTCTATAAGATCGTGGAAAATTATCGGCCGCTGCCAGCGGCCGCGCGTAGCCAATGAGATAAAACTGTCCTTTATGAAACTCAAACAAAATACAAGCAAACTTCGTATGCGACAATCATAACGTTGAAAGTTTAAAAAATTGCTGCGAGGTGGAAATATTCGTACAATACAATCCAAGCGAATAATAATAATAATAATAATAAAATAATTGCAGATTTAAACTTACAAAAAAAGCAACAATGGCGAACAGAAGTAGAGTAGCGACCGTTCGTTAGTTCCAAAAGGAAAACGAACATCCAAACAGTATGTTCTCGTTTTAAGACAGTGTAAGAGTATATTTATATATACATGTATTACAACATTAAGGACAAAGATGGAATGATTATTGCAAGAGAAATAATGCATAGACGTGCTCAGGTAGCACTGTAAGCGACTACAAGAGTGTGTGATAAAACATCTCGTGCTGCTAAATGCAGGAAGGCCTATATCAACATTACATCCTCAAATCAGTCAATGCCATTATGATCTGAGCAACTGAAAATAAGTACAGTAATAAAATCTTCCATTCGCCTCCCATTTGCTTCGTAAGTTATCGCAATATCATACATCCTTTTCTAATGTACAAAGATAGTACAGCATGCTCTTTCTCTCATTCACTCTCTCTCTCTCTCTCTC
>JAWQUT010000125.1:248481-260004 GCA_033807755.1 Ellobium chinense
ACACACACACACACACACACACACACACACACACACACTCACCCTTAAAACTTATTTCTTTATACTGTATTCTTTCTCTCCATCTCAATCTCTGTCTTGCTTGCTTGCTCTCTCTCTCTCTCTTCCTCTCTCTCTCTCTCTCTCTCTCTCTCTCTCTCTCTCTCTCTCTCTCTCTCTCTCCCTCCAGTTCTCTGCTGTCTGTACAGTGTACAATGACGTGTAAGAAAATTAAGATATGAAGATGCCAACAGTACCTGGCATAAGGGTATGCGAAATTATAAATAGTCCGATACCGTATAACTGCAACTTCTCCGAAGCATAGAAAAAATGCGATTAAAAGGAATTGCCACTGTCCAATGACTTCAACCTAGAAATAATGTATTACATCTTGCTGCGTGGAAAATATTGCGATTACACGGAAGTTGCGATTATCCGCACTACCAATATTGCCATTAACCGGAATCGACTGTAACTTTAGGATCCCAGATCCGAATCCAGCGAAACTGGAAGCGCTGTTTGTGCGCCGAAGGCACAGACAGAAGATAGACTAGTTTCCGTTTACAGTTTCACTCTTCAGTGATAGCAGTGTCCGGGACGTGAAACGTGAGGGCGATATGACCCCCTATCCTCCTGACTTTATGTTCCACTTTCTGTGCGCTCGTGGAACCGATACCCCGCCCCCACCCCTCACCCTCCCCTCTCCANCCCTCCCCTCTCCACCCCACCCCCAAACAAAACAAATATTATCACACTTTTCATGCATGGTTTCATTTTTGTTTTCGTTCAATACGAGGGTAAAAGCAAACTTATGACGATACGATGTTTTGTCGTTGTATGAGCACAGGCTCCTCTATAGTGCTCCGTGCTTTCCATGAGGTTGACAGCATCAGTGTGTGGTTACCCACATCTCTTCAGGTCACCAGGCTACGAGCAGATCTAGATCTAGATCTTGATCTAATACACCGCGCCATCGGAGTGAAAGTACACTTTTATGCTTTTGGTGTCTCGAAAAATGTATAATTGTTTCGTTTTAAAAACCAGATTGACCGATTGCGTTCTCTCTATTATTATAGACCCAGCTAGTCTTTGTGCCAGCTGTAGCGCGTGATTTTTGAGTCACATGCATAATCATTATTACCACTCATTGGGATTTTCCTTACGGCAGAGAAAAATGGCTCTATGAAAAGCCATTTGCCTTTATGTAGGGGGAAATCGTTTTTCGAAAGTTGTTTGTGCGGGGAAAAACCGAAAACTGTAGGGTAAAATGACTGATTTTTACTTCTCTTTAACCGTAAAATTATAGGCTTTTTATTTTTTCCTACTAATCTTGCTTCAGCAACGTACGTAGCGAAAGGTAGTGAAAAAAAAAAATCACTTTCGCTGAAGGGCGAATCTACACATAAACAAAGTGGCAATACCGGTCATAACATGCGGATGTTGGAAACGATAGCCAAGCCTCTTCAGAAGTGTGCGCTTTACCAACAGCAACCCCAGACCGCATTGACGATAACTGCCGGAATTTTTTCCCATCCCATCCCTCTCTGTTGCTTTTTTTTTTCTTCCACACTTGTTAACTCTCATGAACTGACACAGGTCTACATCGCAGTTTTGGCTCAGCGTGTAAGATCGCACGTCAGTACCGCAGGGTGTGAAGTGCATAGCACACTCCACTCATTGTTTGATCTGTCAGCAGCCGTAACAGTGAAGTGTGACGTGAGAGTAAACTGCAATTGTATGCGCTCTTTGTTTTTTTGTTTTTTATCAGGAAAGAAGGTGGTGGTGGGAAGAGGGAAGCTTTGATATAATAAATAACGAAGTCAGAATATCAGTATTACAGTAAGTACCAGACTTCTATGCAAGTATATAAGTGGTTGGAGGCCGTGAAGTCCTCCTTTAAATACATGTATACTACATTTCACATTCCAGAGCTTGCGCATTAAAAGTGGGATTTCTTCAGATCACTCATGAGTACCGTGACTGGAAGGATGGTGAAACCCCATGTACATTATGTCCATATTTAGGCGCGAGTTTTGCGATTGTTATTGTAAGGACAGACATGGGATAGGCCTCTGACCTATGTCTGTCCAATGAACAGAGGCGAATAAGAAAATGGGACCTCTTACTATCGTAAAATTTACATTAACTCTGCACAGCCGCACCCATGCACTTATGTAATTCTTACGATGGTAAAAAGATCCCATCGTAAATGAGTAAGCTCTCTAAGTTAATGCACTATAAACAAACAGCTCATGGAATGTTACATTTAGAAGTAGAAACTATAGTATGAGCAAAAACGTTTCTTTTTCATTGTATCTCTTGTTATCGTTAGTGCGAAGAACTGCAGCTATCCACTTACGGATTATCCGCTGCATATCATACATCGTCTTGAATTGGTACCCATTTTACTTCACATACAGAGGACCTAACATCTCTCACAGAAGACAATATTGATACTACTGTATAATACAATAGACCACGACAATAAAAATCAAAAATATGATATAGAGAGGTGAAATAAAGAGACAATGATAACTTTTTCACAGCACCGATCATAATTATTGGTATGTGAAGTGGCTGTGCATGTGGCTTCATGCTGAGAACTTCATTGTAGGCTGGAGGACTCTGTCTCTCTGGTAGGATGCTGTAATGGTCAGTGTTGCACTCAAGGAAAAGTTAGTTGAAATAAAAAAGCATTCAGGCTTCACACTTCTGTGGAGAGGACGAAACCATTGGCTTACATCACTTCAGGCAAAGAAGCGTTTATTGTGGACTGGAAGATTTTGCACCCCCAAAATGCTGTCATATGGCATAATATCTACAACAGCCTTACTTGAGGTTCCCCGGGTTCCCGGCGACTTGGGCCGCATGAGGTAGCTGAGAGTCTTCCCACAGCACTGTTTCATGGAGTAGCGGCACATGCCACTCACCAACTCTCAGATATGACCAATGGAAATTTCTCATTCGATATTGTGACGCCATTAAGACTTCATCCTCCGCCTTATCTTCAGTAAAAAAAAAATATTATTTTGGCTGATACGTCTGGACGGTGTGTGCCATATCCAGCTCCAGCTCAAAGGTCTTCAACACGTTGATTATAGAAGTTACTGAAGGCTGTCCAAGGACTGTTGCCTTGCCAGCTCGTTGAGCACAAAATCAGTAGTCAGTAAGTACGAGTTGGAAATCTGCGCTGGTACATATAATTTATGACAGAGCAACCTAAAGAATAAGTACATTATGTACATGGTATGTATCTTGCTTGCTGTGGGGAAATGGAATTTAACGTAGCGGCCTAAGGAAGCCAATGCATGGCTATGTTATACGAGTTTTACAATAACGCTGTCATCCAGCGTTCCAGATCTGATGGGTGGTCCCTTGTAGATAGGGCTATGGTGCCGATTTTTGTCGCCACAGAGCGATGATGATGGTAAAGATGATGGTGCTGCAAAGAGGGAGTAAGAGAGCGCCGATTGTGGCTTCTGCTTCTGACGTAAAGCCGGGCATTTCCTGTAGAGCCACAACGCGGTGCAAATAGCACTTACGGTGACCAGGAGGACGACAGCACAGCTGACGACAACGAGCATGGGTTCCATGGTGATGGTTTTATTGCTTCCAGAAGAGAGGATGTATGCGTCTGAGGAAGAGAACAGCAGAAGGAAACGTATTATTGTATCCTTTTATAAAGTTGAAACTATAATGGCAGCCATAGTTACTGACCCCGGAAATCCCCGAAAGGGTGGGTTGAAGAGAGAGAGGAGAGAAAGAGAGTGACACCATTAATTTGTTCTCTCCTGTCCCTTGCTCTGAAAATGAATAATTACTTCCCACCGGCCAGAGAGGATGTCCCCACCTCTACCAATCCTAGACCCGCCTCTGAAAGGTCTCATAAAGCTTCGGGTCTGTGCTGACGCTCCAGACAGACGGTTGTCAAAGATATGACACTTGGATCGAGATGTTTACCATTAAGATTTTAAATAGGCTTTGCTTATTAAACAGACTACAGTATTAAACAGGTAGTCACCGCGCATTTGATTTTGCCTGAGTCGTTGTGATCGATCGTACCCGGATATGGTAAACAAACTGGATTCTGTTTAGGTTTCCCAGAGGAAGAATCATACATATTAAAATGTTTTATTTGTTTTTTGTGTGTGTATTTAAGACATTGCTATTTTATCTGTTAATTTTATCTGTTATTTCTATCTCTTATTTTAAGTGTGATTTGTTCATACACATATTATGACAAGCTCGAACTTTTTGTCTGGTTTGCTTTCTGTTTTATATTATACTTCTGCTTATGAATATCTTCTGATGGTCCCAGTGAAATGCAGATAGATCTAACCAGTCTTTTACAGACTGAACTGGAAGTACCCATAATGTAACTTACCAGTCTTGCTCTTTTTGTCCCCCTCGAAATCACTACAGTAGAGGGCAAATAGCCTGCTTCTCTCTGTTTGTGCTAACAATATTAATATAATGTAAATTTATCACTCGCTCGTCAACATCACTACAGTAAAACACAGATAGCCTACTTCTTATTTCTAAGCAGATCTGGAGGTGTCTGATGACATGCTCCTATGCTCATCAACGTCGCTGAGGCCCAGGCTGTAACTACCATCCTCCAAGCCCCCGCCCCNCCCCCTCCCCCTCCCCCGCAGAACAGCCCTCTAGCACTAGTGAAAACACAGCCAATAATATCATCAACATCTCTGTTATGATGTACTTACCCACTGATCCAGGTCTTTGACTATCAGCTTCATCGCTCCCTCCTCCCACTTTTCTCCCCAGTGTGGCCTTTGCAGCCTCTTATTATTTCACCATATAATAAGGAACTTTACTTTCCCGATCCAGCAGCCATTGGGGAAAGGGGGGGGGGGGCGCGCTTGAGCCCTTTGGCGGCCATATAAGGTAATATCACCACTGCCGGTGTCAACAGCATTTCTACCCAGAACTGATCATACTACCTTCAATCTCCATCCTAATGTCCCCTACACCCCATCCCGAAGAAGAAGAAGAAAGAAAAAAAACAAAAAACAACGACAACAATAACAACAAACAATAAAACATATTAAGCACCTCTGTAAACGACGAGGCACAAGTGAGAGAAGAGAACCATGTCCAAGGACCAACCAACACTACAATGATTGATTTTATGATTGTCATTAAATTTAGTAAAACAACAACAACAAAAACAACAACAACAACAACAACAAATCCGATAATCTTCACCATCAAAACACCACATACTTTAGTCAGGACTCACGGAGTACAGCTCACTGGTTAGCACTAGCAGTATTTAGTAAATGAATGAACAATTGTGAGAATTTCCACTGAGATATAGTCTATTTGCCTCACTCGAGGACAAAAAAAAAAGGGAAAAGGGGGGGGGGGGGGTNTCAGGACTCACGGAGTACAGCTCACTGGTTAGCACTAGCAGTATTTAGTAAATGAATGAACGATTGTGAGAATTTCCACTGAGATTTAGGGGTGAACTTCAGCTGAGACAAACAAGAGGAGCTCAAAACCCTGATCCCCGTCGAGACATGGGCAATGTCGAGAATAAAGGTCTTAAATGTATTTGGTAAACTATCCAAACATTGTCTTTAGAAAGTTATTTCGTAATCGTTTCATTTTAATTCCTTTGCACCCTTGCCAACACTTCCCCATGGTCTGTATACAGATCAATAATTTCACTGTAATCTAGAAGCTTGTTTGCTTTCGGGTAGAGGACCTCCCGCGTATTCGACACGGACAATTAACTATGCCTTCAGGGACACAAATATAGCTTTCAACATGCATAGCCTCAATAACTTTAAAGTCCATTTTCTTGACAATACTTAAAAATCTGTCGGCCTATGAAATGATGATAACGACAAAAACAGCAGCAACGACAGCACAATCATCAACAACGAGCGCACAGCAGCAACAGGAATAGCGACAGCAACACAGGAGTGCAACATTTTAAACTAGGCCTACGTGACTGATAACCAGGTTGTGTCACTTCTATTTCTATGTTGATAAATAAGTAAATAAATAAATGAATACAACGATAGGCCTATAATTCATTGTGCACCTACCTGTTTTACAACGAATTCTCGTGCTGATGTCTACACTTAAACAGTTAAAGTCTTGTCGCAAATCCACAAATTATCGAGGACTACCTCAAACTCTAGTCTAGTCACCGAACCGCGCAACAGGTTAAGTGAATGAAAAGTGAACAAATCACTACATCTAGATCTAAACCAGACCTACTTGTTGACAATGAAATCCTAAAGCTTTGGCCTCAGTATCACTGAATGTTGTCTTGACGGACGCTGAAGCGTGAACTAATTTTCTGACCAGGTTATGTAGTTGTCGTAAGCGGACTGGCACGAGGTTCTTTGTTAGTAAACAGAACAGGTCACCACTATTTATAGTGACCTGTATAAATGGGTCACGTGTTGTGCCCAGTAACTTTCGTGGGGATTCCCATTGTATTATATAAGTAAGCGAGTTCCCTCTCTCTAGTTTCGCTCTTCATTCACCCATTCTTTCTGTTATTTCCTCTTTGATTTGTCACTGACAAAAGTACGAAAAAGCATATGTGAGGTGACAATATAGGGATTGGAAAAGTTCTGTTTCTAAATCAGGGGCTTGTATCCTTCCTATAATTAGATCCTCATTTTTCCCATGTTGAGTCACAGGAGTGTCCTGTTTCACCACGTCAGACTTAGACCACTCCGTCAGAGTGTTGCTAAATCTTAAGTGTTCTATATCCTGTTCTATAGTCCTAATCGTCGCATATAACGGAGCAGTAGGCTAGATATGGCAAAACTCCGAATAATAATATTACACAACATGTTTTCAACAACATCAAAGGTAGCTGAAAAACAAGGATAAATTTATATCGACTCTCCAACTCCCGCCCTCCTCGTCCCTCCCCTCTCTCTCTCTCTCTCTCTTGCTCACTCACTCACTCTGTCCCTCTCACTCACTCACTCACTCACTCACTCACTCACTCACTCACTCACTCACTCACTCACTCACTCACTCACTCGCTCTCTTGCTCGCTCATTCACTTTCTCTCTCTCCCTCCTTTCGTCCCTCTTTCCTTCACTCCCTCTGTACCTCACTCACTCACTCTTCCATGTCATGTATGTAAACATGACTTGTACACACAGCTCTTCTGTGTTTTCGTATTTGAAGTGAATCTAGATCTAGGCCTCTGGTGTCGAAATGATGTTAGGGCTTTAAGAACTTTGGATCTGCATAAGTGAATGGTTTACCCTGTTGCTCTTTCTTATCTAACATGAAAAGATAGCGGCATCAGCATTTACACTCTGCCATCTCGTTGCAGGGCATGATCGGGTGCACGTAGACTGTTCTCGTCTTTCACAGCTTTGGGCCTAACTTTTTACGAGCTCACTTTTGTTTGCATTTGGGACCAGAAATGAGACCGGTGAGTCAACTGAAGTCAACTCCCGGTGAGTCGACAGTCCTCGGGCATGCGATCAAAATAGATCTCTACAGAACATTGAGATTGTACACAAAAAGAAGAAAAAGAAAAACTAAGAAGAGAGGATCGAGAAAAGGAACAGCACAATACACTGAAATTATTATGGTAAAGCGATTTCCGCGTCTGTATAATAAGAGTATATCTATGCAAATACACGATCTACATATATGGGGCTCGTTGTCACTGACTACCAACCCGTTGTAAGCAATGATAAGGGCCATTTTCGTATAGTGAAGGGTAGCCAGTTTGGTATATGGCTAAATTTTTGTTCTAAAGAAGATTAGTTCTTAATACTTAAGCCACCATGTAGTTCAAGTCATCTTCTTGTCTACTCTTCCATTATACCTTCTACGTTCCTCCAGATTTTTGGCACAAAATGCAATCATGACTTATGCGCTGGCTATAATTGAACTATTCGTTGAACCAAGAGAACAGACAAAGGTAAAGTTCAATATTTCCCCGTTCATTTTTTTTTTTGCATTTCAGAGCAGTTGACTATTTCTTTCGAGTCCTCAATGTCGGGACACTTCATTTGCCATGCCNTCATCTCCAGCATAATATGCAGGTACCACGAAGCATTTCAGCTTTCTCGTCTTATCTGTAACTTACACAGTGTGCCTACTCCATTTCTGTATCTTTGCATAGCCGACATGTTTCTGTCTCTCATGGACAGTCGAGAACCAAAGAAAAATGCCTACCATAATCGGGAATGTGTGTTAGGTTGTGTGTGCGTGTCTGCAAGATAAACGAGATTATACAGGGAGATAGTTTATCGATAATACCTTTTTATGTTCCACTCTGGCATAGATAAAGGGGCCTGATGAAGACAAGTTGTGCCCCACAAAAAGTCTTTGGCCTCAAGTTGCCATCTTTCCTCCCTACAATAAAAAAATAAAAATTGCGTGTTTTCCCTTGGTTATGTATGGGTATCTTCTCAACCACGAGTTCATGCTTTTTTTTCAGGTTTTTGACATTTGGGAAGGGTATGATGTGGTTCAGTAGCCTTGAGTGTCCAAATGTTGTGTAAATACATCATATTATAATAAAACATTATATATTCTTGGAAACAGGATTGAAATTGCCATTACTAGAAAGTATATTTACGGGTGTATGATGAAGTGTGTACGTTACATGACTTATTTTAGTGCTACTAAAAATAAATATAGAAACATGTGACATAAATTGATAACTGCTGACAGTCATGGACAGACAATTGTGGACAGAAAGGGACCATGAAACAAGAAATAAAAATTTAGAAGCCAACCTACAGATGCATATTACATCATGAACTCAATAACTGAGTTGTTCCCCATGAAAACAGCAAACACTCCTCCTTCCCACCCCCCACACACACCCTCCTGTAAGCATCCTTTTTTGCTACACCGCTGGTGTTCCTTTCTTCTTTTGAAATCCAGTGCATATTTTAAACGATTGACAAACACTGTCCTGACTTACTTGAGTGTGAAGTCAGTGCGAACTTCTGAAAGAAAGGTTTAAGATTTGAGGCTTCGCCTGACACTTGAAATAGAAGTTGCTCATTATTTTCTTTGCCTGCCCCGATTCAGACATCTGGGTCATAACCATTATCCATAAAGACTCATGATGGTGGAATTTCAACCGATGATCTTGCATTGGGGGAGGAGGAGGGGGATAGCCTAGACAACGAATAGAGTCCTGACAGCGGGATGGCTTGCTGGGACTATTACCCCGTAGGCCCATACCCAAGATTGGACGAACATGGCGTGGTGCCCTAGGGCAACGAATGTCGCGGGATCCCTCTCTTTGACAGAAATATGGTATGCAATATTCATAGCTTCTTAAAAAGTGGGGTCTTTTGAGTCCTTAAAGAACCGCGACACCTTATGGCAATTTTTCCATCTGCCTAATTGTTACACAGTTCCTGCTAGACTCACGAGTTAGGTCCATTTTGAATTGGGATCAAAGCAGGAAGAAGATAAGGAGCAGAGGTGTTTGTGTGTGTGTGTGTGTGTGTGTGTGTGTGTGTGTGTGTGTGTGTGTGTGTGAGAGAGAGAGAGAGAGAAAGGGGGAGAGAAAGAGAGGGAGGAAGAGAGAAAGAGTGAGGGAGAGAGAAAAGACAGAAAAGAAAACAGAAACAACTAAATTCAACAGGAATGGTAACGATAACACGCGTGTTCGAATCGGCATAAAGAAGAACAGCCACCAGCCCATCATTATGCACTACACCCGTGAAAATACTTCACAATACAGTTTATTAACAGGTGTCATCATGAAATCCCTCAGCCGGCAGATGACATTCTCTCAAACTCTTTCCAAGTGCAGCAGCTTCGGTCAGAGCTCATTATAAAGCGAAAATGGATCTCTGGGCAGGCTGGAGTTTTCTTTTTGGAAAACAGAATATCCGAGATGAAAATGCACCCAAAGCTTCACAGCATACACTATACCTGCCTTCACAAATTTTGTATCGTCAATGTGTCATGCACACACTGACATACAGTATATTGTACCGGTATTATTATCTTAGCCTTGTTATCACGAACGAACAGGGAGGGATTAATAAGGCAAACAGAATAATTATATAAAGCAAGTGGTCCAGGATCCCGTATCTCTCCAAGGATCCAGGGACCCATCGTCCCTTAAGTACATAATAATATAGGGCCCTGTCTCTTTTCCGTAATAGAGGGGTTCTGCGTCATCTGTTGCTCCCCCCCCCCCCCCCCCCNCCACCCCCAGTGCTCCGCGCCATGTCAATCTTTCCTTGATCAAGAAGACAGTGTCATAACTGTCGTTAATATAATTCACTGGAGCACACTTAATACGGACACGCTTTGTAAGTAAACACGGATATTATGTAAAGGTATAATCACTTTCGGTAACATCAGTGAAATCAGGAATAATTCAGTGCCGCAGAGAAATGAAACTGCGCTTTTTGTTGTCGAGCAGTGTGAAAGTCGGGCCCTTTTTACATGCAAACCCCGAGAACCTGTAGAGATATTATGTTTAAATAACGGCTTACCTCGAATTTGAAACCAGAGAAAAATCGCGTCAATTTCGACACAGTCAAGTCCCTCTGCACCGATATTTTATTATGCAGATCTTGTTCCAGCTGGGCTAGGTAACATACACACACATACACACACATACACAACGAACGCACTGTATTGTACACCTGGCTGACCTTCACCTCGGTATCACCTCGCTATCATGCTGCACATACAATTAAGTCCACTTAATCACAATCCGCATAGCTGCAATTTCTTCCTAATCGCAACAATTCCCAAAACACATAACACTGACGTCCATTTATGAAAGTCAGTGGGTAATCGCAAGGTCTTTAATCGCATTTCTTTTTGTCTCGTTCCCGACGAGTTGCAGTTAAGCGGAGTCGAAAGTATGTGTAAAAAGTAACTACAAGATAACATTGGTATTCCTGAAAGAGTATGCCCCGACAGCGTCATAAATTAATGAAACAGTCCTTAAGTCATGGACAAGTAGACTACTATAAAAGAACGGCGGTTGTCAACATGGAGAGTTCAAGAACCTTACACAGAGGTCTGGTAGGGTTATGTGACACTCACTTGCTATTCAAGGGACTAGAGACTGGAAATCGATGTAGATGTAGTTTATCTGGACCTTGATAATTTGTACTTTCCACTTAGTTACACATCTTGTCTAGCCTTATAACCGGCATATTATTATAACACTTCGAATTTCCTTTCTTGGGTCTCGAAAGCCTTATTTCTTGTTCTACCTCTTCTAATAGCCCAGTACTCTTTTCTATGTCATCTTCTACACAAACAGACAGACCGACCGACCGACCGACAGACAGACAGACAGACAGACACACACACACACACACACACTCACACACACACAAACACATACATACACACACACACACACACACGCACACACATGTGAGCAGTCGGGAAGTGTGTTTGGGTCACGGGTGAACACTTGGTTCGCACGTGGAAGTTAGGGACCTATTCAGGCAGTAGGTATTTAAGAATTAAATTGCTGTGAAGTTAGTGTCCCTGTGGTGTAGTGGTAACACG
>JAWQUT010000125.1:261892-289815 GCA_033807755.1 Ellobium chinense
GGGGGGGGGGGAGAGCAGTGTCCATTATTAAGATATGCTGAAAACCGCTGCATTTAACGGTTTACACAGAGATAAGACGGCTGTAAAAAAATAAATATACTCTAGGCCTTTTGGTGAATAGTTTCGGAGCTCGTGTCCTTGAACGAAATTTGTGATGAAAAGCCACGTAGCCAGTAACTTGTTAGAAACTCCAGAGTATCTACAGCTGGGCTTAATAATTTCGCTTTCGGTTTAGTAGTAAGAGGGAGACCACTACTGATAAATCTAAACCTAAATCTAAGTCTGATAATAATGTTTTTGTTCGTTCGTTTGTTGCTGTGGTCTGATTCAGGATGATGATAGATCTGAATTATCAACATGCATTTTGCGCTTCGCAAAAGAACGAAAAGTGCGAAGGGGGAAAGGAAAGGAGATTCCCCATAATTACTAATCATATTATGTAACCAGGTGGCAAGACATAGTATTCATTCTTTACTATTAAGGGGGAGGAAGGTGAGCGCAGTCTGATAATTATTTTTAGATGTTACAGATTACCTATAGGGAAATGTGTCACCAGGGATTTTACCAAATTCTATGACTGTGAATGATCAATTTTGAGAAGATGTGCCGAAAAAACCTACACTAGAAATTTCCTGTCCCTACTGGGAATCGAACCAGGGTCTCTCAGCTTGCAAGTCTGAAGGTGCTACCAATACACCACCGGGACACTAACTTCACAGCAATTTACTTCTTAAATACCTACTGCCTGAATTTCATGTGCGAGCCTAGTGTTCACCTGTGACACCGACACAGTTGTTTCCCGACTGCTCACACAAAGACTAGTTTTAATTAATATTATATAATATTATATGCAGTATATGCGTTGAGTTGATACTTTCTCTAGAGAGCATGTGTCATTTAATCTCAACCCCTTTCCTTCTGCGTGTTTTCCCTTAGTAAAGATGTGAGTGGTGCTCTCATCAACCATTCAGGTACCCCCCCGACCCCCCTCTAGGTATGAAGATGCCAACAGCACCTGGGCTCTGATATAAGAGTATGCATGCAATTTTAAATAGTCCCTGTAAAATCAGAAAACTGGTCATTAGGAGGAGGGAAAGGGGTTGGATTTTATTTTCAAAGGCTTAGATAAGTGCAAATACATTTGTAGACCCAGAATAGGTGAAGTTTAGCCACTTAAGTATAAACTTTGTGGTTGTTGTTAGGTGGGTAAGATTACCCGGCTTACTAAGTGAAAAGGCCTAAAGTATTAGGTAGCTTGATTCAAAATCTAATCGGTTTAAATAGTGGCATTTTTCCTTGAGTCAAAATCTGGAGAAAGACACAACACGCGAAGAAGGTATTTTGGTATGGGACCCTTGGATAAGGTAATGAGAGATGTAAAACCTTATATAGCCAACAGTGAAAAAAAAAATGTCATCTTCACACCTCCATCTTGGAATCAAATATCCTCTAGCCACGCCACTGAATCAATGTAATGGAAGGATTTCCATATGTGTGCCATCCTACTACATGCAGGGAAAAATAACATTGCAAGATTTGAAAACGACCACTTTTCTATCTTTATACAGCCTCCTCAAAAAAAATAAAAAGCCCGTCTTTCTTATAGCATCCCATCAAAATAATCCCAATTTAGTGTGTTTATTGGTATGGATCAGTAGCAGGTTGTAGGATGGCCCACGAATGGAAATCCTTCCAATGTTGTAGGAAGAAATGCGCCCTTACCTTGCTGATGAACCTTACGAAAGAGTTGGTAAGATACTCCGTCAAAAGAGGAGCGGACCAAACGATGCAGGTAAAGTATCTAACTTACCTCTCCATGTACCAAAAGAAAAAAAAAAACAAAGGCAAGGGAAAGATATGGAGCCCCTGCCCAGTCGCCAACCACTTGACTTCACAATCCTGGTTATTTCCGTTCTGGCGGCGTATTCCTAGCCTCTGTCGCTGAAATTTTCCATTGAAATTTGTTTGGTGACCTTTTACACCTATCTTTAGTATTGTTTGATTTTAAGATTAGGCCTGAGCTGTCCCTATCTCATAGCACCTCCACTTCTCCATGAAGTATCCATGATGAAGTCCCTACCTCACCTTTGACCCTTGATGTCATTTAACAGCGCGTTCTTAGTATGGTTTATTTTATTTAGGAGGGCTCTGATTCCTGTTCCCTCTTGCACCCTAGTGGTACCGGAGATTTTGTTTATTTGGGGGTGGGGAGGGGGAAGAGGGAAGATGGCTGCAGTAGTTGCGACCCTGCCACAGGCGTGAGGGTCATACTGTAAGAAGTATTTTCAATGGTGACTGAGTGGGGGAAAAGTGGGTCGGGGTTAGGGAATGATCCTGGTTTTCTTTGGCTTTTTTTTCAGCGGGAGGGGGGAGGACGGGGAGAAGGAGGAGGGAAGAAGAGGCAGGGGAAGAGAAAGACGCTGATGTGTCACCCTCAACACGTTGTTTTCATTCGTGGATGGCGGGAGTGGTATCGGAAATCACGGATGAATGAAGGAACGGATCTTAGTGCGAATGGTTCTATCCGGAACATTTTCTTAGAACGGTGGTTCGAGAGAGTGATCGTTGTTGAAAATTTTGAGATAATCATAAAAGATGATTATTAAACAAAGAAAATCAAATACACATGATGTGTATATTCATTAATTATTTTCTTCCTCACATAAGCTTACTTAGTAGAAAGATGAGGATTAATTGCATGGCAGATGAGATGGTCCATCGGATTCACTGTGACCGTATCTATGGGCGGGGCTGGGCAAGTTCATCAAAACAGTTCAGATCAAGTTCAGTTCACTAAGGGAGAAAAGCCCATGGACGCACGCAAAATCACCTAACCCCAGCTTATTTATGCCTCCAGATTTCTGACATGAAAAACAGAATGCTAGTAACATCAGGAAACCAGCAATCGTTACAAAAGTGACTATTCTCAGAGGGTTCTCAGCTTCTCTCCTCCATCTGTCACGCAAAAGAGAACATACTGAACTAAAACAAAAAAAAACAACAACACCCAACGTATTCAGAATGATTTTCCGTATGTCATACTCCCTCCTCTTGCTTGGTCAGAAGATTTAGGCCTACGCTGTCAGATGTTTACAGAAGGACCTGGCAAGACTTTTCACCAAGTTGTAGTCACACTGCACTGGCACAAAGGCGTATTGCCAGGTAATAATGCAAAGATTTAAAATTGTTTTCATCACTGTTCAAGAAGTCATTTTATGTTATTTTAGAAAGATTTTGCAATACTTTTCACAGCCGATTAAAGTTGTATAGCTAATCATTATTTATTCCTTATAATTCATTGACTGCGACGTATGAACTTCATTTAAGCCACCAAATTACTTTGCCTGTTTTTCTGGCATATGGGTGACGTCAGCTGGCGGGACATTCATTCTTCAACTTCCCGTAGGCTGTTAACGTTAGTAAACATTGGGATACTTCTGCTGACTCTGCTCATTGATTGATACGAAGGTGAGTGAAATTGAACGGAAATTTTCGAAGATAATACTACCGATGCCATAGTTTTAAAGACTAATCTATGGTAGAGAAGATGAGTTTTCTAAAATCTAAAATTCTGGTGTGCTCTGATCTGAGCAGAGATAGAAAGTAGAAGACTTATTTTAGACTAGTCTAGCTGCTAGAAAGCGGTACCTGGGAATGATCAGTGGATGCTATGAGACTGAGAGCTAGGTCTAGTCTATGGGAGATGGGTAACCATGGGGCACAAGTGTGAGAAGCCAACTTAGGCCACTTGAGGTAATGAAAAAATAATTGCAAGAACAAGAATGAAGTAATATTTAACAACTTGATGTTGTGTGTGTGGGGTGGGGTGGGGGGGGGTGTTGGAAGAGAAGTCTGTTTACTGCTCGGGATGCTTTTGCTCTCACTGATAACATAATTTTTGTATCAAAAGAAGTCGGGCAACAGTACTCCTGAGCATGACCATCATATTATGAGGATACATCTTTGATCTTTATTCTGTGTATTTTTCATTAAAAAAAGTAAAATTGATGATATAATAATTAATATAGATCTAAAGCATTGTGGCACTCTATGGAACGAGGAAATAATTTTAAACAATGAATGAACATTTCTTTGTGTGACTTTTGTGTTTTTTGTCTTTGTAGTGTAGGGATGGAAAATTCAAGACATAAACGGAGACAGTCATTTGCACCATCAGCAGGTGAGGTATCCTATGAAACTTGGTATGGCGTACATTTTTTTTTCTACATTTTGTTGACAAAGTGATTTAACTTATCACACAATCATTTTTTGTTCTTTGACTTTTAAATCAAATTTATAATCATAATGTAATACTATCAATTTTCATTTACATTATCAGTTACGGAAGTAGTAGATTGTAGGTTGATTTATTGCACTGCAGAATGATTTATGTTGATCATTAAAGTAATAAGGTCCTGTTGTTGCCAATCATGATGAAGAATGATATTTCATAATATGCACTTTTTAAGAAACCAACACTGGATTCCAGTATATAAATTATAAATTAGGATTTCTTGTCTAAATGCTTAGCAAATTCTTCAAAAGTCATTTGTTAAGAAGAGTGGACATCTTGCTATTTTTTTAGCCCTTTTTTTTTCAGTTCTAATGTGATAAACAATCACTGAGGAAATTTTAACAAACATACAATGTCAGGCATGGCACTGAATGCAAATAGGATGGCATCCGGTTTGTCCTCAAACTTTTATTCACCTGCCAAGTTCTGGTATCGCATGCCAAACAGTAATGAGCAAATACTGTCGACTGATTACAACTGAAAAAAATTGCGATTAAGCGGAGTTGCGATTATGAGGAATTTCATTTACGGCAAAGGGAGATGGCGGGGCAGAATAAGCCCTACTGCACTGAGCGCAGAAGCATTATCTGGGATAACCGAGGCCATGGAGAGGAGGGGCTTACCACATCTGGGTCATTTCATGGAACTTGTCTAGAAATCAAGTTTTATTATGTGAAGTGTTGGCCAGCTTTTATTTACTGGAATGCTTTAAAAGTAGCCACAAGTCAATCTAAAATTATGCACTAGCATACTTCAGTATAGCTGCCTGTTGGAATAACTGACAGGACAATTTTGGTGGAATGGCCCACCTATCATGGCATGGCAACTGTCACTAGTCAACTGGTCTACCCTCCGTCGAGCAGTTTCAGCCATCAGTGTAAATACTTATTTATCAGTTATAATCTTTATACTGCTGATCTTTGATTTTTACGGCCGCTGAGAAGTTGTGATTATCTGGAGCGAGTTGGAATTATCCCGTGACTCTTTTATAGGAAAAATTCGGTTCCTTAGGGGAAGTTGCAATTAAGTGGAAGTGGCGATTAAGCGGAGGGCGTTTAAGCAGAGTTGACTGTATGTGTAAAGCAGTATGCAATTAATAAATGCAAGTTGACAGATGGTATAATAATGTCAGTCCAATCCCTGGCAGATGAAAAAATCGAATTCACAAAACCACAGTTCACTTCCTTTCTTTTTCATTCTTTTGTTTAGGCAGTTTTAATTTCTTTTCAGCAGGTAACAGAGGTGCCAAGAGAGGCAAGCCCAACAGTGATGTGTATGACAAGAAAAACTTACTGCGTAATCTCTGTGAGAAAGCTGGACTTACACTGAAGAATGGAAACAGCCCTAATGAAATAAGTATGTTTATATTTTTTTTAAAAGCTAGCATATTGACTACATGATAAGAATCTGAATGCCACAAAAGGGTGACATCTCTGCTGCCTTTTGACAAAAAGTTTTTGAAAAAGGCACATATGCCATAGAAATAGTATAGCATATGTGCCTTTTGGTCATAAGAAAGCAGATCTGCAACTTTGAGGTTGTTAAGTACTGATTTAATGAAGTTTGAAACATATATGCGAAGGACTTGTCTCTACCTCTTATAATCTGACATTTTAATACCTTGACTATTTTTCACTGGTCCAGGTTGCTTGGTTTGTTTCTTTTGTCTCTGTAAACATATGTAATTGGGTGGCAAGGCATATTAAATTCATTTATCAAAAAGGGGGAAGGAATGAATGTGATCTCTGTCTGGTAATTTCTAGAAGATGTTACACATTATTTAGGGAAGTGTGTCACTAGGGATTTTACCAAACTATGCGAAGGATCAATTTTGAGAAAATAGGCCGAAAATCTACATGATAAAATTTCATGCTCCTCCTGGGAGTCAAACCCAGGGTCTCTCAGCTTGCATGTCTGAACGTGGTACCACTACACCACAGAGACACAAACTTCACAGCAATTTAATTCTTAAATACTTACCTCCTGAAAATGTTCCCTAACTCCCACGTGCAAGCCTAGTGTTTACCCGTGACCCTGACACACTTCCCGGCTGCTCGCACATAATGTCCTTTTCACTTTGCCAAGTTTGTTTTCACCTCACTGTGTTGACATAGCCATAGTCTTTTGTATTGCTAGAGCCATGCCATAAGTCATAAAATGTGAGAGCTTACCTGTTTTTTGAAAACCACAGAGTGGTTTGGGAGAGAAGAGGCTGCTTTTGTCCAGTGCTTGAAGTGGAACACCAGGATTTGGTTTTTTAATCTTAACTTGGAGGGAGATGTTTACCGAATTTGTTGTTTCATTTTTTTTTGGTGTTTGTGTCTTTCTGACTTTGGGGCCGTGCTGTCAATTGAATGTTAATCAATGTTCTTGAACTGATTACTCCACATAAATTCTTCAGGGGTATCAAAAGCAGCATTCCAAAAACAATTAGGAAGAGCTCTCAAGAATCAAGATGGAGACTTGCTTGAGGTAAAGTATATGGCAGTATGACAGTAAATTATTTTGTCCATATATTTAACACAATAATAGACGTCAGTCAGCTTACACAGTTACTGTGATGATTTTTAAAATCTTGTTTTCTATATACATGAGAGACCTGAAAACAGTAGTAATTTAAAGGTGTAGGGCTTCCTGATTAGATAATTAAAAAATATAGTGCTGTTTCCACAGTTCTGTATTCTTTCGACAGAATTTATGTCTCTAATCTCAATATAAAGATAATATATTATCATGATATGTTCATGAAAATGGTAAGGTGTATCTCCCATTCATTTTCAGAATGTTGAAACATTTTTGGAAGATTTCAGTGAATACATCGAAGATGTGAACAGGTAGGTTTGTTTCTGTAAGAGCTGTCAGCCTCACTTTTATAGACCATCCTACCAGATAGCCTCTGTAATCTTTGAAGAGTTCCCTATTATAATGCAAGAGATAATTTTATGGCAAAGTTTAAGATGTTCAGACAAGTTTATCACCTTCTCCCCCTCCGTACAAAAGTAGCTCTATCAGCTAGGTAAGTCAACATTTATCTAGTACATGCCCTGTTTCCCTAAACTAACATTTACTTGAAAATCAAACTTAGGAGTAACACATAGTGTGAGTATATATTATAGTGCTTGTGTATATATATGTATATAATAATGTATGCGTACCCACCTGTATAAGCATACATTGTGTATAACATACATGCATCTGTATGTACATGTACATGATATGTACATGTATATGAATATTCTTACATATATCTATACTTATCTATTTATATCTATTTATATAACTGTGTGTAACAGATGTATGTGTATGTATATTATACATGTATGTATTTATATCTTTGTAAATATGTGTGTGTATATGTATGTATGTACGTACAGTCGAGTCCATATATGTCGAAATCGGTTACCTCCAATTTCTTATTAGTCGAAAGAAAGAGAAATTATAAGTTTTATTTCTTCTTTGTGTCTATTAATTGCCTTTGCATAACAAGAAGTAATTAACGCTTATTTCTGATTACTCCAACTGCCCACCGCTGTCACAGACGCAAATCACCTCCTGGCGTTCTACCTGTGTGGTGCCAAACAATGCTGGCAGCTTGAAAATCAAAGGAGACGGTGCGGCGGATAAAGAGAGGCAATAAAACTGGACACTGCGAGTGCCACTAGCCGCAGCACAATAAGTAGGGCGTGTGTATTAATACCATCGCTAATAAGACAGTGTGGGGAAGAGAATGCGGGAGGGCTCAGCGGTGCTGAAAAATCGATCAATTATTAAACATCTCGGCAGCAGTGTATACATACAACGCATCTGGCCCATTGCACTGTGACGGTAAATAAACGAGGCTGCCCTCATGACCTCCCCAGTCTGCTCACTCGCTCGCGTACGGTTGACTCATCTTTATCATTTTTAACTTGAATTAAGTTGAATTTGTCCTCTAAATAATGGCTTCCTCAGGGATGCCAATTTTCCGGATATATCCGGATTTCCGGATTTTTCGACGTTTTCAGCGGCGGGAAAGCAAATCCGGATATTTCGGCGTTTTCAGCGACGGAGAAAAAAAAAATCCAGCGTTATCCGGATAACATTCATGAAAACGAAATACGCGAAGGACGAATCGCGCGAAAACAGGAAGTTAGATATTTTACAAACTTCCGGAATGCGCGCGCACATGCCTCTAACGAGGTCAGAGGGATACCGGTGCTATATTTAGCACTAGAACTAGAACTCGCGGAAAGTGTAAACAAACAGTGCGTTCGGTCATCAATCAAGAAAGGACAATGATGTAAAATGAATAGTCCTACTCAGAATCCATTGTTTTCTATAAATTATATTTATTATTATAAATCTGATTACCCCGAAAGCTGAAAGAAGATGGATACGTGTGGTGCACACTGTGCAGTAATAAACTACGGCAAACCGGGAAAGAATGCACTAAGCTCTACGCTTCAAGGAATGGTCACATCGTAACACTAACAGTAGGATTCCGGCGAGTTTCAAGGACATTAAAGAGAAAGAGAATGCAGCCAAGCTTTCAGCAGTTTTTTTGTGAACTTGGCGTGAACCATTGAATCCAGTTTTGTCTGAACTCTGCAAGTCAAAGCACTACTCATTTGTGCATATTTTATCAGGACCAAATAAGAGATGACAAATGTAAGTTATGGGTAAAGAAATGATTAAAGGAAAATAACGTGCACCTTGTTTGTGTAAATTTTACGGTGATGTATTCAGAAGTGAAATTATGAAANTGCTTCAGCAAGCTCTAAGAAATGTGGAGATCGTAACATGTCTGAGTTACACTCATCCCATCCCTAATATGTGGGCAATGTCTGTTTTTCATTTTCAGCCTGCAGGCCTGTGTGCCAGACTCTACAGTTAGGCTGCTGCTTGGAGTTGATGTTATTCAGGTGGTAGAAATGATGTTTTGATGTTGTGATACTTCTTTTAATTACAGTGCATGACATGACAGTGCAAGTTTCTTTTTCTGAAAGGGTCAGTGGCTAAGCATTTTACTAGTATGGAATGAAAGGGGGAAAAGTGGCAAAGAAAATGAAATGAATGTGGAAGCAAACAAATCAAAATATTAAAAAATAAAACAACTTTATATGCAATATATTGCTTGAATGATGAATGGATTTCAGATCATAAACTGTGCCAAGGGAGTGATGTGGATGATTAAATAACAGGGTTATCATCTCTGCAGAAATTTTTTTGTTGTTTTTTGTTCAATATGAAATGCAGTCAACTGCTGATGTTCAGTCAAGCAATATACCAGCTTGTATTGACATTTTCTCTTTAAGCAGGAATTTTATCATTCGGCTCTGCTGGTATTGGCACAATTATTAATCAGTAATTCAGAATTCCTTAGTATGGTGGAATGTACTGTGTGTTGTAAGGTATTAAGACATTTTAAAAAAATTTAATCTTTTCAGTCCCCACTCATGACTCTGCTCCTGGAAAAATTGCAAGAATTTCAAGGGGATGAAGAGGAGTAAGTATGTTTTAAGTATGGTTGACCAAAGCTCAACAGATGCTTTCTGAAAGCTTTAAATTAAAAGGACATAATGAAAAAGCAGTTGCTCCTTTCGTGTATTTCAGTGAGACTTTTACATGTCATGATTTTTGCAAGAAACTAGATTTCCAGCTCAGTTTTGATTTGAGGGAATGAATTTAGAAATGCATTCTTGAATAAATAAGAAACTCATGTTTAGTGAAAAGTACAGCTTCTGAGGTTTGGAAAACTGCTTTTTATTTTAGGTCTTCCAACTTCTAAATGATTAGATAATTTCTAAGTGGCTTGAGATTTTATAATATTAAAAATACCACTAAATGTATTTGTCTTGAAGTTGTTCGGCTCGAAGAATGTAATATGTTTAGAGGTAAAAATGAAGCAAGCGATTTATAAAGCGGAAGGAAGATGATTCAGATGAATATATTTTTCCTATTTTTGTTAAATCATGTGTTTTTCCCTTCTATGACATTGTTCCTTGTTAGTGTGAACTAACCACATGTTCTCAGACTGATGTTCAGAATGAAATGACATCTTGAATGTTGAATTCTGATAGGCTTATGGGCCCACTATTGGACCAGGTTAAAAGCCAAGGGCTAGGCTTTTGTGTTTTAATTTTAAGCTTGTTTCATATCTTATCAGTAATTTATTGAGTAATCAATGAAATAAAAAAACAAAACATTGTCTTGTGTCAGTTATGATTTGTCATGAGGTGCATGCATGATGTGGGTCATCCATCATCAGGATAAGTCCTATTTAGTCACCTTTTTGCTTTATGCTAAGCCATATGGCTCAGGAATAATACTGTACTATTTTAAGCTTTTCGCATCATTTTGCCCTCCACTTTACAGGCGATACACACCATTTGTTGCTAATCCCTTCACAACCCTTTCTTTAGAAGAATGGTTACATTTTGTTTAGTGCTCGGTGTTAACAATCATTTTCGGAACCACACTAGGTGGAATAAAGTGTTTAGTAGGAAGGCAAGGACTGTGATCAGGTATGATGTGAAAAGGTTAAATTATGCTGTATATATGAACAAGCAAAGAGAAACCACATTATTTTTCTCAGGTTGATATCATCATTAATAAATTTTGACGGATTTGCATTTACACATATCAGCATCTTGTGTCCAGAAGACACAGGTTGAAAATTTTTATTGTAATGTAGTATTTTGTTGTCTTCATATTTCAGTTTTGCATTCAGCCAGGGCCAGAGGATTTACATACCCAGACTGTTGCTGAGCCAGTTCCGCTTCCTGGACAGAATTGTTGATGGAAAGGTTAATATGGGTATCCTTTGTGTCTGTGAAAACAAATATATTTCATATTTTGCATAATTTTAAAGTCACCAAATGAAAAGCATGTTGATCCTCTTCTTGTACTTTCTCTGGTCTGAAGACTCCAGTTATTAACAACATTTCAGTCTGCAATATTTTTAAGGTCATATATAAACACCTCATTGTAAATAGATATGGCAACTGCCATTTTTGTATGCAGTTTCCTTTCTCTAAATGAAACGTAGTGAAATGAGATATTTTCCTCCGCTGTATCATTCAAGTAAGTAATTTGTGTGAATTGAGGTTTGTAAGATGGCAAGGATGAGACTTTTTCTGAGATGTTGTGTTTAATCTCACTTGTTCTCTTCTTTGTTATTGATAAAAACATTCAGCTAGTGGCATTTTGATAAAGCTGAAATTAGAGCATTTTTTTTTCTTCAAGATACCAGAATTGTGTCACCGGAAAGATCTTCATTGCAGTACTTTGATAAAAGTAATACTACATTAGCAGTTTTGACATTAGCATATTTGTAATGATGTTAAGTCTGCATTGTATGTACATAAACATTTTTGACATCCAGTGTATGGTAGTAAAACATCATCTTCTTAGGAACTGTCCAAAAAACTTCTAGAGATTCTTGGCACCACAAATCTGGATGTGCAGAAGGAAATCATGGCCTGCGTACCAGATATAGTAGAAGACTCAGAACATGGAGATGTTGCAAGGAAACTCAGGTGAGATGAACATGCCAGTTTAAAAGAGACTTAGGATTTTCAAATTTTCATCTTGTGGCTCTGGATGGCTACACTACAGTTCTTTATGGTCATACTGTTATGTGTAGTTCAAATACAAGATACGATGTGATCTATCATTTGATATGTATGCATTTTTTCAGTGATGCTGTATATATGCAGAAATATATAGTGTTTTCAGCCCCATTATTCCAGGTATGCTGTGTAATGATTAGTAATGTTCACTTTGGTTATATTTCAGAGATGAACTGAGAGCCAACACAGATCTGACGTGTTCAGTAATTGATGCTCTCACATATCTGAATATTTCTGCAGATTTAGTTGCAGAGGTAATTTTCATTTAGTTAGGTTAAAGGAATTTAGAGAAATACAAGGAAATTTATCATCTGTATATGATGTAACTTAAATGCTCTTAGTTTATGCAACGTCTTCTTACTGCAGTTACTGAAGAAATAGAGACTCACAGACAAGTATCACTTAAAAGAAAAACTGTCACAGTATGACAGTACTTTAGTAGTTACTTTGTATTGCTGTAGATAGGTCACAGATTCAGGAAATGTCCACATGCTCTCTACTTTGACAATGCAGAAAATTTTCATCAGGTGTCGGATATGACATCAGCTTTAAACAGTATTTAATAAAGCCAACAGGATGGATCAATATTTGAAACTTTTTTTGTTTTATTTTAAACAGATTCGAAATTCAGTCCTTGAAATGCTTAAGTCTTTCAGCATCACTGATTTGCCTATTGTTGTCAAGTTCTTACTTGAGTCAGTCACAGCTCAGGAGGCTCTGGAGGTAGGTCTTCCTTGTTAACCTCTCATTTATTAACATGTGCTCATTCATCAAATCTGCCTCGTCGTCATGTTAAGGCTTTGTGAGTTCCAAGATGCTTGCTGGAGAAAATCAAAATGAAACGTGGATAACACATAATATGTGATGGAAAGGAAAAAGACAGTGCAGAACAATCTTGCAGTAATAGGAGAGCAATGTAGGGCATGATTTTGAAACCTGCTGCTCATGCTTTTGAAATATGAAAATTTGCAATGCCAGAATGAAGTGTCCCTTTTGAAATTTTTGTTGAATTTTCCTGACATTCATAATTTCTTCTTGAAATCTCATTAAAAACTGTTAGTTTTTGCATCTGACATCGGCACATCATTTGATGAAATGATGTTTGCACTTATTCACTTGGGGAAAATGTAAAAATTGGAATTTCTATAAGAATTCTCAAAAAAAATCACATCCAATTAAGGCATGAACTCATTAGTGCTTTTATATCTATGGGAGAAATTTAAATTCATAGATACTTTAAGAAAATAGACATATAGTATGCTTGAAATGAGTTTGGTGCAAGCTGGACAGTTTTCCGCAATTAATGACAGCATACTAACCAAAAGCAAAATATCACTTAGGTGCTAAAGTTGTTATGTACAATACTGAGAGAAACTTTATTCTGCAGGTTGTAAATGAGATCAGAGCAAATGTAGACTTCACCACTTCATCACGACTGTCGGCTGAGGAGCGTCAAAAGTAAGTAGCTGTAATACATGTGAAATGCATTTACTAAGAGAAATAGTTTTCTAGAGTTGAAATGTTTCTGCAGGGTGTCAGGGCATAGCTTTCTGTACAGTTCAGTGTTTTCTAGATGTACTTTCAATAAATAAGGGAAGGTTTGAGAGGACAGTGCAATCAGAACATGATATTTTCCATTTCAGAGTAAAAACAAGTATAAAACTTACTGTAGATGCTCTGAAAGGAGGCATACAGTTTCAGAGGTTTGTCACAGAGGCTTGGATCAAGGTGAGTGGATGTAATGATATATTGTATGCTTGAAGAAATCAGATATTTCATTAGCGTCTATCTGATATCTACTTTTCTGAAATGAAATCTGTGTCTATTTCCTTAACGTCTATCTGGTATCTACTTTCCTGAAATGAAATCTGAGTCTAGCGAGAATACTATTTGCTACTCATGTTTGGGTCAATCTCTTATATACCTGTGGGGCATTATGGGCATCTGATGATATCAGCAGTAAATCATGATCCTGCATCCACAAAGTTCAACATTACACTAAGTTTGCTTTTTTGTATTGTTTTTCTTCAAACTTCTATGGAACAGGCACTTGATGCGGCAAAGGATATAAATGTCCTGGATATATTTATGCTTTTGATGCTTCACTGGCTGAACAACAAGAAGGCAGTGGAGAGTTTAATGCGGAACAAGATCAGGGCAGGACTCATTACAGAGACACTTCTAGGCAAAGCCTTCTCATCCTACACACAGGTTTGTTGCTCTCACAGAGTGAGGCAGTGGTGACTGATTTATGAATTTGTTTCATTTTCCTTGTCTGGTCATAGAATTCTGCATGCTGACTCATTATGTTGGCTGTGAATGCCATCATGGTTGCTAGGTTTACCAGAAATCTAAATAACTTTAACTGGATAGCTTTTCTGTTGGTTAGTGCCCATCTCTTCATTCTCTGGGAAATAATCAGAGCAGCAATCTTTTTGTTACTCTATCCTGAATTTCTAGTTTATGGATTAGTCTGTTTTGTGCCCAAATACAAATACAACATGGAGTCGTGAAATCAATGAGAACTCTACAGCATCATATTATTATAAGAAATATTGATATAAGAGCACTGAATTCTTTATTGTGTTCATTGATGTGCACTGTCAGTATTGAGCTCAGAAGAAAAAAATCTTGTAAGTTCCAAGATCTGACAGGGCAACAATACTTAAGTGTTTAGCTTAGTATGTTTAGAACTATAATGAAGGTTGCTCGATAATTTATATATTTTTATCCCTGTTTGATGGTTTCTGTGACTTGCAGTAAGAAATGGTTTTTCTGGTTTGTGATAAGTACTTCTTTGCTTACGGAAAACCAAATTTTTTTTAAAAATGAAGATTTTTTATTACAATTTGTCAATGTTAATCGGTATTCTTTGAAGTAACTATTATCCTATTAATAAAATAGAACCTTTTGGTTTTGAGCATTTCATCTTGGGATTATTTATGTGTGTTGACGAATGTAGAATCAGTCATTTATTAAATGCATTTAGAAGTATGGATTTTATTGTTACCACTTATGAGTTTCTCTGCAGGTGATGCGGGATTACTTTTGTTCCATTTTGTCACTGGCTCAAGTGTTTTTGCGATCATCAGAACCATCAGTCTGCTATGTTGGATGTATAATGTACAAGTTGGCATTTATTTCCTTTGACTCCTACTGTCAACAGGTAAGGAATGGCAAGTCATCAGTGATAAACGACATAATTGTAAGAGGGAAGTATAAGGATGATGCTGCATATTAGCCTTATTATTCCTGGAATTATTTTCATTGAAAAAGCTGACAGTGGATCTGTCTGTCTCTTATTATGTACGTTTCTCTAAACTCCATTGAAGAGTATGTCCTTGCTGTGAGGGGGATGTGGATATATGCCTCTGCCAAAAGAAAGGGAAAGAAGGAATTAATGGTTCCAAATTTTGGGAAATCTGGAGAATGCTGTTAATGCATGTTTTGGTTATTGTAAAGCACAAATCAATTATATGTCTTATAATAAATACTGCTCAGTATACTTTACATTACTTTATCCATCAACTCATACCCTTTTAAATGCCTTTAGGACGTGAAACTGATATTTAGTATCAAATCCTAAGGGAATGTTGTGTACGTATATGAGTATAGTCAATGTTTTTATGACATCTTCCTGGACAATTTCTTGCTTTATCTTATTTCCTGGCATTTCATGGGCTTCAGTTGTATGTAAGTTTGTCAGATGCCCGAACCATAATGTCTCTTTGCTGTTACTGTGTATTATAGATCCACATTGCTTCAACCGTCTCTCAGCTTTTGTTCTTTCTAATCTTGTGATCAGGAAATTGTTGGAAACCTAATCACTCACATTGGCAGTGGTTTTCCGAGTCAAACTGAAGCATCTTTAGACATTCTGGCCGATTTAGTCCAGAACCAGACTCAAGCCATGTCACGTTTTGTTGCCTTTGTGAAGGTAGGTACCTTCTCTTTTGCCTACCTTGATTTTTCTGAATCATCTGTTTATCTAAAGCTGTTTAGATTTCTCATAGTCTATAAAGTTTTCAAGAGTTTCAGGAAAACCAATCTATGTTATGAAGCTGTATTTAGACATGTAATAATTTTAAATGACATGCTTTCATTTGATTGTGAATATATTATTTTAAAAATGACCTTTTTTATTCTTCACTGCCAGTTTTGTTCACTTGTTAGAAAAGAGATCAATGTTGGAGCTTTAGAGGTGCCGTTGATGTTTTTTCAGAGCTAGAGCTCATGTAATTCATCATTATGAGCAACATTTTTTTCTCCAAGTTATATGGGTTGGGGATGACATATCCCGAATGTTATGAATTTTGGTGAGGCTTTGTAAAGTTTGAGGTGGAGGGGTGGTTGTTTTCTTTTAAGTCTTTCCAATCTCTATGCAGAAAAGGGGAGGTGGGGGCCTGGGGAGGAGAGAAACTGAAATTTAAGGGTTAAATTGCGTGATCATGTGATCTGGAGAGAACACTGAACATTACATTAAACTTTATTTAATCTGTTTGTGATGATTTTATGTAAGTACAAGAAAAGCCATTACTGATAGATTATACTGCTTTCAGTGGCAGATCTTGCTTGCCCAACCTATATTTTGTGCCATGATCTCATAAGTTAGTTAGCTATTTCAACATATAAAAGAGAAATGTAAAACAGAAAAGTGTTTCTGACTGCAAATTTTTGTTGTTTTTTGTGTGCGATGTGATCATAATAGTCATATAGAAAGAAAAGTCTGAGAGGGACTTTGATTGGATTTCATTTGCTTTCAGGGTGTTCTTGACTACTTGGACCACAACAATTTGACAGTTGCACAGATCAGAAAGCTGTACCTATTGCTGGCCCAGTTAGCTTTTCGCACAGCTCAGGATGGTAGTTATCTACAGGTAAATGGGTTACTTCTATCCATAATTGTGTAAGAGATACCTGTGAATTGTAGCGGAGGCTTTCTAGAAAATAGTTCAAATGGAAACTTCAGTGGAAGCAAATGTAGCTGAAATTTATCCTTAAAATTTGTATGCAGTCTTAAAAATAGCATCCTTGCCATGTTTCTCCCAATTTAGCAGAATTTTGCTGTTGGTGATATCAGCTGAAAGTGGCATTTTACCACCATGAAGAAATGTAACAATGAAAATGCTGATCCTCATTTGATGACTGAAAATCAGATAGTGTGATGTTGGTGGCTGTAAAGCCACGCTATTTTCTTCTACATTTCTCTGGCCGTCTATAAAATCTTATGCCTTTTTGGCATGATAGCATTATGGTTTGCATTCATATGGTATTGGTATCCTCTTCCATAAAATCTGAAAAGGTTACTGTAATATATGACATTGGGGTCAACTTGTATGTAGATGCCACCTGTGAAATAAGATGTTTCATTTCATGTCATTGTAGGTAACTTCTGTAACATGGCCTAACACTTGTGTTTTTCTCTCGTGCTCGCCCAGGATGATTTGCACATAATTATTCGCAAACAGCTGACTAGTGGCAACCCAAAGTAAGTATACCATAAATAATCTCTATTCATAATCATTACTGTAAGAAATGCTTCAAAATTAATTTTCCTGCCTACTTGTTGACAGGACATAACGTCTTATTCCTCATAAATGAAAGCCAGAGAAAAACAGAATTGTAGAGTGTACAGCGCTTTTAGTAGCATGGAGAGGCTTAAATTCCTCCTAAAATTGTAATATTCTTAGGTTTGTTAGCTGGTACATGAATTCCAATACCGTCGTCAGAACTGGCTTAAAATTTTGAAAAAAATGATACAGACTCCGGACATGACTTAGTCTCTTGAATACAGTTGTCAACATGGACAGTATATGCTTAGGAATTGGACTTAAATGAAGTTCTTCATATAGGCCTACTAGATTATCAGCCCTACGCTGAAGAACACATACAGTAGACCTGTGGTAATTATTCTAGTGTGAGATAAAATATAGTGGATGAATTTACAAGCTGACAAGTCATGGTGATTCTATGTGAAGAAAAAATGGTCCTGAGAACCCATTAACTCACTGGAGACTAACGACGTGTATACACGTCGTCCGCCATTATTCGCTTGGAGACTGACGACGTGTATACACGTCGTCTGCCATTATTCGCTTGGTGACTGACGACGTGTATACACGTCCTACAGAATTAATTATCTGTAAGCAAATCCAGTCCTTGTGTTTGCTTGTAAATATTGTACAACTGTTCTGTGAGTGTTTACACAATTTTCTTGCGTATTTCGTCACTTCCCGTTAGGAGAACGCGAAGCATTTTTCGAAATTCAAACCGATAGTTTTATCCCAAAATGTCTCGACGGCAACTCAGATCAGCAAGAGAAGTGGTAGAAGAGTTCATGGCAGATGGCTCTGACATTGAGTCTACCGACTCAGAACTTGAGGATTTGAATAATCATGATGAGGACAGTGATTCTGAACTTTCCTTTGTACCCTTACGACCTGCAGTAAGGCAAAACTAGCGAGGTGGTCCATCTACATCTGCATTTTATATAGGTCACAAAATTAATTTTCCAGAAAAAAACTACTGTATGCATCAAAAATCTGATTTCATATTTTGTTAGATCTCATGTTTATCTTATTATGTGCAAAAAATCATATAAAAGTATCAACTTTTACACATGCAGTGATGTTTTGAAAACAGCCCAAAATCCTCAGTCCCAGTGGGGTGGCAGCCATTTTTTAGATCAGTCCCCGCAGTACTGACTGCCAGAAATAGGTCAGTCTCCAGTGAGTTAATAGCCTGGATATGTTATAAAAAAATCTCATATATTTCCAGATATAAACGTATGGGTGTGATGGGTGCTGTCTCAATAGTGCATGCAGTTGCTGCCAATAATGAAAAGGGTGATGATCTGTTACCTGAGGAAGAGTACAAGCAGGTAGGCTCAAGTGATGAAGAATGAACATCAGCTGCAAGAACTGAGAATTTTTCTCATTGCTTATCTAGAATGCTTAGCGCATATTTACAAAATTGCTTACTATATATGTGTCTGATTTTTAGTGGGCTGTTAGGTAATCATACGATCTCAAGGGTTTGTCACAAACTGTGACCTCAAGGCCAATTTAGTGACACTGAAGGTTTACTTTTGCTATTTATGCACAGTGGCCACCATTTTTATTGAAATAGCTGTCATGCCACTGCCACCATTTTTGCAGGAAGTTAGTGGTCGAATCCACTAAACCACTACTGAACAGAAGCTTTTGACATATAAAGATGACCTTTTAGGATTTGGAAAATCCTGTCAGTGAGTTAAGAGCATATTACACACATTGGTTATACATACAGTTGTTCCTTGCACTGTCAAATTATACTTCCCAGTAAATTAATTGTTTATGTGAATGGCAGAGTGTTGCCAAAGCCTAGATCTGAATCCCACACTCCAAACCCCGCTTTTTTTTTTAAACCTGTCATAAAGAGCATGCTGATCTTTTGATATCCTTTTGGTAGGATTCAGTGATATTATTCCTTCCAAGCCTTCCTTCCTCCTTTCTTAACCCTACCCTCTCCTCCTCTTTCCCCCCTCTCCCCCCTCAGTTGTTTTTCCAGGTGTTTCTGACACATAATCACCCCTGAGCCCTTATTGGAATATTACCCACTATCTTTATGTACTCTCTCTGGTTTGATTTTAAATCCAGGCAGTTTTCAACTTCCTGAGTAGAACAATTTTCAGATATTTACTTGTTTTATTGTGGCTTCATTTACTAACATTTATTTAACTCTTTTGATAAAGGCCTTAGAGCCAAAATGTTTATCTAAATTTATAAAAAAAATTTAGTTGTATAGTTTTTACGAAATTTTAGTAGGATGAAAGTTTCAAGATTTCATTATTTTACACATAGCTGGTTCAATATTGACAAAATGTAGTCTTGTTTTACTGTGAAAAGGATTTCATGGATATGTCAGCTGTCTCATGAGGTATTGGATGCCCTAATAGAGTCATTAAAACATGGAATATTGTTTTGTTTCTTAGGTTATCAATCTGTTGGAGCTTGTTCAAAGCTGTGGGAAGAGAGATCCTGAAACTGCAGCGCTGTTCATGGATAGTCTTGCTGCCATGATGGGAACACAGAGACTGTACAAAAATGTAGAGACCTGGGTTGCAGACAATATGACACAAGGTATGGCCACAAGTTTAGCATCTGGGATTCGATTTTAAAATACAGTATCTTTTCCTTAACCCTAGTGGTGGCAGGAGTTTTTTCCTAAGTGGCAAGGTATATTTTGCTCAAAATGATGGGTGGTAGTAAAAAATTCATTAAAAATGGTTCAGCAGCTTCAGATGTCACAAAAATGTTGCGCCAGCGAAGAAAACATGCTTAAACGAGCTCTCCAATGAAAGAACATCACATCTAGTCCAAATAAAGGTCAAGGGACTAGGGGAAATAACTCAAAAAATGGGATGGCGATATAGCCGATCTAATCGCCGTTGCCACTTGCTCACATGGTTTATGGGTTGAACAACGGTGATTGCCACTATTAGGATTAACATCAAATTATTTCTTGTTTAATTTTATTTCAGTGTAAAGTAATAACCTTGCTTATGTATTTCATGTGTTGTGAAATCATTTGATTTCATTTGGTGAAATGTATTCTGGAAAGGACAAAAACCGAATTGAAATAGCAACCAACAAACAAACTGAGGACTGGTCAGTTTTCAGGTGACATGGAATGATCAGTGTTGAAACTGTACAAATTTCAGAGTTGTCAAAGATGTAAAGCATGAGAAAGGTGTACTGGCCTTGTCAATGTACAGGACAGCTTATTACGTAATTAGTACTCAGCCAGGCGTGAGGAATGTGACGTTATATCATGCTGTTAGTCCCTATTTGGTCTGTAGTAGAAGATGTGTAAACAACAGTCTTCAGTGAGTTAACTTTTGGTGTACACTTATGCCGAGAAGCCCTGCATTTAGCCAGTTCTTTCAAAAGTAAAGTAAAGAAAATTGAACCAGTGTTTTATTGTCTTTCTCTCTAATGATTGTCAAAATTTTAAATTGCTTTATGGCTGGGAACTCAAAATACATCCTCATTCTGTGGACTTAGTGAGCTGTTTTGTCCCTTTGCTGGCAACTCAGAAAAGACATTTTTGGGTCTAGGTTATGTAATAACTGTGAAAACTAGTGGCACTTGTTTGGTACATTTTCTTCTTAATTATAATGTCTGTCATCTTTTTCAGTGTTTGAAGAAAGCTATGTAGCTGACCTGGATGAAGATGCAGACTTGAGGAAAGATAGTTTTGTGCCCATTGACAGTCTGTATGGGTTGAACAACGAAGCTGAAAGCACTATAGTCATCAACCTGGTGCCTTTGGTGGAGAAATTCTTGGATAAGACTCCTCAAATGAAAGAAAAGTGAGAATATGTTACCTTAGCATGCTGCTTGTTATAAATATGGTAGTGAAATTTGACATCATTTTTCTTTTCAGTGGGTTTTGAACCAAGTATAAAATAATCTGTCTCATACGACCCCAGTCAGTTTTTAGGATTCATTTGATATGTTGGAAGGCGATTCAGATTTTCTTTGAATATGAATGTGAAACACTAAATGCAGTTTACATTGTTCTTCTGTGACATACAATTTAAAGCATTGTGTGCAATCTGTTCTTCTGTGCCATGACAAATGTATCCCTTAAAAATCTCACACTGTGCATTATCAGATGGAAAATAACAAAGTTTATGGAAGAAATGGTTTTAGATAAAATCACACAGCTGTGAATGAATATGAGATTAGGGACAGAATATGAATTTGTGATATCTTGAATATGGAAAATCCATTCGACTTTTAAAGATGGCAATTCTGTGAAAAGTTAATGGATTGCTGTTGAAGTCTTGTTTTTTGTGGAGGAGAATATTTATCAGTGGAAAAAAAAAGAACTTTCAAGAAGTACTCAATACTGTGAATGAAATCTGAAGTAGTTGCAAAATACTCTTTTGTGTTAGCAAAACACATTTGCTGATATTGACTTTATTTCTTCGACACCATCATGTGGCAGAATCTCTGAAAACAGCCCACTGTGCCTTGCACCTCTGTTCCATCTTGTCACTGTGTGTGAGATGAATCAAGCTGATGGGGATCTGGAGAACATCGATGCCCTGTTGGGTTGCCCTGTGTTCATGGTGAAACCAGATGTATATGCCACAGTGGAGTCCCTGACCCCCAAGGAAAAAGATGTTATCTGTGCCAGTCTGTTCTTTTGTATCAACTGGTTTAGAGAGGTGATCAGCAGCTTTGCCTGCATGACAAACCCTGAGATGAAGGGGAAGGTAAAGAATAGTCTCTGTATGTTAGGACATGTTGAATTAATATGTTTGAAAATTATGGACATTTTGATGCTGTCCATTTGTCAGCAAGATATTTTTCATTTGACTAAACTTCCAAGAAAATTTCATTGTTGAAGTGGTAACACCGATATGCTCCCTCACATAAAGGGCAGTTCCAGAGGATTTCTAATTCCCGCCATTATTAATTGCGGTTTCAATCTGCTAAAGACCATAATATCCATTGGTCAAAGCACTTTTTGTTTTGAGCCGTGGGCTTGAAAGCATTTGCCCAAGTTATTTAAACCTGTTGATATGTTAAAAATTTCATTTGCTCTGATATTTCCACAGAATTTCCGTATATGTAAACATTTTGATGAGAGAGAGAGTTTGTTCCTTTGAGAAAAAGTGTTTTTGAAGTGTCATTTGAATCACAATTCATTTTTTTAGCAGTCTCAAATCACAAAGATCAGGTTAAAGAGAAAGAAACAACTAATTAGGTACACACCTCAAACATTGATGTAGAGAGTGATTGCTTTGTATCTGTCTGCATAAGCAGAAAAGACGGGTAATTAGCAATGAAAGATAGCAATATTTGGGAGCATTTAGTATCTATCGATGACCCAGAACATATAAAAAGAGAGACAAAAAAAGGTATAAAGCCCCTAGGTTATAAGATCTGGAATTAAAAATACATTGATAAATTTGTAATATTTTCATTTGACTGCACAACTTCTGAACATTTGCACACCTATCATGGTCTGAATCACAGAATCACTATGTGAATTCTTAGTTTAAAAGTTTTGCAGTGGTCTCTTCTTTTTCAAGAAGAATGCCAATACTGAAGGTCAGAAATTGTGGAATCAGTTGAAAGCGAGACAAAGTTATTAGAAGTTTTGAACTATATTATGCAAATGTCCTGGAAAATAGTCCTAGAATATCATGGTAAAAAGGTATGGGAATCCTGCTGTCTTTCATGAAATTTTGGCAGGCAGATAGATTGGTTTGTCAGTGGTAGATGATTACAGTGAATCATGTCATATGCTTGTCAAAATACCATCTCACTGCGATAATTATATTCCCCAGGTGATGATGAGACTGAAACACACTACAGAACTGACTGCTGTGCTTCAGAAATGTTTGGCAGTGCATCTCACTTTTAAACCTCCTCCAGCCATTTTTGATGTTGAGACGACTCCACTGGTTTCTGGTGCAGCATCAACATCAGGACTAGAAAACAAGAAGAAAGGAAGTAAGACAACTGTGGGCAAGAGAAAGAAAAATCAGAAAACTGCTGCTACTCAAGGGGATGAGAATTCAACAATGCTTGATGATATCACTTCTCAAACACAGAATTCTGGGAAAACTCAAGAAAATCCTCCATCTGCCAAGGAGGAAACAACAGTTGATTTGTCAAATTACAGACAGTTTTTCCGAGAGCTGGATATAAAAGTGTTTTCCATTCTCAGTGCTGGGCTTATTACAAGAGCAGCTTTGGATTCGGAGATGAACACAAAGGCAACAGAGGAGTTAAAGCTTGGACTTTCAGAACTTCAGTTTTTGCTTGAGGACTTGTCACTCAAGCTCAGTCATGCACTGATTGCATCTGCATCAAAGCGAAGAACTTTCTTCAAAACAAAAGCGGACAAAAATGTGGGATTTTCTGCCCTTGACCACTACACACCCACCCAGATTGCCAGGAAAACGGTCAAGCTTCTCCCAAGCTTGTGTGATCACCTAGAGGAGGCTTGCACCTTTTTCCAAACCCAGATTTCTGAAAATGATGGCTTGCTAGATGGACCAGGCAGGTTTACACAAGAATCTGTCACCATGGCATCCTGCTACCACCTGCTGCTTCAGTGTGTTTTGTCACTCTTGTCCTGGAACGGATTCAGTGGTGAACAAAATACGTTACTGCTCAAAGAAGCTTTGAAGGTGATGGTGAACAGAATGAGAGCTTCGCAGGATCAGAGCTCGTTTGTATCACAACAAGATGCATTGATGTAAGTCACTGCTTGTTCCATATTCTTAATAGATGGAAAACAGTTGGCCATCTAGTAGGTGTTTGCCCCCTTTCAAAGTCAGTTTTTAGTTAAAAAGAATAGCAACCTATAAAGTGAAAAAAACTCTCATCAAATTTGTTGAGTCCTAAAATATGTGAGCAGTACATTTATAATTGAAAAAAAAAAAACAACCTGTAAAACTTTTGCAAGGCGAGATGATACAGGAGCTGGTTCATCAAAGCCATAATACTATGTAATTTGTAATTAATACTGTTTCTGTTCAGATGCTCATTCCAGTATTTTGGCAATCTTGTGGAAACTGTTCCCAACCTGGAGACAGCTGTAACTTTGCTGAAGCTCCTTGTTGTCTTGGTTGAGAAGTGCCCCAATGACAGATCAAAAACTAAATTGGGTAAGTCCTATTGTTTTAAGCCATGTTTTAGGGCTTTTTTTCTTCATCGAATCAAAAGACGTATTTACATAAATTATGTATGTCCACGAGCAGAGACTTGCTGACATTGGATGAAAAATACTAAGAAGGGAATGGAGATTATGGTGGGCATACATCATGCTTCTCCAGATAGGCATTTGGGGCAAGAGTAATAAGAGAAATGATGTCTTATATTTCAGATAAAGGTAAAATTACTGCAAAATTGATACAATTACTGAAATGAGTTAAGCCAGGGATCATACTTGTTCAGGTTCATTCAAAGAGTTGGAAAGTTACTCCATGGTTCCTTGTTATACCTTGAGTAAGTGCATATTGTGCTTACCTGCTTTTAACAGCCAGCCATGCCAAGGCCTTCTTGAGTCGAGATTGGCAGAGTCCTGATGGAGAGCGCATGAAAGGTGCAAAGCACAATGAGAATCTACAGGCTGTCATAAAAACCTACCTGGAAAACAGCCCTGACCCACTGGAGGCTCTTGAGACTGTGGCTTGTAAGGGTCTTGCAGAACTCATTAACCTCGATAAGAATGGCTGTGCTGAGGAGTTTGTGTCTCTTAACAGGTTAGTTCATGTTTACCCTGTTCTGCTAATTGTGATCAAAATTAACCTGCATATCTTGCTTGATGCATTGGGCGGTCTGTGCCCTTGCATTAGCAATCCCACCTGCCCAGGGCCATTGTGTTGTGCATCGTTGGCAGAGACCACATTGAGGGCTGGGCTTTGTGCTTGTAAGAGTAATAACCATGGGTCAACAGCTGCATTTACCTCGCTAACAGTGTTTTGTTTGACTGGATCTGCCTACGTTGAATTTGGACATGCTAGTGCTAGTTTATTGCCTTGTGTAGTGAGTGAGTGACAGGAGGATGGGAAAAAGAGCGAGATGCTTTGCTTCAGGTCAGGGTAACAGAGGCATGGAGGGACCACTGGCTGACTGAATATTTGATATTAGAAAATTTCTAAAAGTCCATCTTTTTAGATTTTTAAAAAAAATAACACAATGAATGTAAGTAGACATGTTTTGCTTTATTTAAGAGATGTTGAATCATTTTCATGTTTCTCTATTTGTATGAGTGAATTAACAGGTGTCTACTTAGACACTTACTCTGATAATGCACTTTGTCAAGTTCAATCTTAAGAGTGTGTCATTGGAGATTCACTGTAGTTAACTGAAGAAATATAACCTTGATTATACCTGTTATTATCCACTTCAGACTATGCACCCCTTAATGATATTTACTTGAAATTTCATTTGAACAGGCTTACCTTCCCAGTATACTACAAAGTAGTGCTTTCTGAGCTTATCAACAACATCAAGAGAATCCCTGCAGGAAAGAAAAGTGAGTCTGAAGATATCAGAGAGGACAGGCTTCTGTCTTGGACAATGGCAGTTAAAGTGCTCCAAGTGACTGTCAGTCTAACCAAAGTGTTTAATGCCCGCAGCAACTTGGGGGCAGCTCTCAAGTATGGTCGTCAATTTGTGGAGATCTTCCTTCGCCAGGGCATGCCTCTCTTGGATGTGACTTTCCGCCGCCATCACAGTGAAGTGGAACGGTTGTTGCGTTCACTGCAGCAGAGCACAAGAACGTTGCATCACCTGTGTGGCCATTCTAAGGTAAGAGGCAGGGCTTTTTCCTGAATTAAACTCCTATACTCACTTACGTGTTTTTTGAGTTACAGAGTATTTCTATTTGTGACATGTAAAATCTTTGTTATTAGGGTTTTAGTAACCAGTGCACCGGTTAGTTAAAAGTTAGACCAAAGTTAGAACATACTCTCAGTAATCATTATGCAAGCTCAGTGAAGAAGCTAATTTGCTGAGCAGCTATGGTTTATCAGATTGTCTATAAAATGTCTTTAATTATTGTGATACTGCAATAAATATTGGAATATTCTTAATATAGTACTCAGTACAGCAAGATGTACCTGTTCAGCACACCTTCCCCAATCCCTAAATTCTATAAATGTTGATAAATCTATAGATATGGAAAGAATTTCCCTTACAAAGGGAGAGTTTGTAAGTAGTGCCTGGTAAAACAAATTTGCATGTGGAGAGTAAAGGTAGAAAGAAAGAGACCAATTCGTAAGTGTGAGAATGAATACGGATGACATTCGAGTTATATATACTGATGGTGTCATAATGGAATAACTGATGTGCAGCAGATAACAATAGGAACTGAGGTAAAAATGTATAATTTGTTAATATTACTCAGATGAATGCTTATGTTGTGTATTGGCATATGAAATTGCCTACAATAAATTGAAAATGACACTGTTAACTGTTTTGTCTTTAAGATTACAAAAGACATTGCCCTGACCAACCAGGTCCCTGTGCTGAAGCGGGCGCTGGAAGCACTTGTGTACAGAGTCAAGGCAATGCTGACGCTCAACAACTGTCAAGAAGCTTTCTGGATGGGCAACCTCAAAAACCGCAATTTACAGGCAAGTATTGACATCATGTAATGTGTCCATATAAAGAGACTTGTCAAGATTTTAATATTTTCATCATTGCACTTTCATAACTGCCTGTCAAAAAAAATACTGTCTATGCATTGAAAACCAAATGGAGGTTATAACAGTATATTTCCATGCAAAAAGGCCGGCATGAGGCTTAACTTCTGATTTTTAGCAGATCACTTTTGGCTTTGGTCTTTGAGTGAATTAGGTCATTATTAGTGGTTTCAGATTTTGTGTTTTGGAGTGTCTGAATGGTCTTATCAAATTGCAGTAATCAAATTTCTTGCGATCAGTTCATACTTTCAGTGTTTTTGGTGAGTTTAATGTATTGTAGCAAGTAGACACTTAGAGCCAGAACATTATGAAGAGTATGCAGGTTTTTTCAGGTATCAGAGGCTCAGGGTGATGAGGCTGATATGGTTCTGAAATTGAAAACCTTGTGCCAAACATGACAATTTTTGCATCTTTAGTAGAGCCACTTTCAAGCTAACCCTAAGCTCCATTTTATGCTATGTTGTCACTACATATTTCAACAGGGAGAAGAGATACTGACTCAAAACAGTACCTACAACACTTCCACGGGGGAAGATGGAGATGATGATGAAGGAGATGGTGGTGATGACGATGATGATCGGACAGTAGCTGGAGATGATGATGATGATGACAGTGAAGTGGAAATGGAACATAGAGAGGAAGAGACAAGACAAGAGGATTCAAATGCAGGTGGTGGTTCTTACAGTGAAGTCTTTTGAAATTCCATAACCACAAACTGTCCAGGTTTGCTTTACTTTTGATGAATAGGTGTTAAAATATGACATATATATTTCTTGCTCATTTTTTTTTTTTTTTTTTTTTC
>JAWQUT010000125.1:290709-322117 GCA_033807755.1 Ellobium chinense
CAAGGCAGAGCGACGTACTGAACACCTTATCTGCTTTGATGTGTTTTCCCGCCAAAAGTTAACGGTATGATCTGTTGAACCTTGCATTAAAAAACAGGTAATACTTAGAACTAACACTATGCAAAGTCATGATTAGAAGCATTCACAGCTTTAAACAGGCTAAGCATCTGAAATTTTTTGCATTTTCCTCAAAATCATGAAATGTACAGATACGTCACTCTGCCTTGGGACGGCAGAATACCAATCAACAGTTCCAACTCTGCTTTGTTTCTTCTAGATGATGGCATCTGAATAACATGAACTTCTGATAACATGCCTTCCATGGTTCGAGACATGGGGCTTATTATGTTTGTAAACAGTTGGAGTAGTTGCGTTACATTTGGCTATTGTCAGAGGTCAATTTATGGTTGTTTTGACTGATTTCCTGTGCTTTGTAGTTTCTCAGGGATAGGGCTGTTTCTCACATGGCAAACAGTATTGGTAGTTATCAGCTGTGCTGTATGAATCACAAGAATCTGAAGAGCAGTTTCCTGAAACCTAGTAACTGCACTCGAAATGCTTTTGAAATTGAAAAAAAAAATATGTTTAATCCCTCTTCCATAATGGTGTTTTTTTTTTTTTTAACTCCTTTAAGATATACATTATTATACTTCTTGAAGGAATCCATATTTCAAGCTAAATTTTATTTTGAATGAATGTGTCACTACTAATTCATTTATCATTAAAAGTGCGAGTGTTGAGTTCCTGAAAACCCCTCTTCATATGTGACACTTCAGGCCATTACTACACATGCTCTAAGAACATCAACTCACTGACATAGAGATCTGATAAGATTGAAAGTTGTTGCTGTGCTTGAACAGAGAATGTCATATTGGGGTCATTCCATGTAACTTGTTCAGTCACATATCTATGAAAACAAAGATAAAAGTTTAGGTGTGTTGCCAAGCATCCCTCCCATTTATTCAAGAATGTGTCGTAACAACAAATCCATATGAAAATGTATTTGACAGTATTTTGGTGTGGCTGGTTGTAGGAGTAACTGACAGATTAGGACTTCTTGGAATAAACATGACGACACTTTGATGTCAGTATCTGTATGTGTGGAAAGACGCAGAAAGAAAGAGGCAAATACAGTAGAATTCTTTTATAAAGATAACTCTTCAAACAACATGATTGAAATTAAGAGCACATTTTTGTTGCTTTGATTCCTATTCCTATTGAAAAGTGATGAGATCAATATTTGCAGCATGCTCTTCCATGTTGATAAGCAAAACAGGATATAAATGTTGGTTTTTAAAGCCGAGTGTATAATAAAAACAATTTCTGAGAAAGATAATGCAGTTTATTTACAAACTGTAACACGTGCACAGACCATGAATCAAGCTGTTGTGCAGCCTGACTATTTAAGCATAGGATAAACAGAAACCATGAAATTTAACTGCAACTTCCATAACAAACACCATATGACAATACTTCTCTGTTAAGCTCTACATACAATCTTTCTCATAGACATCTTGAGAAAAATAAATAAATGACGACATATTCTTGTAAGGGTTTCTTACTGCTGAGTTTGTACATTACAACTCGGAATTGACAATGAGTAAAGCCAATACACTGAGGACACTTAAAGGATCTGTTCAAAAGAAATCACAAATCTCACTCCATGAAACAGACCACAGTTTAGCCCTCTCTCTCCCTATTCTATCATTTTCATACTGAGAATTGACACATTCATATCAAAGATTTTTCTTCCTTCAGAACTTGTGTCTAAGTGATGCGACAGCATTTTCATTTATAACAATGATGACATGAGATAGAACTAAATCCTATGAGAGCTGGCACCAACACAATCTTGAGTTTACACACTCTGTCATAGGGCATCCTCTCTTCCAAGCCCAAAATAGTATACTTGAGAATAATGACTTCCTACATTCATCTTGAATCCAAAAGCTTTGCCCTAAAGTTTTGCTCAGAGCAAAGTTTCTGACCGTATAGGGCTAACAGATTGTTGTCTTATATTTATCTGAATCTGTGACAAATAAATCACATTTTGAAGTTAAAAGTACTGGTACATCTTCATTTCAGAAGGGCACTAGACTGTCCTTGTTGAGAATTTCATTTCAAGCTTCCCAAATTTGCCAAAAATGTTGCAAAAATAGCTTCGTAACTTCATTATATTACCACCACATCGCATTGTTTACTACTGAAATGTTGCAAAAATGTAGAAATGGAACACATTTTCTTTGTTCCTGTTCATGCAGTATTGTGACACTGGCAGAAAAAGTGCACTGTCTGAGTAAAGGTTGCACCAAATTTGCGGAAAATTTCAAAATTGCAACTGCAGCTTTCTGGGGGACAGACTAGATATCCAACCAAGTTTTTCATCATGTTTTGAATGCAATAACCTTTTTGCAGACCATAAAACTAAATAATACCAATTCTCCCTCCCATAGACCATAAAATATTGCGGCTATAGAAACAGCTGAGGTCAATGACAAGGGATGGTCACACTCTCACATCTGTCTGAGGTCACTTCATGGCATGTCACATGCAGGTCCCCTTCCCTGAAATGTCAAGAAGAGAATGTTAATTGGTGAAATCTCCGCACAAAGTATTACTCCCTTTTTCACAAGTATAACAAATAAGCTCAGACAATTATTTCTGTAGTGAAGTAAGTTTTAGTTATGATAATACAGTGTACAATGGTAAATTCTGTCTTATGTAAAACACTGCAGTAGTTGAATTATAACCCAGGTTATGGGGAAAACTTCACCATTAGCTTGTTGATGAACATAACACATTTTGAACTCATGCTCAGATAGCGATTATAAAAATCCACAGAATGACTGCTATTGATGTATATTTAGAAACTTGTATATTTGCAAACACTCAACTGTTTCATATTAACCATATCTGGTGTTCAGAGGACTATTCTTAGCCAACATATGACCTCACCAAAAAGTTCAAAAANCGCAATGACCTTGATTCCTTGTCATCAAATTGCAGGAACTTGCACAACTCCAAGAAGCGGTATCGTCCCATAACAGAGCGTATAAATGAGTTGCCCATAATCCTGTCCCACATCAAAGTTGTGGGAAGCAAACCTTGCCCCATGGCTCCAAGGTTCAAAAAGCATCCTAACAGTGCTTCCATTTCAACATCATCAACATCTCTCCAGGCGTCACCCATCACTCTCCTGCCTCCCAGATTTTAGGATCATTGTCATTTGGGATAGCATCAACTGTTTGACACCCCATTTCACGTATGTCTCTGAGATATCTCAATGCATAATCCTACAGAGACTTTTTTGGATTTCCTGTCTAGATATAACATTACTTCATCTTACACCAACGTGTGTTCCTCTTAATTGTGCATCAAGACAGAAAATCTGCAGAAACCTCTGTATGATCAAGCATAAAGATATCCATGAGACATCGGTGAAATCTGGTTTCAAACAACTGGTGCTATCATAAATGACAGTTGTCCTAAGATCACTATCCTCGCGGAAGAAGAATGCACCATTCAGCACATTGGTGTGCATTTTGCATGGAAATCCAGTGCACTCATGGGGATAAGTTGTTTGCACACCATGTTTGGTACGGTACACTACAATCTCTAGAAAAAGGTAGTGCCTTCCCTAAATTCCTTATTAAAAGTTGGGGTGCAAATGCTCCTGCATCGTACTCGGAGGTAAGTTTTGTTATATCAAAAGTCGGGGTGCATACGCTCCCGCATTGTACTCGGAGGGTGGATTATTTTCTGCTATATAAAAAGTCGGGGTGCAGATGCTCCCGCATTGTACTCGGAGGGGTAGTAAAATTGCACGTGCTGTAGTGAGCACAGTGCTCATGTTTGCTCACTGCAAAAAAACCTGCATGAAGATCTCAATGATTTTGAGGAATCCATGAAGTTTCAAGGTTCTAGCATAAAAAATAAAGGTTCTAGATGCATTCAAAGACCGCGCTGGGGTGTTTTTGCACCCCATCATATTCATACAGCGAGGGTTAATTACCTCTTAAGATGGAAATTTGACTTGATTGTGGATCCTGGTGGAAGATCTCTCATGATCACCTGTGAAGAAAGGCAAAAGAACATGTCCTTGTGTCATATTACAGATGAACCCATTTATAATGGCCACTGTTATAGCTAAGTTTTTCACTCTTTCAGATTGTAATAATGAAACTTTTAACTATAGAGAAGATGAGGGGATGTGTTCATAACTGCCTCACTATTCGCATGTTGTGTTTTGACATCTGATGTGCCGTTGAAACCAAGCTGAAATATGATTGCTGATTTAGAGCTTGTGTCCTGACTTAACGACATGTGATGTGATGACTGATGGACATACAAGCTTCTGGCATTGAAGACCATTTAACAACTTCAACCAAGCGAGTGCATGCCAGGTTTGTCCAGCCTCAACGCATTTGCAAGTGGCCTTTTTGCAGCAGCAACAGAAAGCCAGCATAATCCATATAAGGTTACTCTCCTTGTGAAATACCCTAAGTTGGAAGTAACAGCCAACAGTTAAAATGGCCATCCTGTCATATTTAAGTTCTACAGTCAGACAAAAGCTAATGGAAAATCTTTGGCCACAGACTTATTTTCAGTTACAAGCACTGGTGTATGTTATGATAGTTTTGACAGTATTGTCTTTGCCGTGACAGTGTTTCCACCAAGAGTCAGTACAGTGGGCAGTAACAGGTCAAACTTGTGAGAGAACACAAAATAAACATTTTATCAGTGCAACAGGCTGCAGCATGTATTATCCTGTCCCTGCGGAAAATTGCATTTCAAATCCCCACAATCTGCACCAAGAATTGCAAAATTTGCATCAAAAAAGGGTAAAAATTGCACCAAAATTTGCAAAAATAGCGTCACATCGCACTGTACTACTGAAATGTTGCAAACTTGTAGAAATGGGACACATTTTCTTTGTTCCTGTTTACGCAGTATTGCAACACTGGCAGAAGAAGTCCACTGTTTGGCCAAACTCAGCAAAATTTGCACCAAATTTGCAGAAAATGCCTAAATTTACGGAAATCTGCAAAATTGCAACAAGGCCTCAAAAATGCGAAAATTTGCGACCGCAATTTTCTGGGGGGACAGATTATCCTCTCATGGTATGCTCCACTAAAAAGCATTCAGATCATCCAGTCTATCTATCACACATCAAAAATTACTTCAAACCTCACCTTTGCTCTCCTCCCAGCATTAAGTCAAGCAATCATCCCTAACTCAGTAACTGCCACTACTATTTACTAAAGCCTATGGGGAAGCAAAAGGATCTGGAAATGCCCTCATAATAAAATTATATATTATATTTCCAGACTGTACATGTAGATGAATACAGCTCCATATCCCAGTCATCATAAATGAAGCAAATGAACTGAACAGAACTTGAAGGCATAAGCTTGGCATCTTTACCTTAGCAATTAACTGTGAGGTTTCAAGGCTCACAGGTTCATCTGCTTGAAAAATCTCCAAGGCTACATCTGTCTGTGAGGAGGAGAGTGTCAGGGTGTGCTGGCGTCGTGTAGGGGCCAAACTGTGCTGAGGGAGAACAACTTCAAGCTCATCCTTGCTTATCTGGAAATGCAAATTCATACAGAACATTGGAGACTGGTAGTGGTACAAGAAACGACTATACACGAGACTATGAGATCTTGAAACTAGTTCCCGGATATTCAAATTTGTGATGTCACATGTAGGCAGGGCTGATGTCAGTATTAAATATAACTTTTTTGCCCTCTGTATGTTTTCAATGCATCTGTATCATTTCAAAACTTCAAGCGTAAGCACATCTTTTAAGAAATAATTTCATTTATACATGGAAGTAACGGATAAGTACTGAACTTCTCTTGGTGAATATAATGAAGACTGATGGTTTATGGAGGAACAATGTAACAATACTGTGGGAACTTAACATATCAAAAGAATTCCTGCTCCACAAATCTTAGGTGACTTACCTTCACACAGACAGATTTGGGTAAAATCTTGAATGTCACACTAGATAACTCTTTGTCAATGCTCACATTTTCCTCATCATTACCACCTACAAGAAGTGCTGCCTGAAAAACAGAAGGGATCAGTCTCTGATCAGAGGCCACAAACTTATCACATGAAAATAATAAAATTTACCGGACCACATTAGACTAGTTGGTATGGCAAATGTAAATAGCATTCATGTAATTCATAATTCATGAGTTTGCCATGCCTGAAATTTGCCACGAATGACAGTTCAAAACCAAAATATTATCAACTTCCCTGTAATGTGAATACAATGAAGTAAAACATTTCCTGCATCTACAATAAATGCCTCAGGATATGCTGATTAACTATCTCATAGGTCAACTAAATCTAATCTTTTAAATTTGGAAACTTCGGGCATCCATGAGTCACTCCAGGATGCTGACAATCCATCATGCCAGTTAAACAGTTTTAAAAATACTTGAGAATTTGCTTATGTAGTTAAAATAATAACTAATGGTCAAGAACATAGTATATTTCAAATTTCCTTGAAATACTGGTAAAACCTGGAAACTGGTTATCTTTCTGTCATAATAACTGAAAACTTTACATCTTTCAAAAGGACTGGATTCGAATTTCAAAAGTCCATAATGCATCAGTCAAACCCCAGGGATAACTTTTCCATAGCTACATATAATTATACAACAGATAATGAAAAAGGACAAAATTGCTTTGTTCTGAATATTACAGACATCAAACTGTGTGGCATCAACACAGGATGATACAGAAGTTCAATTAAAACAGAAATCTGAAACAACAATGGCTACAGTTCTCTAAAACTGGATTGTACAACCCTGATATTTTGGCAACATGAACTCTTCAGTCATTTCAACTCTTCAATATTTCTAAACAGAATTCATAAAGCTTCTTTTTCGCATTCCATACATAGAGGAAACACTCAATTTCAGCTCAGAAGCTGATCTAAATTAGTATCATTGACAATGGACGAGATATCTTTACAGGACCATTACAAGGTAGCATTTTTACTTTTCATTGAAGGAAACTTTTATAAAAGCATGACACGGTCTCATGTTGCATGCTGTTACCTCTTTGGCAGCTCCAATGGCAATAATTTCATCCTCTGGAATTGTGTTCAGGAAAGTTGATGAGGTTAGGAAGTCGCTAATCACCTTCTTTACTAGAGGGGGTTTTGCTCCGCCCCCACAGATAATCACCTGCCAAGCAGACATTTAACTGAATGAAAAGGAAACCACGACAAACATAGTGTAAACAAAGACTTTACAAGTCCTCAGGTTGAGAACTAGATTTCTATAAATTAATGATGACACAACTATTTTGAAGTGAAGAGCTATCTCACTGACAGAGCATGTCAATACTTCAATCAGAGAGGAGCTTAATCAGACTGTCAAACAAAGAAACTGGCCATGCAGTTCTTTAGTCAGGTCAAAGATCATCAACATATTCTTGAACAAATATTTCTAATGGAAGCATGGAAGGCTATGATGCAAAAGATTAGAAAAGATACTCAGGTTTGGATGACACCATGAAATGGACAAATCTAAACAATGTAAGGTTGCTAAACCATAATTGCAGAGACCAGACAAATTCTTGTGTATGAACAGTACTATGCACGTTGTCTTGGGTAGACAGAGAAAGTGGTAGGAAGGAGAAAATTACTAATACTAGAAGAATGGATCAGTGGTCAGTATGTTAATAATTTATGTTAATAATTGGTCAGCTCAGTTTTATTTACGCAGACTCCATAAGGACTATGAGCCTTGTAGAAAGATGGACAATATCCATAGAAATACTTCTACAACTCGGAATATTTCTTCAAAGTGAAAGTTAAATGCTTGCATTACATTTACACTGATCTGCCCAATCATGACATCCTGAAAGCTACCTACCTTAGCAATATCCTCCTTGCCACATCCAGCTTTAGTAAGGGCTTGTTCTATTAGACTGGTGCATTTGGACATAAGTGGCATGCACACACTGTCAAACCTGGCCCTAGAGAAATGCAAGTTAATTTCATATATATATATGGAAGTAACGGATAAATACTGAATTTCGCTTGGTAATGAAGACTGATGGGTTATGGAGGAACAATGTAACAGGATTGTGGGAACTTAACATATTGAAAGAATTCCTGCTCCACAAATCCTAGGTGACTTACCTGAGGAATTCCCAGGCAACATCCATGTTTCAAAGGTAAAAGATTTTGGGTGTATTATACCTAACGTGTGAACAGAAAGTTAACTACAAGATTAGTCAGAATATACTCAAACAATGTAATGCTTTTGCTAGAGATTTCATCCGATTTGGCACATAAAGAATTCCTATTTAAAATTCCATATAGAAACACTAACATTTACAAGGCAACAACCTCTTGAAGAGCCAGCTGGTCATTCCGTAAGATAGAATTGAAACTTGAAATTTTCATCAGTCCATACTTAAATTTTACCATCATGTGCACTATTTTGAGCACAGCAACCTGACAGTCTTGAAGTTTTGTGTCCCATATGAACTGTCATGCATTTACTTTGAAGTGTATCTCTTCATCTATTGCTGGTTCAAATAAATATGACATTTCTCAAAAGAACTGCCTTGCAGGTGATTATTTATGTCACCAGCATTATAACTAAAAATTCTGTCAAATCATTACACAACAGAACTTCATTTACAAAAGACTTACCTTAACATATTGTGGTGAAAGTCGCAACATTCATATATCATACAATAAAACCTCATTTACAGATGACTTACCTCGACATACTGTAGTGGAAGTCGCAACCTTCATACAAGGAGTCCACAGCACACTGTGCATGTATCATTGTTGTGAGGGCATGCTTACAGCGCTCAGCCGCCAAGTTCAGCTTGCTGATTGATCTCTTGTTTTCCCTCATATCACAGCGGAACTGCCTGCACAGGGAAACAGAAATATATAGCCTTTATTCCTAGCCAGGAATTTGTTTCTTTATTCATTCTGTCAAAACAAAACAGATCTTGAAATCTCCATTTCTTTGGAAGTTATATTGTTCATTCAAGAATAACATAATTGTGAAGAGCAATAACTTTACTATGAATTCTTATGATCTCAAAAGTGTTTGAGATTAACTTGCCCTGTTTAAGCTTTCCCTGTTCAGAACTCATTTTTGTACATTTGACCCTGATTAATCATAATTTCCATTTAGTCATGTTTCAAGTAACAAAATGCTGTAGCTCCTCTATAAAGTTCACTGAATAATCAAAGTTTCTTTGAACTACAACTTTTATCATGTCCTGGGCATTTGCAATAAAGTGGACCTGACTACACCACAACAACGGCCAAACTATAGAGTCTAGTGTTGTCTCTCAAATCATACACAATGAAGATGCTAAAAATAAACAAAAAGCCATACTGCACCTATTGAATTCTGTGGTGAGAAAGTCTTGAAGCACATCAGTAAACTTGTCTCCTCCAAACTGGCTGTCGGCCACCTTAGCAACGATTCTGTACATACCATGTTCCACCTCCATCACTGTGGCTTCATGGGATGTTCCACCCAAGCGGTAGACCAGAGTCTTACTGGAGAAGTATCACAAAAATTTGACTTCACTTAATCCAGGGATGCCACTCACATGTCATTGAATTTTCTGCACATCTGCAGTGTCACGTATGCACAACATAAAATAATGCACACAAAAAAAAACAACCAAAAACTTTTGATTTCATAAGTAAATAAATATAGCAAACAAAAAGAAATGCCCGAGACAAGCATTTAAAATTGAAAAAGAAGATTTAGACCATAATTATTCTTGTCTTTCTGAAGACTGCAATGTTTTCTTCATCCAAGCTGTTTTTGAACCATTGTCAAATGGCTTTCTCTGAGGAAACAAATTCCCGATTCAGAGAAAACTCTGAAGAATGACATCTCTGCTAATCTTTGGTTCTCTCAATGACAAAAATGCAATGCTGTGTTATTCACAGAAGTGTTTTAACATACAGTCAAGTCCATGTATGTCAAAATTGGATACCTCCAATTTCTTATTAGTCGAAAGAAAAAGAAATACTATTTTTTTTTCCTTCTTTGCGTCTATTAATTGCCATTGCACAACAAGAAGTAATTAACGCCTATTTCTGATTACTCCAACTGCCCAGCGCTGTCTAAGAGGCAAAATCACCTCCTGGCGTCCTCTCCGTGTGATGCCAACGCCGACGGCTTGAAAAACAAACGAAACGGTACTGAGGATAGAGAGAGGCAATAAAACTGGACACTGCGAGTGCCACTAGCCGCAGCACGGGCGTGTTTAGGGGGCGTATAGGGCATGTGTATTACACCACCGCTGATAAGACAGTGGGGGGCAGAGAATGAGCGAGGGCTCGAAAATCGATTGATAATCAAGCATCTCGGCAGCAATGTGTACATAAACGCATCTGGCCCAATGCACCGTGATGGTATAGTCTACAGGTATAAACAAGAGGCCACCCTTGTGACCTCCCCAGTGTTCTCGCTCGCGCACTGTTAACTCACCTTTATCATTTTCAACTTGGATTAAATTTTGTCCTCTAAATGATGGCTTCCTCTAATAAGTCTAATCCTGCAAGAAGAAACCTCAAGACTTCTTCCACTGAGTTGAAGATAAACATGCTCCAGGAAATAGACAGAGGTGCAATGTCAAAGAAGGCCATAGCTGAGATGTATGGCATTCCCACTAGCACGCTTTCTACGATCTTGAAAAACCGAGAATTGCCCTCGTGACCTCCCCAGGGTGCTCGCTCGCTTGCATACGGTTGACTTGCCTTGAAAATTGTGAGTCGAATTCTGATTGCTCAAACTCATTGGGGTGGTCCCAGCAAATTGGAGTTAAGCGGACTCGATTGTAACTGACTCATTAACTCTGTCACTGCTTTGTTCTTGATTTCCTTTTCAAGGCGAGCAATTATTCTTCACTGTTATTAAGATAGAATTCCTTGGTCCCTTGGGACCATGGATATGGCCACAGAAAGTTTAACGACAGCCTCTGTCCTGAAACAAATTTTACTCCATTTTACATCAGTGTGTGCTCTTAGTTCCTTGTACTTCTTTGTCTAGACAGAAAATCCAGAAAGGCCCACATATGAACATGCACCGAGATAATTAAGAAACCTGAGTAAACTTTGGTGCTATTGCAAATAACTTTTGTTCTACTCTTTATGGAGAAAAAATGCACCATTCATCACTGTGGTGGGTAGTTTTGCATAGAAACTCTAATGCACTTATGGTTGTGAGTTGTGCACCAAGTTCCTTCTCCACTACAACCTCTGGGAAAGGGCTGTGTCTTCCCTTATCACAATGAACTTTCGATAAAGCATCATTTCACTCATCCAGCTGTTAGAAACAATACAAACTTACAAGCGTTCTGTCTGATCCAACTGACCAACATCAAATGCTAACATGGCTGCAGATGGCTCACTGATGACCCTCAGAATGTTAAAGCCAGCCTTTGTTGCTGCATCACTGAAAACAGAGAAAAACCAATTTTACTGGAATGCTACATTTCAGTCTGAATTGAGAGAGTCATGCTCCAGTCTATAAATTATTGTGTAGACTTCCAAATTTCAATATTCTTCTAGAAGTACAATCATGCATATTAGAATTGACTTTCAGTATAATGTCTAGCACAAAAATGATTTTTTGATAGCAGCAATTTTTCATGAGAAAATTATCAATTTTGGCAGATTTTGAGGGGTGCCAGCCCAAAAATTGTATCGTTATATAAATTATTTAAAAAAGATAAGATCTTTGCATATGCACCCCTTGATTTGTTTCTAGAACAAATTCCTGGAGTTTCTGAATTCCAAAAGGGCACACATATTCTGAATCTGGAGAAATAAAAATGCACAAACCAGACACATTTTCAACATACAGTCGAGTCCATGTATGTCGAAACCGGATACCTCCAATTATTTATTAGTTGAAATAAAAAGAAATTATAGTTTTTTTCCTTCTTTGCGTCTATTAATTATCCTTGCATAAGACGAAGTAATTAATGCCCATTTCTGATTAGTCCAACTGCTCAGCGCTGCCACAGAGGCAAAATCACCTCCTGGCGTCTTCCCCGCGTGGTACTAAACAACGCCGACGGCTTGAAAAACAAACAAGACGGTGCCGCGGATAGAGAGAGGCAATAAAACTGGACACTGCGAGTGCCATTAACCGCAGCACAATAAGTAGGGCGTGTGTATTACACCACCGCTGATAAGACAGTAGGGGGAAGAGAATGCGGGGAGGGCTCGGCGGTGCTGAAAAATCAATCGATAATTAAACATCTCGGCAGTAGGGTACTGTGTACAGTACAATGCACTGGCCCATTGCACGGTGACGGTAAATAAACAAGAGGCGGCCCTCGTGACCTCCCCAGTGTGCTCGCTCGCTCGCTCGCGTACGGTTGACTCACCTTTATCATTTTCAACTTGAATTAAATTGAATTTGTCCTCTAAATAATGGCTTCCCCTAATCCTGTAAAGAGAAACCTCAAGACTCTTTCCATTGAGTTGAATATTAACATGCTCCAGGAAATCGACAGACGTGCGATGTCGAAGAATGTCATAGCTGAGAAATATGGCGTTCCCGTTAGCACGCTTTCTACGATCTTGACAAACCGGGAACAAGTGGAAAATTCGGCTGCTTCTTCATCTATTAAGCTACTACTCAGAACGATTTCTTAGAAAAAGAAATAATCCCGTTTAAAATACTTCCCCAATATGCCATCTTTAGTTACATCCCCTGTTGAATTACCCTCGTGACCTCCCCAGGGTGCTGGCTCGCTCGCATACGGTTGACCCGCCTTAGAAATCGTTAGTCGAATCCTGATTTCTCCAACTCATTGGGGTGGTCCCAGCGAATTGGAGTTAAGAGGACTCGACTGTACTTACTACCTACACTGACAAGCTTGTATGAACATGAATCCTCTGCTGAAAAGGATTATTCAACTATTATCTCCGTACCTTACAATGTTCCTCTGTCTGGTGTCAAAATCTGGTGGCACAGCCAACACTGCATCCTGAATCCCACTTCCTCCGTGACTCTGGGCAGTTTCTGTTCATAGTGAGATGCAAAGTTTGACATAACATAATAATCACATCCTGTAAGAAAAGCTAATGTCACAAATCACTCCAAACTGTTTTGATGCAGACAATATCTAGTTGCATCAAAATGTACGCATTGTACATAACTCATCAGAGTGTCTATACTAGGTAGAAACATAATAAAAATTAAAATTCATAAAACACAGACATATATATGGCTACTTAGTTGAGAAGGATTAACACAGTCTGTAAGCTGCTATTGAATGAGCAATTTTCCAACCGAATTGAGTTCATTAGATGAAATCTCAGATTTCCAGCTCAGTTTCACTTAAAATTCGAATGAATGATAAAATGCACTGTTAAACAAAACAGTACATTCCTACTTTATTTCAGCAGGTTTTAGATAGCTGCTCTGTCAATGTTAGCTAAAATCAATCATACCATGCAAAACGTTTAACAATGCAGTTGGCTGAAATAATGATTCTAACATTCATATCACTGCTAAACTAAATAAACTGTGGAAGAAATCTCCACCTCCACTGTAAAACTGACCTCTTCACTTAGTAATATGAATAGAGGCTGCTTTTATCATCCCTTTAATTGCTCTTAATTGAATGATCTAAACTGTCTGTAAATGACAGAAATACCGATGCATGCCCTCTGCTTGATTATGTTTGCATTTCTATGCAGCCATGGGTTACAAATGTGGAGCTGGTTATAGCCAATAATGTTTTCATGCTAAGTTTCTCAGTGACACAGACAAAAAGGCTGAAATTTCAAGCAGATCAAAACATCAAATTTTGTTTTGTCAAAATAAACTAACTGGGAATTGCATTAATCATCACTATTCTGTACCCGTTCCAACCTACCCAACATTTTCTTGTATATAAGCTCCATGATGTGAGTAGGGCTATATCTGACAGCCTTTCCTTTATGAGTTACTTCAAAAGCTGGCTGTCCACTCTCATTTACTACCTGCAATTTTGAAATTTGATAAAAAAATTATTGTCATGAATCAGCCATACAGACAAGATAGAAGTTTTTGTCTATACTTGCTTACACTGCATGAAGAGAAACAATACACAAGTGCAATCACTACACTGATAAACAAATAAGAGAGCAATTTTTACAAATGTCTTTTGTAATATTGCTATTGCTTGTAAAAAGCGATACAAGATTTATAAACCATTAGGTTGGTAAACATTTTCTTTACTTTCGAATTAATGAAACTACGTAAAAATTAAAATGTTCATACAGTCGAGTCTGCTTAACTCCAATTCGCTGGGACCACCCCAATGAGTTGGAGAAATCAGAATTCGACTAACGATTTCCAAGGCCAGTCAACCGTATGCGAGCGAGCCAGCACCCTGGGGAGGTCACGAGGGCAATTCAACAGGGGATGTAACTAAAGATGGTATATTGGGGAAGTATTTTAAATGGGATTATTTCTTTTTATAAGGATGAAGAGGCCGCCGCCTTTTCCACTTGTTCCCGGTTTTTCAAGATCGCAGAAAGCGTGCTAGCGGGAACGCCATACTTCTCAGCTATGGCCTTCTTCGACATCGCACCTCTGTCGATTTCCTGAAGCATGTTAATCTTCAACTCAATGGAAAGAGTCTTGAGGTTTCTCTTCACGGGATTAGAGGAAGCCATCATTTAGAGGACAAATTCGTTGAAAATGATAACGGTGCAACTGTTCGCGAGCGAGAGAGCGAGCACACTGGGGAGGTCACGAGGGCAGCCTCTTGTTTAAATACCGTCACGGTGCATTAGGCCAGATGCATTGTAAGTAATGTCAAGCCGCCCTACACAATGCTGCCGAGATGCTTGATTATCGATCGATTTTTCAGCGCCGCCAAGTCCTCGCGCATTCTCTTCCCCCTATTGTCTTATCAGCGATGGTGTAATATACACGCCCTACTTATTGTGCTGCGGTTAATACAGTTGTTAATGGCACTCGCAGTGTCCAGTTTTATTGCCTCTCTCTATCCGCGGCACCGGCTCGTTTGTTTTTCAAGCCGTCGGCGTTGTTTGGTACCACGCGGGGAGGATGCCAGGAGGTGATTTTGCCTTTGTGGTAGCGCTGGGCAGTTGGACTAATCAGAAATGGGCATTAATTACTTCGTCTTATGCAAGGATAATTAATAGACGCAAAGAAGGCAAAAAAACTATTATTTCTTTTTATTTCGACTAATAAGTAATTGGAGGTATCCGGTTTCGACATACATGGACTCGACTGTATAATAACCCCCCTCCCCACCAATCCCCATCTCAATTGTCTAAAATTTCCTATGTATCTGGTAGAGAACTTTGTAATGCAAGAAAATATGTATCAGGTTATGAAGAAACTTCTTTCTTCACAGAAAGAAACCAAACAACTCACATTTACACTGGAGGTCTTCATGTAGTCTTTAACCTGTGGATCCTCCATGCGACAGCCAACCAATCTCTTGACATGTGACACTGTATTTGTGGCATTACGAATAATACCTTGCTTGGCTGCTGCACCAACAGACTGCAGGACAAAAGATTAATGAAATAAAAGTAACTTAAGTCTGCATACAATTCACAAAAACATACCATATTTAAGTACTCAATACTCAGTTTGGTTAGAGCTTACCAAAAAACAGTCCCTGATCTATTCTGCCTAATTGTAACTAAATAAGCAGCATGGCACAAAAGTTGCAATGAAAAGCAGGGCACATTTCAGTAGTGCTTTTTATAACCGACTCTCATAAATCAATTTACAAAACCATGCAATTTAAAAGTAGAATGGATGACTCTATCTGTGTTATTGTAGAACCTCATTAAATGAATCTATTCTTTTACTGTAATAAGTTCGTCAATATGGAATAACAATTCTGCAAACAATGAATACTGTCATGTAAACAACAGGTTAGCAACATTAATGTGAATTGGGATGTGTATTTAGCTTTGCCTGCTGATTTCCAGGATAATAAAGTTAACCCCAAAACCACATTTTGGGTGGAAGAGATAAAGGTGTATATTATAGCAAAGAAAACTGAGACTTACGATCTCATGGTCTGTGAAGGCAACCACTGCCGGTGTTACCCTGTCTCCCAAGTCATTTGCCACCACATTTGTCTTTCCGTCCTGGAGGGTTAGACAGAATACTGAATTTAANGAAATAATAGGGTACCGTCTGTTTTAATATGGTCTGTAGGACGGTTCAGTCTTCCTTTAAGTACTCAATACTCAGTTTGGTTAGAGCTTACCAAAAAACAGTCCCTGATCTATTCTGCCTAATTGTAACTAAATAAGCAGCATGGCACAAAAGTTGCAATGAAAAGCAGGGCACATTTCAGTAGTGCTTTTAATAACCGACTCTCATAAATCAATTTACAAAACCATGCAATTTAAAAGTAGAATGGATGAGACTATCTGTGTTATTGTAGAACCTCATTAAATGAATCTATTCTTTTACTGTAATAAGTTCATCAATGTGGAATAACAATTCTGCAAACAATGAATACTGTCATGCAAACAACAGGTTAGCAACATTAATGTGAATTGGGATGTATATGTATTTAGCTTTGCCTGCTGATTTCAGGATAATAAATTTACCCCCAAAACCACATTTTGGGTGGAAGAGATAAAGGTGTATATTATAGCAAAGAAAACTGAGACTTACGATCTCATGGTCTGTGAAGGCAACCACTGCCGGTGTTACTCTGTCTCCCAAGTCATTTGCCACCACATTTGTCTTTCCGTCCTGGAGGGTTAGACAGAATACTGAATTTAAACTTTGTGCCAAAATTTGCATATAATCTTAAAATCTGTATAATGAGAGTGCATGACATTTGCAAGCTCAGAAATAATGTGATACATATGAGTTGTATGAGAAACAAACACTAAAATGGCATATACTAGACCTGGACTTAAAAAGATATCACTCAGAAAACACAACTACTCTTTAGACCAAGACTTTGATGATGTGGGATCAGAAGTTTTATATTATTTATTATCAAAGTGTTTTACATAAGGAACAAAGCAAATGGGACTGCTAAATGGGAGTGTGATAAGTGGGGATTTCTGTAAAGCAGTGCTTGTGTTTATTGTTACATAGTTCCATTATATACTTAAATGGATGAGGGTAATTACTTGCTTCGCAGCCTAATAGTAATATGTCAGTATCATATTTTTATAATATTTTCTAAGCTGCGTGTATTTTTTCCTTTGCCTAATAGTTTCTGAGTAAAGACTTCAGGAATGTTGGGAGTTTCATCTGCTGCATGCTCCCATTACTCATGCTGCATGATGTAAAAAAGCGAGATAGGCAAGCCCGCGGCTGGTCCAGACAGTTTGCGCATCTGTCTCCACCAATCGTCTCCGAGCTTTTCTTGATTTATAATGTCATACAGTATGAGTAATGGTGGCGGACAGAGAGAGAAAATCCCGACATTTCAGTGGTATTTTCTTAGAGATGGTCAGGAGGAAGGAAAATGTACATGATTTATTGTTGAAAAAATAATGTGGATTTTTAAGCCGTGAAGCAAATATCTACCCTTGTCCCTTTAAAACAACTATTTCAGCCTGCAAATTATTGTAAATTAAAATGAGAAATACTCCGAGATTTTCTTGCACAGGCAAGTGAGATTTCTGTGATGAAACTATAAACATGTTATTTTAAAGAAAAACGCTGAAAGTTTAAATTTAACAAATATATTCTCTACCTAACATTTTTTATGTAAGCTTCCCTATATAAGTGTTACTGCTATTCCACGTACTTTAGGCTGCAAAACAATCACAATGACATCCCCACCTGGAGCAACTGATGAAGATTTCTTTTAAAGTTTGTGAGAAGTTATAAACTAGTCATTCTTTCATTTACATTTTTTCTTTCACTGTGCCCTGAACCTTCTCTTTCATTTCTCATTTTTATTTCTAATTTGTTCTTATATAATGTTGTCACACTGAATCGCATGATGCCTGATGTATTAATGGCCAGTCCCTCAAGCTTAGTTTGAAGATTATGGATCAGTATGACAGTACAACAATTGTTGCTAAGGGTAAAGTGGGTCAAATTTTGTGGCATTGGCTTCTTGTAACTCTACCTCTTTTATATGGTATGTATGCTTCATCATGGTTTCAGTTCATAAACTCATCTGACATCAGAGAACAAACTTTTATCTTTGTTTAGTGGCAACAGTAACAGAGGTAACTGTGCCCAGTGGCAATAAGGAGATCAGATGCGCTCGTACTGTAACTGTATTATTAGAAGTAGAAGTATTTTTTCTTTCTTTTTTCTTTGCATTGTTATGACATGCTGTGACTGTGAGCAGTGAGCACAGCAGTCTTTCACGATTCACGCCGCTATTTACCTCTACTAACTAGTCTAAGCTGCATCTAAGAATGACAGTGAGTGAGTGACAGATCTAAATCTAAACAACATGAAATGTATTCACTAATCTAATGAGCAGTGCTGTTCTGACAGCATCAGCATTAAATGTAAATTGTTCTGCGCATTGTTGAGATAGATAGATAGATAGATAGATAGATAGATAGATAGATAGATAGATAGATAGATAGTCTAGACTAGATTGATGATAGATTTAGTCTAGATTGACTAGATACGACCAATCCCCGGACCCCACTCCACAGCTGATTCTCAATGACAAAAGACGCTTTGTAATACAAAATATCTTGGGATACTACTGCTTTAAATCATGAACACTGCAAAAAATAAAACCCTCTTATACACTTCCTGTCTTAATAACATTGAACTATGGGTTTATGCTCACCCTGTACACTGCTAAACAAGCCGAACACGTGCCGAAATGCAATCCAAACGCAGCCATTTTGCTACTTTCGTTTTCCACTCAGCCTACCCAGATTATTTGATTTCGTTATGTCGTTTTCATAATCTCGCTACATTTGGTATGTTCAGGAATACATCAAAACAAACCAAATACAGATCTAGACCACAACTCTAATATTATGCTTTATGTAAAATTATTACATAATTTAATCCAGCTTAATGAGATGAAACAAAAAATATATAGGGTTAATCATACAGCAGAAGGAGCTGCCAAATCTGAAGCCCCGAAGAATGGCTATTAGCACAGTGACGGATGGTAGCCACTTCCGTCCTTTGCTTCCGGGTCGAATCATAAACAAGTAACCTGAGGCATTCCAGCATGAATGGGAGGCTATTTCTCTTGTTATCTGTAACTGTGTGCATATGTGCATATTTCATTACACCGAAATATGCAACAAGATTACTTAACAAACTGTTCGGGGTCTTTCAAAGTAAAGAAAATGGCAGCAACAACGTGAAAGTTCGCGTGTTTAGCAAGGAAGAACTCGCCAAATACACGGGAGAGGATGGTGGAAATGTTTATTTGGCATTGGTTGGCAATGTGTATGATGTTACCAGAGGCAAAAGACATTATGGTCCAGGAGGAGGTTATGAATTTTTTGCAGGCATAGATGGTTCAAAAGCTTATGTGACAGGACAGTTTGACAAAGAAGGTTTGGTGGATGATATTTCGGACTTAGCACCAGCGGAAATTCTCTCCCTTGAGAACTGGAAATCATTTTATGAAAAAGACTATAAATTTGTTGGTAGGCTTGAAGGTGCTTTCTATGATAAAAATGGCAATGAGCTGCCAATGATGGAATTATACAAGAAAAAACTGAAAGCTGCAGTTTTGGAAAAGGATTTGATAGAGCATGACAAACGTTTATTTCCTCCATGTAACTCCGAATGGAGCCAAGCAAATGGTGGACGAGTTTGGTGCTCAACACTTAGTGGTGGGATTCAGAGGGAATGGATTGGTGTGCCTAGGATGTACTACACAGCTGGGAATTCCAAACCAAGATGTGCTTGTGTCAGAACCACTGGTCCTCCTTCCCATGACCCAGACAGCACTAAACACAAGGACCGAGGGGACCTGGATAACCCAAACCTGAACTTGTACCCTAACTGCCATGAAATGTCGGATTCATGTCCACTTCCTCAGCAATAGTAACCTGCAGCCCTTGGGCTCTTTTATCATCAAATTTAAAACATTTCACCAATTTACTTCCATATATATACATGATAACAGTAATGCAGTGTTTTCTTCAGTCTCCAGACTATGCAATCATTCAATTCACCCTGAAATTTCAAAATTCCCCCTTTCCCACCAGACTTCATTGAAAGTGTAGTGATACCCCCTCATTTCCTGCACAGAAACTGGAAAGAATTTCAGAAAAATTGAAACTTACTGCCTCAAAGTTAACAAATCTTTGCCAAATTTATGACAAGAAGAGGACGACACCCTGAAGTTGTATAATATATGGAGAAACATTGCCAGTAGTGCATCATCACTGTCACCGCCTCTGGTTGTGATTTTAATTTATTGAGAAGTAACATTACTTGAAAGTCAGTGACATCTTTGAGCTGTTGCTTGCCATGTTGAATTTATTGTTTCAGTCATATTTAAAGATAAATCTATTTCCTTGATGTATTGCATGTGGTACTGGTGTGACTGTCCTAATTTGTGACTGCCCATCTTGAAATGAGAGCGTCAGTGCATGTAAACAGTATACTGTACTACAAGTTCTAGCAAGAACATTATTTGTTCTTTTCAGTGATATCACCACAACATAATTATAGACTAACATTATTGTCCCCAGTTAAAGTGGGAAATCCTATCATGGATAAAATGTTAAATACACCCCCCCCCCCCCCCCCCCCCCNAAAAAAAAAAAAAAAATAAGAAGCATGAAATTGAAATGCCTCTATTCTTAAACTAATGAAATTTTTGTGTAATATTTGCAGCTTTTGTACATGTATGAGATTTTATGTAAAGAGTGAAGGATAAAATGTAGAAAAATTTGAGAGAGAGAGAGAGACAGACACTCAGAGAGAAAGAGAGAGAGAGAGAGAAAGAAAGAAAGAAAGAGAGAGAGAATAGTTGTTCAAAGTGGAAGCGTTACACTTTCATTGTTGGAGAAATTTTAGAGGCTTCTTTACGACTTGTCATTCTCTGCAAGGTCGAATGAGCTGCCATTGTTGTAATATTTTACCATAACACAGAACTTACCAAAAATGTTATTTTGCAACTGAGGTACAAGGAGAAAATTGGCCATAAACAATTGGCTAAAGGCCTAGGTGAAGAATTATAGTTAGACTGTAGATTGTGAGAAGCTAAGATTTGAAAACCGAAACATTACTTATTCAAACCAACTGTGACAAAAATGCACAAAATGTAATATCTCTTTTTTGTGTGAGCACTTTCTTGTCAGTGTAATTTATCTCTCTTCTTGTTTGATTTTTTGTTCCCTTATCTCTCACCAGATCAGGTTTTACTGGCATAATCATGTTCATACATAAGTAAAAAAGTGTATGCTTGAAGAGATGCTGATGGAATAGGTGTAACATTCCACTTTGCCCTAATAGATTGATAGAAAGAAGATATAAGACACAGGTTATTGATTAAATGAGAAACCATCTGTATGCCATTTGTGTTTGGCAAGTCTAATAATACATTGAGAGTCAGTTATACCAAACTCATGGGTACCAGACAAAGCTGTTGATATTGGCAGTACACTCAGACGCGCTTGATACGAAATTCACAGAACCTGCTAAATCATTATTACATTTAAGATTACCCATGAACAGGAAAAATAAGAGTTGTCTGCAGAGCAACCAAGATTGTACTTCATGAATTTTCGCATGAGGAATGGTTAATAGTGAATAACAAGCATGTGTCTGGCCTTGAGTAAGTTTTGTGTAGGGGTTTGCATGCGCCACGACTGATTTATTGCAAGTGAGTGAGATGATAGGGTTTAATCTGAGAAAACTGGGTGATAGGGTATTAGGAAATGCTTCACAACAGACATCATAATATAAAATAATATTGGGACTCGTTCACTGTTTTGTAATATTGATAGTTTCTTATTAGGCATTTTCATAATAAACGTGTTTGAGTGTGGTTTGGATTAGGGCAAGTGCCTATCAGTGTTTCTAGTGCATTACCATTGTCCATGATTATTGTTTCTTACACATGAATTTTATGTTTACTCTTAAATCGTCTCCCTCCTCCATTTCTTTTATTGTGTGCTACTTTTTTCAGGAATATATAAGTATTGGTACTAAAGAACATTACTTCAATTACTATGGAATAATGAGTGCCATGCGGTTCAGTGTTCAAAGTTTGCACCAGTGCTCAGCAACCATTGGATAATTGAAAGAAATGACTGTGACTCAAAATAAATTTTGAGTCATTTCTGTTTTGTTTAGAGTCAAATGAGTTTGCAGTAAATACCATGTGCGAGAATGTTGGTGGACTCTGGAAATCTTTAGATGAAACTTGTTTTTCTCATAAACCAGTTTCAGCAGAACTGACTTCCATTGTACTGTCATTCATCTTTTGCCATAACAATGCTGTTTTTTTTACTGTACTCATGAATGGTTGATGGAGTGACTTATGGCATCCACATTATTTGTGACAATAACTATTGTCAAGATCTCTTCCTGCATTACTGTGGTAGCCAGCTTAGCTGGCCAGGTCACATTTAATTACAAATATCTATGCAGATTTCTCATTTGTTGCTGTTCACATGCTTGTTCACTGGTATTTGTGTGTGTATCATGGTATTTACATACTTCATAATGCTGTATCATTAATGAAAAGCCACAAGGCTGAAGTGTTTTGAAAATTTCTTGTTTGTTATCATCACTTCCTGTTCACATACATGCATGCATGTGTTCACTGCTGTGTCATGGTCATGTTGTTCTTCAGGATATTTTCTCAGTCATCGAAGTCAGCTGTCTGAGTTGTTTTTAGTTAATGCTTTGTTGCTCACATTATTTTTGCACTTATCTGAATCACATTTTAGTTTTGATAATAAAGGCCAATAAGTATAGGGTTTGGGTTGTTTCAAAATCTGTGTGTGACGCTGACCTCATGAAAATATAGTATCTCATGGTTGTATGTCATCATTTGGGTGAAGACTAGTTGTGATGGCTATCATGTTCAGTTTTGTTGATGGTGAGGAGGTTCTGAGAAGTGGTTAACGGATGTGGAAATTATGTGAGTTTATGATGATGATGATGATAATAATGATGATGATGATGATTTTTCTTGATTTACTTAGACTATAATATCCAGTGTGAATCAATGATTTGTAAATAATGTCATAATGATGATGATGATGATAAAATGAGAATGAGAGTGATTGTGATAATTCTTATAACTTATAGTGTAGCCAAAATACTAAGCTGATATTAATGTCTTTCTTATGCAGTAAGTGTCATTATTGATAAATATGGTGACAATTATGATGGTGATGTGTGATACTATGGTAGAGAGGGAAAAAAAAAAGGAAGAAATAATAGTGATAATTAAGTTTGCTGAGAAAAGTCAATTATGATATAGCTGCCAAAGTGACCAGCTGGACCTAGTGTATTAAGCTCCTTTTTATTTTCACAAGAAACATTTAAAAAAAACAACAGAGAGACACAATCTAAACACAAAGATTTTACTTTATTTTTGAAACCAATAATGAAATGAATGGCAGTGGTTATCTGAGACAAACACCCTTGGTCACACAGACCAATTTGTTGCTTGGATGCAATACTCTGATTAATGCCACGCTGACCAAATTTTGGGTTTTGGTACCTTTGGACTACCAAGAACATCATGCACATTGTGACAAAACCTCAGACCTCTAGAGTCGATAATATCATGGTATGATAAGAAACTGCAATATACATTTCTTTTAAACATATGTAATTCACTAATATGAGTACACATCAGAATATTACACACAATTCTTCAGGCACTTCATTAAATGTCACAGCTGCAAATGCCAGACCTCTTTTCTGATATGAGCCTCAGTCAGATTTTTGCATTAAGCGATGTCACTAACAAAAAACTGGTGAACTTCTATTTTTTGCCTGATTTATAAGTTCTAACTCAATATACTGAACTCTATTATTCCTTACACCACATTCACCACTACATCTTGCTTCCAAAGAATTACTTTGCTAAGTGCTTATGAAAATTAGTTTTTCACTTCTCCTGTAAAATTAGGATTTATAGGTGTATTGCACACAAGCAACAATATCTTTCTTTAAGCTGGTAACACATATAAATGAGAATACAAATACAAAACTGTTTAATGCATGGTCTACTGGTCCAGTGTAAGACAACAGTGCAGTGGCATAGAAAGGTTTCATAGGAAGGCTACGTTGAAAATGTGAAGAGAAGTCGTAAGTAGTCTGCTTAAGGAAATTTGATAATTAACATTTGCTTGTACACTGAAACTGTGAGGGATGTGTAAAACATACGGACTGCTTACATAATGGAGATGGGATGGCACTCAGCCAAAGTTATGCTTCAAAGGCTCCACTGTAATCCACTAATATGGATTACTTTTACTCATGTGGAGGTAGCTTCTCCCATGATGTTATCAGATTGTATCATATTTATGAACAAGGTCAGATGTCTCAGCTCTTCTGGTACACCACCTCTCCTCTCCACACCACTGTAGAAATGATGCTGTTGTGACTTCCCATCTGGTAAATCAAATGTTCCCAGCTGAAGAGAAGAATACAATGTTGTTAAAGTTATACCACTGAACAGAATCATGTTCTTGGGAATACAAAGAAGTCCATCTAAGGACAATTCACCTAAACTAAAAATTACAAGTTGAATGTATGAACACACTCTTTGGTCATCATCTTATACATTGAACATGTTTATTACAAACACACTTAATATGAAACTAGTAAAATTTCAAAACATTTTATAAATCCTGCCCTTTTCTTGTTAATTTTCTAATGCTTATTATGAAATGTGACCACTTCTCCTTCTGACACCTGATACATGGATTATTCTCTATGGCACACTGTAAACATCATTGTGTGGCACTGAACTAAAAGGTCATGATCAAAAGATCCTTCATCAAATAAACAAAAGAGTAAAATGAAATGTAACTAGTGCTAATCCGAAAAACATACCTATTATGAAACATTTATAAATATCCTGTCACACCATTCTTGCAAATTAACTGTTCTCTCTCTCACTTGCAAAAATCAGATCTCATACCAGCGATCCTCATCCTAGACAATCATGGCCAGGCAAAGGCATGTAATTCATAATTAACTGATACAGTGTGATCCTTGTGATGTCCAGTCTTGGTTGCATTACTATGAACTACAAGTACTGTGATTTGAGCCTTTGATATAGGCATCCTTTATTTCCCCTTCTCATGGATAATCCAAAATATGTTTAATTTGAAATACCGGTAGTTTAGAGGGTCCCATATACAGTGAAACTCGAATATAACGAGCACGGATAAAACGAGTTCTCGCATGTACCGAGCAAAATGAAAATCCCCGTTTTTTTCCCTTCTTTGTAATAGTAAACTTGCCTTTCATATAACGAGCACAAAATCCACTAAATTCGGCCCTAACGAGGTAACCGACCTGCAATTAAGCCCTCGCAACCCTTTCGTCCGCAATAAAACTTTCAGCGGCGAGGAACTCGAAAGTTTAGGCTACGTAACAATTGCCAACAATAGGCAAGTCTCGCTGTCTCGCTTATGTAATTTACCGGTAGGATTACCGGTATATATACTACATGTAGTTGTGCAGTAGGCCAAGAAGTGGGGTAGGGAAGGATGCGGTGGAGATGTGACCATGCGACGGAAGGAAGATGGGATTGATATGCTCGGCTAATGATTCGCCAAGCCTGTTGTTTAGACTAATCATTGCGCTAGGCAATTTTGATTTCAATCATAACAATCGCAGAAACGGTGATTACAGTCGGTCAGTCATTCGTTTCTCGACTCTGAACATTTGCATTGCTTTGTTTACACCTGTCAATGATGGAATCGAGGAAGAGAAAATGTCTGTCCTTCGAAACAAAACTAACAATAATCGAAGAAGTCGAGAGAAAGCAGAAGAGCCAGGCAGAAATTTGTCGTAAAAACGTCATCGCAACAAGCACACTTTCAACATTTTTAAAGGACAGCGACAAAATCAGAGCCGCAGTTGAGAAGGACAGCCTGAATCACAAGAGACAGTCTAGCCATGTTAGATCTAGTGCTGGATATATATGGGTCTCCCTGACACTACTGACAGTTTTTACATGATTTTCAGTGGACCATGCGTGTAACGAGCCATCGGTTCTAACGAGCACCGACCGTCGGTCCCGACGACCTCGTTATATCCGAGTTTCACTGTACTGTATTTCATAAGAGGTCATGTCAACATGGACAATTTCAAAGATACAGGTAGTTTGCCAAGTCATGGCTTAACTTACCTTGGTGCATCCACCACAACAATATTGGCCAGCTTGCCAACTTCCACTGACCCATGGGTGGCAGATTTGCCCAGGGCATGGGCAGCATTCAAGGTGGCAGCGACCAGTGCTTCTTGCATGGACATCTTGAGTGTGACACATGCCAGATTCATGACAAGTGGCTGAAAAGAATAAGTGCTTGAAATGTATTGCAGAATCATTATTACTTAAATTCTTTTTTCTACCAGCAAGATACATTTTTATCAGTCTGTCTTGGCACATCCCTATGAGTCCCATACTGATTCTGTATAGGTGACATACAATGGAGCATGGATAATGCGTATGCCTTGGGACTGACCAAAAGTGTACTTATATTGTATATACACATAGCCTAAGAGAAGAAAAATCGGGACCAAAAATACTGTACTCAGTATCTGTGTTTATGTACTTGGCATTCCCCTTTTAAGTATGTTCCAATGTACATCAAAGTCTATATGGGTTTGTTTCACATCAGATTCATATGTCACTGACGTATTGAGAGGCATGCCTTCTTCTATAAAATGGCAGAATATCTGGTACCAAGGCTCGGTCAGAGAATTGTGCACTTGAAAATGTGGCATAATTATACAGCCACCATTTAACAACAATAACAATAAAATTCAGAAGTAACATTTTACCATGGCCAAACAGTGAGCATTGGGGTTAAAATCTGAACCCAAGGCCACAATCACTCCTGCCTCTATCATGTCCCTGACAGGAGGAGGTCGCAAGCGGAGATTGTAAGCTGTGGTGGGCAGGACAACTGCTGCACTGCCTGAGGCTGCCATGGCCTGGATGCCTGCCTCTGAGATCTCCTCTAGGTGACTAATAGCATGTGCCTTCAGCTCAGCTCCCATCTGTGGATATTTACAGTAGATGTACATTGAATTATTTTAGTTAGGCTACTCATTTAATCGCTACATGTGATATATGAATGCGAAGAACGAACAGGTTCTCTTAAATTGCATCTTCCGTTTCCATTCTCTTTCAAACTGCCATTTAGTAGAATCGGCCTGAGTATTTTGGCACATATAAGAAGTCACACAGAGGTTCATGACCACGTACACATAAATATTTAATACATTGCTCTTAGTATTTAGCAAGGAATCAATGAAATATGCAGACAGTATGGGGAAGAACTGGTGCTTCAAATAAACAAGTGAATCTTTAAGCAGCAAAAGAATCGCAGACTATCCTTTCTGATATAATAAATTCTTTTTAACCCACCAATATAATAATTATTTTGTAAAAGTCTCTCACATTTCTCTCACTCTCTGTCTTTAAACTATTATAATATTTTACCTCAGCTGAGTTGAGTCTGTGAAGCTCCTCTCCATGGAAATTAATCTGAAGCTCCGCCTCCTTCCCAGCCACAAGGATATTCTTTGACTGATGGAGGTCAAACACGCCCTCTTCACAAAAGACATCAATATTGTCCACATGCAGCTGCCCGAGTGACATCAACTCTTTGATCTTAGGAATCTGATTGGTGATGACATCATCTGTTGCCTCCTGGGACGTCTTTCCCCTGAAATGATTTGTTAAATGATATCAAAAGACCATGCTGGGCAATACCACTATAGGCCAGTGGCAAAGAAGGGCAGTACAGATGGGAGGGGTGAAATCTCCGAGTGCTTGAGAACTCTGGTAAGTGATCCGACACAGTGAAACAAAGTGCAGTTCTTGGTGAGGCAAAAGAAAGAAAAAAAAGTTGGCTCGCGTCAGTCATCCATTTGCTACTATTTCAACCAACCGACATCACAAAAAGATGTCGCCCTCAGTGAGACTACTACCAGTTGTAAAGTTTATGTGCTTGCTACCTTTTTCTTTTATCCCTTGTTTAGCACAGAAATGGGCACTTTTCCAGAAATTCCCAGGCAATGGTTCACTGGCTGGAGGTGACTGTAAAAGACTTACTGATTAATTGAGTGACTAACAGACTGACAACGGCAATTTAGCTTGCTTATCCGTTGGCTGTTTATGAAAACACACAGATGTATACATAAATAGTCCATCAGTTATAGACTAATGGTTAAGAAAGATCCAAGACGAGAGAGAGAGAGAGAGAGGGAGAGAGAGAGAGAGAGAGAGAGAGAGAGAGAGAGAGAGAGAGAGAGAGAGANGAGAGAGAGAGAGAGAGAGAGAGTAATGGAGTATTAGCATAGAATTCTCATGGAACACGTGTGTGTGTGTGTACGTGTGTGTGGGAGGGGTGAGAGAGAAAGAGACCTGAAATACACCAACCACTNTGTGAGAGAGAGAGAGAGAGAGAGAGAAATGGAGTATTGGCACAGAGTTCTCATGGAACACGTGTGTGTGTGGAGGGAGGGGAGGGGGAGAAAGAGAGACCTGAAACAGAGCAACCACTCTAGGGGCTATTAAATATTTAAAGACAAAAAAAAAAACGGTGAGAGAGAGAGAAGGACAGAGAGACAGTGAGAGAATGGACGGGACATTCAATATTGATGGCTGCCTACTTTGGCACAGCATGAGCCCCACAGTAAGTACTGGATATATCCACCTTGACCTCCTGTCTGGCCCTCTCTATCACTCTCAGCATCTTCAGCTCATTCTCCAGATCCAGTCCATAGCCGCTCTTGCACTCCACCAGTGTCGTTCCTGCCTGTACCATCTGGCGCAACCTGTCACGGAACGATGCTAGCAACGTCTCTTCACTGGCCTGTCTGGTGTGATTGACAGTAAAATGGATCCCGCCTCCCATTTTATGGATGTCCATGTAAGTGGCACCAGCAAGCTGTAGAGAAAACAGGTGTAGGCCTATTGATAAGGAACTCCTCTCTGATAAATTGTCCATAGATAGGTCTGAAATACTGTCCATATATAGGTCTGATATATTGTCCATATATAGGTCTCAAAATATAATGTTCAATGAGTTTTGGGTGGGTTGTTCTATGGGACTAGAATTTCAAAGTTTATTGAAAAGAATTGTGATTTTTAGCAAACATATTCGAAATGATGGGATCAGGCAAACCAATCCCATCCCATCCCATCCCATCCCATCCCATCCCATCCCATCCATCCAGCCAGCAGCCAACCAACCAACCAACCAACCAACCAACCAACCAACCAACCAACCAACCAACCAACCAACCAACCAACCAACCAACCAACCAACTAACCAATCAACCATCCAATCAATCAATCGTTTGCTCACTGTAAAAACAGATTAGTTTCATGAGGGAAAAATACGGATATCACGAGAGTTTCACATACTCGTACATGACAACATCTGGCTGTACATGAGTAAGCATGCAACTATAATTATCTTTTCTTCTCCTCCATTCTCAGTTTTCACATTTCCATCATCAACATCGTTTTTGACTTTACTGTTACGGCTGCCTTTTCTTCTCCTTCCCTTCTCCCTCGGTTCCAAGGGTTAGATAGGGAGAAACCTCCAGTATATGAAATAAGGGTGTGCCACTGTACCTTCATAGCAAACTCGTGCACTCTATCTCCAGCCCATACAGGGTGAGTGTGGGCATCAACAAGCCCTGAGGAAATTGAAGTTCAACTTATGGATGCCAGCAATAAAGTGTGCTCTTGTGAATGTAATCATTAGCGTGTCTGAGAGCTTTACCAAGTGTTTTCATTGAAACCCCGTCAAAAGCTGTCTTGGCTTCACATGCTCACGTCTTTCCTCCATCCTTCCAACGTCTGTTTGTCTGTCTTGCACGCCTGTATGCCAATCTGCACCTCGGTTGCTCACTCCGTCGCTCGCGCACGCACGCACGCACACGTTTACACGCAAGCACAAACAGCATTCACCCACTCAGCCAGCCAGCCAGCCAGTCAGCCAGCCACCCACTGACTCAGTCAGTCAGTCAGTCAGTCAGTCAGTCAGTCAGTCAGTCAGTCTCTCTCTCTCTCTCTCACTCACTCACTCTCTCACTCACTCACTCACTCACTCACTCACCTGGTAGTAAGCATTTGCCCGTTGCATCGATCCGCTGATCGACGTCCTCATACTTGTATTTCTTCTGCATCTCCACACTCGGACCAACTTCTTCGATAGTGCCATCCCTATAATATCATCATCTCTGTTATTATTGTGATTATCGATATCAATTTTTTATCCAAGATTTAAGAATTTTATCGTATATCATAACCAACATCTTCCACAAAAGTAGTCACTTGAACATACATAATACTGCCATTTACTAACGTTCGTATTAGCTGCAACAACAGGAGCAAAAATAACCCCTTGACAGCCACCATTCATATCCATCTCGAGATGAACTGATCTGACAAAATCCACCGTGATCAGCTATGCTAAATCATTCGCGTCTCGCGGATGACTGGCGGCATTGATACATGAACAATAAACGTTAGATAATGTCTGAGGCCGAATACAAGGAGTAGACTAGTAACTCACGCAAAGTCTAGCATTGATCAGGATGGCTGTTCTCTCCCCCACTCTCTTTCTCCCTAGCTCTCTCTACCAAATCTGGAGCCCCATCCATGCCTACTATTCCTATGACTACAAAGCATCTGTGTATCATCACCATTTAAAGGGTGATCCCCCCTCCCTCACCATTGTTCCCCCTCCAACCAAATACTCTATGGTTACACTTGTCTTTCATGCTGCTGTCTTTTGCCATTGTTGAACTCACCCTCCGACCAAAACACTGTATCCACCCTCAGCTCCCTGAAGAACAGCCACATCCTTCATGTTGTCTTTGGTCAGTGCGTGTGCTCGGCAGTTGCTCACCTGGACCACTTGGTGCGCATGCTCGATCAGTAGCTTGTACCGACGCGACATTTCGGGAACCTAGGAAGGGAGGTCCAAAGATGGTGTCCATGAATTTCGGGCGATTTAGATACTGCAGCAAGTTCGGCACAATGACCGGTTTTATCAGAACGTTGATTTTCCCTGCATACTTACCAGAAATCAAAGATTATAAAGTACAAGACTAAACACTCAACACAATCACTCTATTGAAAAAATGTCCACATTCTAATTTTGGCTTCCTCTAGCGGAGGCATATCATACTGATACAGTCTACTCTTGACTTTTGGGTATACGAAAGGCTAGTCCCCCCCATCCCCCTCC
>JAWQUT010000125.1:322355-336280 GCA_033807755.1 Ellobium chinense
GTGTCCTTTCATACTCTACTGTGTCAGCTGTGCTGTTTAAACTTAATAACTACACACTGGACAAGGCCATGTATTCCTGACACCTGCAGTGTTTCTGTTCTGAATTCTTCTTATCTGTCGTTATCATTTTATCATAATCCTAAGGGTAACCTTTGACAGATGGCACGAGTGCAGAGATATTCTTGACATATTATGACAATTAACTTTCACAGCGCTGTTTCTCCAGTGCCAATCGGTTCAGCTAACAATAAAGCCTTGAGAGTTAGCGAGAAAGCAAGACGGGGAGTACCCTCATGAGGTTCAAGAAAACAAGTGTGACGCATTTAACAAGTTTATTAATCAGCTAAAGTACAGTAAAGTTATCAACATGATGGCATAAACTCACACAAGTACAACTGGCAATACTTTACGATAGAAACAACACAGGATTACTTAATTTTAGAGAACCTGTGCAAGACAGCCCATCCCACCCTTGGTCTCCTCTGCCAAAATGCTTGAGGTCAGGGTGCCCAGCATCCTCGACAATGGGTCTATATGTAACCGGGTGGCAAGGCATATAGTATTCTGAATATTAGCTCAGTCTGATAATTTTTTCAGATGTTGTTATACACTAACTAGAGAAGTGTGTCACCAGAGATTATACCAAATTACTGTGAAGGATCAGTTTTGAGAAGATAGGCCGGAAAAGCTTAACCTAGAAAATTTCATGCTCCTACCAGGAATCGAACCCAGGGTCTCTCAGCTTGCAAACCTGAACGTGCTAATACTACACCACTGGAACAGTAACATCACAGCAATTCAATCCTTAAATACCTACTGCCTGATTATGTTCCCTAACTCCCACGTGTGAGCTTAGTGTTCATCCGTGACCCTGACACATTTCCTGGAGCCATTTCCTGACTGCTCACATATATCAAAATATTTCTCCGTTACTGTAAAAGTCAACGGATAATTGCAACTTCTCTTAATCAAACTTTTCCTCATTGTCCTGAGGATTTGCAATTAAGCAGAACCAACTGTATTGTTGGTGATGCCGACTGTTGATACTGTTGTCAAGTTGGTCATGTTTTTCTTCTTGTTCCTCCTCTCGTCTCCTTCAGATACGAGTGAGTGAGTGAGTGAGAGAGTGAGTGAGTGAGTGAGTGAGTGAGTGAGTGAGTGTGTGAATGAGTGAGCAAGCGAGTGAGTGAGCGAGTGAGTGAGTGAGTAAGCGAGTGTGTGAGCAAGCGAGTGAGTGGGTGAGTGAGTGAGTGAGTGAGTGAGTGAGTGAGTGAGTGAGTGAGTGAGCGAGTGAGTGTGTAAGTGAATGTGTGAGTGAGCGAGCGAGCGAGCGAGTGAGCGAGCGAGCTAGCGAGCGAGCTAGCGAGCGACTGGGTGGGTGGGTGGATGGATGGGTGGGTGGATGAGTGAATAGTTAGATGAGTGGATGAGTGATTGAATGAGTGAACTAAAAAACAAAACTTCGAACAAATGATTGAAAGAGTGGAAATCTATTCGCAGCATTCCTGTATGGTTTATTCACTGTTTATTCAAGTCGTATACAAACAAATCAGAACAATGAGAAGTTAAGCCTACAGTACATTTTTAGCTTTCCAACATTTATGATAGGCTTATGATGATTCACACGACGTACAGCAAGGCAGGCATGCCATCCATACATCCATTCTTCCCTGATAACATTCAAGAGGGATATTACAATCAATAACATCATTATTTTCAATATTTAAGTTCAACTTGATTGACTTAGTCCAAGGCTGAAGGTAACCAAACATAATTATAACCTATAGACAGTAGATCTATGTCATACTCGTGTCACCCCTGGTTTCACAAGGGGAGAATTGTTAAAGTATATTAATTTGTTCTAGTCTGATCTTACTTAACTAGTCTATGATTTTAAAGATTAGATGAAACGTCTCCCGGACACAGTAAACCATATATTGGTCGAAAAGATTAAACTAATTTAACTATCTGTCAACATGATATAAGATCTCCGCGTGCTTTAGTCAACCCCATCACATTACGCAAATCTTTAATTCTTCCACCTGCTACGTTTCTGGCCGCCATAAGCTTACGTCAGAATGGGACTAGAGTCAATTGCCAGAGCGAAATGCAGACTGAAAAATATATTAAGCAGAACCAGTAAGCTTATGCCAGACGTCAAGAGAATAATTGTCTTAGTGTCCAGGATTAGTTCCTGACTTATCTGAAAGCGAAATATCAAATAAGCCAATTATCACAGCCTAGAAGAGACTCATTCATGAGCCACACGGATATACTGGTCCCTCACCGCATAAGAGAACAAAAAAATAATGGGAAGAATAGAAGGAAGGAGAGAGAGAGAGAGAGAGAGAGAGAGAGAGAAAGAGAGAGAGAGAGAGAGAGAGAGAGAGAGAGAGAGAGAGAGAGAGAGAGATGACGAGAGGAAAGAAGCAGGAAGAATATTCGTTTTAATTGCAAAACCTGCTGCTATGGCACAGTTTGCCTCAAGCATTGCCCTCTCATGGTAAGAAATGGCACCCAGCACTTTTCTCATTATCTACTGTCCTCGGACCAACGATCTTTCATTTTTTCAAAGCCAACGGGTTTTCATATATATATATATGCAAACAAATACAAATCAAACGTGCCTATCGGCTCAACTAGCTACCCTATGATTGGATTGTCTGTACCGCCTGCTATTAGCTCCGCTCTTAGTCTATTGAAATCGGCCTTGAAACTGGAGTCCGACCTATAGAACACGGGGGGTTGGCCCAGTGTAGCGTTAACAGTCACTGTCTGGTCCGCCTTGTAGGAGATGCCACTCCATATATGCACCCAATCAAAACCTGAGGACAGGAAGAAAAGACATGATGTAGTGTATATTTATGTTGTCTATGATGCCTGGACAACGTAGGCGAAGGGACAGGGGTAAGATGTTAATCGTTGCATTGCTGTAATGTAGGATCACATTCTGAGCAACGCAATGCATCATCGCTGGCTGTGCTGGCGAACATTTCTGAACACTCACTAAATTTGGCAACCAGTCGGCCAGCTAACCATCTGTCCATTCATGGCTTCATTTGTTCCTCCGTCTACTTTCATTTCCCCTGTCCGTCCGCCTGCATGTTTGTCTAAGCAAGCAAGCAAGCAAGCAAGCAAGCAAGCAAGCAAGCAAGCAAGCAAGCAAGCAAGCAACCAACCAACCAACCAACCAACCAACCTATCAACCAACCAATCCTTACCAACTATACTGTATGGTAGCACCACCGATTGCGTCTGCACGTTTTCCAGGAAGACTGGAGCAACCATCAAATCAGGGCCAAACATGTACTGGCTGGGCGGGGCAGTGGAATCCTCGAAGACAAGATTGACAGGTCTCTGGGCGGGCAATCCCTCGCTCGCTGCCTGACCCACGACAAATTTCCTTCAAAAGAATCCATAAATATGGACAATGTTAGTCACATGAAAATTACAGCGAGATGCCCTTAAACGACAGAAAGCAGCAGCAGCGGCAGCGGCAGCAGCAGCAGTACAAACAACAACTACAGCAGTAGCAGCAGCAGCAAAAACAACAACAACAACAACAACAATAACCACAACAAGAACAACAACAACTAATAAAGTATGCTCTTAGCTTTCGGGCAGAATGCATTCATAAAAGAGTTAACCACCTCAATATACTCTCAAGAGATTAAGAGATCCGCTTGGGAATATAACCAATTTAAACGAATAACTTTTCGCTTAATATCTGCTCCTGCGTTGTCACCAAAAGGTAAGCTCAGAGTTGCCAGGACATTAATAATTTTCAAGGACAACTCGGCAAAGCATTTATGTAGGTGGGGCCAGAAGTTATTGGCGTGACTTTGAAGGAAAACAAGATGGGAGTCTCAAACTTTGCATGAAATTCATTTCCCTTTTATGTAGGAACTTCCGGGAGCGATGCATTTCCACCCCAGTTTGATCTTCAGAAGTCCTTGACAAAAATAACACCATAATTTTTGGAGTTCAGTTTAAATCTGTTTTGGAACAGCCCTGCTGCTGCAAAGACAACATCATCATCGCCACGTCGAATTTGGATTACTCATGTATACTCACCTGGAAGTTCAGACACCAATAGAACTGATACTTTTGAGAGGATTACTCTGAAATTTACTAAGCCTATGCCCCACAACACATAGTAATATTTATCTCAGAGGAATTATTAAACTGAATTTGGTCATTAATTTATTATCAGTTGTCCATTTCAACATGACCTCCATTATATACGAGGAACAGTATACACACACCTGTAATCTTTGAGAATAGCGAACATCCGGGCCAGTTTGGCGAAAGCGGAAGTGACTGTGGGCGTGTACCACTGGGCATTGGCCGCCGGTTGATTTCCTGCAGAGAGAACGGTTGAGAGAACAGTCCTAAAGCAAGAATTAAAACGTTAAAAAGTTCGTCAGCAGCAGCAGCAGCAGCAAAAACAACAACTACAGCAGTAGCAGCAGCAACAACAACAACAACAACAACAACAATAACCACAGCAAGAACAACAACAACAACTAATAAAGTATGTTCTTAGCTTTCGGGCAGAATGCATTCATAAAAGAGTTAACCACCTCAGTATACTCTCAAGAGATTAGAGCAGCGAGATTAGGGAGGAAAGAGGGTCACTAGTTTACATATTACTAGCCAAAGACTCTTCCAAGGCCGCTTTCTCTTCCTTAACCCTGCCCCTAGCACTAAGTACATGGTGATCTTGCCAAGTGGAGATACAACAGTTGTAAACTACTAAAGACTCAGACAAAATGTCATAATACTTGTGCATTCTTCACTTCATATCGGTTGATCTAAGCTCCGCTTTCGTGGTTGGTATTTATTAAATTAAATACACTTTTATTCACCCTATAGTGGATGAATTTTTTTCCACATGACCAAATGCTCTTGTGAATTTTAACTATATTGTTTCCTACTGGATGAATAAGGGTGAATTTTGTTTTGTATTTGATTATAAAATTTCATTTATAACTATAGCCAACATACAAAACAAAGATCAAACATAATTACCGGTATACGGAAGAAATGGATCACGTGGTTTCAGCCAAGCGCCGCAGTACAGTGCTATTGTTTCGTTAGAGAGTGCTTACCTTCGTGAGTTCGGAAGACAGGTGTGAAGACAGCCATTTCTGCTGACCTTAATAACAGCTCCTCAGTCCTTATTAAGCCTAGCTGTGAGAAAGTTGTGTATCCGCCGATGTCGAAATGAGAGATGCCTGTGCCACTCATAGCCATACTGAGCGTGCCGACCACCGTGGACAGGACACCGTCCGCCCGGGAGAAGTCCACGTCCTGGTCGCCATTCCACATCAGTGTTGTGTAGTTGCTGATACCTGAGATAAAAGTGATTTGCGTCCCTTGCGAGTATTAACTTCCGGTGAGTATGGGGGTGGAATGGTGAGGAACAGATGATCTCACCATACACAAGCATATAGCAGTTATCCTTTGAAAACCACCAGATCATATCTTCCCTCATTCAAACTGCCCTTGTTACAGTAATTATTGCATTCAGGAACATAAACTGAAAGTTAATATAGCACTTCTTCTATATGCCGAGAAAGAGCACAAATGCCGAATAATTCTCCTTGACGCCAGCCGTCTTTTACCCAAAAGAGGAATTCGGCCTAATAACACTTGGCTATTCCGGCCTCCCCTTAGATCAAGCATAAATCGAAATCTTCTGCAAATTTAGGCTGCTTGACAATGGCACCGTGTATATCTGACTGTCTGACTTCCTCCATGCGCAATATTATAGGAACTCCTGCCTAGAGCTTGCCTTGGGGTTAGGGGCAGAAATCGAACCCTGGAAATCCCTCCAATTTCGTAAACAAAGTCGAGAAGCTGACACAACCCTAGATTTACGCACGCTAATATGTGGCGGAGATAGCGTGTTGTGGGCTTTTTCAACCCTCTATTTTCTTTCGGAATTCTATCATGCTGGATATAGAAACAAACGCGTGACATTCTAAAACAGAAAATCCAAGGCTTATGTTGATAGTTAGAGGCAAAATTCCAACACTTAAAGTCCGGCAAATTTCGCAACCAAAGTCGAGAAGCTGACACAACCCCAAATTTACACACGCTGTTAGGTGGCAGGGATAGCGTGTCATGCGCATATGGAATCCGCTATTTCCTATCTGAATTCCACCATACCAAATACAGAAACAAACGTGTGACATTCTAACAGAGCAAATCTAAATGTGTTGACTCACCAGAGAAGCCTGATCTGGAAAAGAAGACGATTTCACCCAGCTTGCCCGTCTCTTCCAACGCCTCCCTGTTCAGTTTAGCCCAGAGCACGGGCCACTCGTTATGTACCTCTAGCCCATTTCGACCATCAAACATTACGGCGTCTGCAGGCAGGTACTCCCCAAAGTCAGCCATCCATCCGCCCAGGCCCAGGCCAATCATGTTGTTCTTAACGACTGCCAAGAAATACAGAACGAGGCAAATGGCTAGTTGACATACAAAGACATAATTACACATTCATTTCCATTTCGTAGGGAATAATGTTACTGCTACTATAATTTCATACATTGTTAGTTTATCACTGATTATTATGTATACACATCATACACCCATAGCAGTCATTGCTATTCGCCGCAATTCCAAGCTCTAGTTACTCCATCCCACAACTCCAAAACCAGATACTCTGTACTCCTGGCTAAGAAAGGCAGTTAATGACTGAGTGAAGAAAGGCAGTTAATAGCCTTTCCCAAGGACACAATAATGTAAGCCGCCCAGTCCGAGAGCAGAACCCACAAATCTCAGACTCAACAGTTTTTAGATTGTGAAAATGATACATGGGCCACATGGATCAGATTGCCCATACCTCAGAATAGAGAGAGTACTGTATATGGGACCAATAAAAAAGGCCAATACAACGAATCAACTCTCTGTCTGGATTTCAGAGGCACTAAAGTCTTCAGGCATCACATTACGGATGGATAAAGCAGACATAGTAAAGTCACTGAAAGACAGCCTGTTATCCGCAGACACAGCAGTCGACAAGGCTGTGGCCCTCAGATTACAAGAGTTTGGGACTACACCGCGGGTCAGGTCAAAAGGAACGGCTACGAGGAAGGGATAGAAGGACAGAAGTAACAGGAACCAACCGGTACCATCAGCATCTACACCTTAAGACATTTGCTACAGGGGGTTGCGCATCTATGGGTCTGCTCAGAGTGCAAGGATATCGGTTCTGCAAACCAATAACCAGTATGTTCGTCAGAAGTGAATATATGTACCACAGGCTTGTGGTAATGCTACGGTCGCGTTTTGTAATGCCCATGTGTCTAACAACCAACTCTCAGCTATCAAAAACTATGTGCGAACAAACCCGCTAATTCGTGCTTTCCTTAGGAAGAGGAGAGCTCAGTAAATACTGATAGGAAATCACAGACGGGGTAGGAGGGACCACAATGCATATAATTTTGGGAATAATTAAGAGATTGCACATTATCGATGGGAGTTCTTACCATCATAAGAATTACACCGGTGTATTGTAGCTGAATGCACCCAAAATAGCTTTCAACATGCAGAGTTAATGCACTTCTTCCGATGGCAAGAATTTCTATCGTTAATGCACACCATTAAACGAAGGAAAATCTCTTGCAACAGTCCTTCTCGCAAGAACTAGGACATTTCGTTCTAAATCAGCTCTTACCATTTTTGTACCAGTTATAAGCATCCGGGTTGGTCAAGTCAACAGATCCAAACAAGAGAGTGATAGATCTGCTAAGGTATACTCCTCCTGTACTGTTCTTCACCAAGTAAACTTTGGAGGCTGCCTGAAAGAGAAATGAATTTAATTGTATGTGTTCTGTACATATCTGGCGAATGAAGGATTATTTCAAAGATCTCCTGAAGCTTAGATTGACTCTTTTGTGGCACACAGTGCTTACATATAAGTTTTTGACGCATACAAAGCCGAGCAAAAAGATCTGAAAATACAATGGCGACAAGTTTGTTTTTTTTTTCAGATGTACACTGTGTTACGAGTAAGCGCCAGCTGCAAAATGTTGTGAGTGGAACTTTTCTTGAAAGTTACTCTTGCTGACAAGCAGCCTTTAAAATACAGCGGGTGCTGACAAGTCTGAAATTAAAACTGCCTTGGTATTCATCACAAATGTATTGTTCTTATTGTTCTCTTTATCCCTACGCCTCACACATTGTTCATCTCCATAAAATCTAGTTGCTCTTTCCAATGGTTTAAATTAAATCCTTCGTGGCGTCATGTGTTAAAGCACAGAAGTCACATCAAACCACCATATTTTCCTGTACGCAGGAGGAACGCTCACAAGCTTGTTGAACATTAAAAAATACTCATAGGTTATACGAGTACGTAACAGTTGAATAGGAATGCACATTTGGGACCTACCGGCAGGTCAAAGAGCAACTGGTAACAAAGGGTATGGATTCGTCATATATAGCGAAGGGGTTAACATAAAATAGGACCCCATTACCCCATCTTCATGTTCTCGAAAAAAAAAAAAGCCCCCCCAAAAAATAATAAAAACGCATATACAGTGTATATATCTTGCTATTCTTTGGACCTCAGGCCCATTAACTTTGACCTACGACCACGAACACTCACAAACTCTATATAACAGGCTGTTCCCTTGTAACCTGTTCCCTTGGAACTGGAGATTAAGAAGCTCTACTGCAGATCCCTAATCAGCGGTGCCCAGTAACAGGCAGAACTCACCTCTTGAAACAAATCCCCTTCACTATTCAAATTTGGATTGATATAGGTGAGCACTCGTACACCCTCCGTGGTCAGGTTTTGAATTGCCTTGTCCAGGTCTAGACAGATTGGAGTATGGATGGAGAGATCGTTGATCGATTGGATGAACGAAGAAACGAATACATGTTTGAGTGGTAAGTGGAATGTATGTATGTATGTATGTATGTATGTATGTATGTATGTATGTATGTATGTATGTGTATGTATGTATGTATGTATGTATGTATGTATGTATGTATGGGGATGGATAAATGGTCGGATGGATGGATGGATAGATAGATAGATGATATGGGTAGGTGGTGGGGGGTAGATGGATGGATGGATGAATGGTATAGGTAGGTGGATCCAACGATGGATGGTGGACGGATTGATGAATGGTTTGAATGGATGGATCCATTGATAAATGGATGGATGGATGGATGGATGGATGGATGGATGGATGGATGGATGGATGGATGGATGGATGATTAGATGACTAGATGAGTAACTAGATTGAATAGACTACGAGCCTTGCCAATTTCTCAACCCCCTTCCTTTTTAAACAATATGCTTGATCTTGGCCTTAACTGCTGAAGTGTAGTCGTACAAGTCAAAGCGCAATGCTCAGCTGACTCTCGTCTATACCTGGGTACCAGCTTGGATCCCACTTCCAGTTCCNTAGATAGATGATATGGGTAGGTGGTGGGTGGGTGGATGGATGGATGGATGGATGGATGGATGGATGGATGGATGGATGGATGAACGGATGGATGAATGGTATAGGTAGGTGGATCCAACGATGGATGGTGGACGGATTGATGAATGGTTTGAATGGATGGATCCATTGATAAATGGATAGATGGATGGATGGATGAATGGATGGTGGATTGATGGATGGGTGGATGGATGGATGGATGGATGGATGATCGATGATTAGATGACTAGATGAGTAACTAGATTGAATAGACTACGAGCCTTGCCAATTTCTCAACCCCCTTCCTTTTTAAACAATATGCTTGATCTTGGCCTTAACTGCTGAAGTGTAGTCGTACAAGTCAAAGCGCAATGCTCAACTGCCTCTCTTCTATACCTGGGTACCAGCTTGGATCCCACTTCCAGTTCCAATTCACTCTTTGCCCGAATGGCGTGTCAACTTTGCCAGACCAGTCCTGGATCCACAGCCCGGCTACAGGTATATGGTTGTCCTTAGCGTATTGATACCTGGACATCATCTGTGTCAGATAATTATACATGTAGGTAGGGTCGAATATAGAGAGAGCCTAAAAGCCTGTATTTATTTTTAAGGCCTCTGCTGCCTCCCATAATTTATATATATATTTTTTAAAGAACTCTGTGGATCCGATCACTCCCGAGTACCAATACTGGAAGGGCAGTGAAACATCATGTACATAGACGTCCATAAGAAAACACGACTTTTTCATTTGTAATGGTAAGGACACACTCGGGACGGGCCTCTGACCTAAATCTGCCCAATGAACAGAGGCGACTTAAATTTTAAAGCAAAATGACTATAAAGCCACTCGTCCCCATCCCCAAGCAACTTTGTACCTCTCTTGTTACTCTTCCTGTCCTGCTATCAGAGGAGTAGACCCAGGTAAGCAAGAGGACTTGGTGTGTGACTCACTATGACATCACTTTATTTCAATACAATGGTGAAGGATATTTTGGTGCAGGGACATCAACACTACCCTTAACACCACTCTTTGTGTCAGATGAATTTATTTTAATATAGGATATGCATATGCAAACCACCACCAACAGCAGCCCATGCCCCAGCAACGACACAAACATTACCACTGCCAGCACCAGCAGTTATACAGCAAAGCCCTACTTGAATCACTGAATCTGATACATGTGTGTTTCTGGGCTACGTTAGTTTGATCCCTGCTAATGAATAAGGCAATAATATAAGTATAGCATACACCATTCGCAAATCAAAGCATTGTTTTCTGTCTCTTCCGCATAAGTTGCAGCTGTCTTGGCATGCCTTAAACTAATACTTCCTTTGCTAAGAAAGGGATATGGCTTGGCTTGCCAGTTTGTCAGATTGCAAGGACCAAACAACCCAGCCCTGATAATGTTACATGTATACCATCTGTGTTCCTCCTTGGACGCCCAAAATCGCTCCACCCTCTATCCAGTCTGGAAGTTCAGGCATCCTTCCCAGGAATGAAGTAAGTGTCTTGACCACTCCCATCAAGTTGTCTGCCTTGTTGAAATAAATCTTCCCTGGCTTTCCCAGAATGAATACCTCATGGAAATCGGGGAACCTGGATCAGGCGGAAAAAAAAAGCTCCATAAATTTGCACGGAATACAGTATACAAGCCCCACTTTTTCTCTCTGATAACACAACAGAAGCGAGGTTTTATATAATTATAAATCTGTCTTTTGTGCAGGACAGTTTTGATGGGGAGAAGAAAAGTATAGATAATACGGCTCTATGGGCAGACAATGAGTCCCACGAACACCGCTTCATTTGATGCCGTGCAGAAATTGACGAAAGGGCAAACCACATCCCTTCCGTACCAAAGTATCAGTCTCTAGGCTAACCAAGATGGCTGCGACAATGAGGAAGGGCAAGAAAATAATGCATTGACTTGCAAGTAGTGTTTGCTATTCTTATATCTTTGCCTCATTCATTAACCTACATACCATCGCTGATTCTTGCCACATTCTCGTCCGACACAAGGCTGTTGATAACTTTCCATTAACAAATTTAAATCTGTAGATCATTACCGCTACGATGTTAAGCTTTCTCTTCCGATGTTTCAAGAGACGTCACATTCCTAACAAGCCTCTATTACGTGATCACCCTTCCTCCTTGTGACTGGCGTACCAGCCACAAATAGATACCACTGATTCTCCTTTTGTTCAGGTAGGGGTAGGGTTTACCCTTTTGTCAAATTACAGGAACCAAATAAGCGCAGCCCTGGTTTTCCGTGGTTATCAAATGGAAAACATTCTGACGAGTAAACCCGATCCTGAATAGGTTTGTAAATCAGTCTGGAAGTGGAATCATGCGGGATTGGCCTATCTCATTCTCATGATGAACAAAATTTCTGTGGGATCCCAAATGGATATTGGATACTGCTCCTGTCGGGCTAAAGAAAAGAGGTTTCGAAATACATTATAGACAGTCTGCATGTAGAATCACCAGACAAGATACCTACCGGAAATCAAGCTGTGCGTAGTTTGCAGCATCATGGTGGAAAAAGTAACGTCTGGAAGAGACGAAAGTTGGCTGGGGAAAATAAGTCGTGTAGTAGTCTCCCCCTGACTTGGACTGGGTGTCGGCAACGAATGTGACTTGCGTGCTCTTGTTGCGACCCACACCTGATAAGAAGAAGAGAGGCAAGTAATCCTTATTGTAATAAATATAATATAAATAACATTAAAAAAAATTTATATTAAACTCAATAATAAACTTAAATAATAATATACAAAATGTTAAAATAATATACTAAATATCAAAGTGAGTATTAATTTTTTGTTGAAATGATTAAATAATTAAAATTATCATTCAAAATTATTATTATCATTATTATTATTAAAATAAAAATTATTGTTATTAAAAAAATTATTAAAATAATTTATTAGATATTAAAGTAAATATAAACTTATCAAAATAAATAATAATAATAATAATAACATTTGACCTAACAATAGTCTAAAAAAAACCCACTTAATAATAATGCATAAAGTGAAGTTTAAAAATCTCGCATCCAGGCAATGTTAGCTCACGCTACGTCACATCACTATTATCATCCCTCTGACAACATTACTAAATGTCTTTATCACATCACTGTTCTTAGATGTTAAACGCAGCTGCCATTTTGCTGACGCTGATCACTGACAGTTGGACGAGGTTTTCACTACCTAAACACTTGTGCAAATTAATGAAATAAACTGCAATTTTTCACTTTTTCATATTTACTCGGGCATTTATGTAAGGAAAATGGTATTCTGCATTTGGCGGTTATATTTTTCTTCCAAGGGGATGTTTCATTCCACATTTTCTGATGCAATAACCAGCAGATAATGCGATTACCCTTTGTTAAATCAGTTGTAATTGCATCATGATTTTCTTGATTATCGTTTAATCTTGAATGTGGAAGTCAGTGCTTTGACGGCTTGTCGTTTGTAATCCAGTTCTTTTACAAGATGGATGTTGCACCTAGAAAGCGCACAGATACCCTGATTTTGCTACATCCAGGTATTCATTTTGCAAATACGTGGAAAGAGGAACTTGTGAATGAAACACCCTCCCACCAAAGTTAGTCTTGCAGCATGATCATGACAGAAATTGTATTTATAACCTTACGAAGCTGTAATCACAGGAAGAAATCACATGACACTTCCAAATAAACACCGCTCGAAAAACTTGACCACTCATGTTGTTTTCGTCGTACTTGATGATGGAGTTGCTATAATACATAGTTGATGAGATGGAGAGAGTGGTGGTGGTAGTTATCTCTTTCACATTCCATAACTTTAACAATGGTCTGATGTTAAAAACATATTAAAAAAATGTGGTCTTAGGTACATTAGGAAACCGGTGAATTTGTACATTTAAGAGAAAACAGGGAATTCCCGTTTTTGGATTCATATTGCACCACTACGAACGAACACCACTGACAGAATAGAAGTCCACAACAGGAAGCTGGTACAAATAATACGCTTACTTATTTAGAGCAAGTTTTTAAACATATCTGCATTTCATGGGTTTAATCACAGAGAAAATTTCTTCAGCAGCACGCTAAATGATTACATTTTGCGCCGAGGAAAAATTCACTAAAGACTTTAACGAGACGTACCACACACGCATTGACTTTTTCTATTATAATCTAAAGCGGAAAATTCGCAGGTCGACGATATGGCGAGTGCACCACCCTTTGTAGAGGCAAAGTTAAAGCAGAAAAATGTAAGTTGTCTATTCAGACCATTGTTATTCGGGGACGTAGTAAAAACGGCAAAATCCAGTGGTTCCCTAACCCAGTGCTTGATTTAAAGGCAGGGTCAGAAAACAGGGAGCTTCATAAGTCTAGTCTGTAGACTTTTTCCTCTCCAATCTGTCCCTAACCTTCTCCTTAACCCTAAACCATGGACCAAGTGGAAGAGTCCCGAGATATTGACAGCATACTTGGTTATATTTTTTTG
>JAWQUT010000125.1:336290-351065 GCA_033807755.1 Ellobium chinense
GGGGGGGGGGGGTGGAGTGGACGATGGAAACACGCATTCAAAAGTAGAGATAGTTATAGGGGTGAGAGAGGTACCTTCCTTTTCTACTGTCTAGCGTTCCCCCCCCCCCCCCCCCCCCCCNAGTATCTACGCTACAGATGAGATCTATATAAACTTTGATTGTTGGTGATAGATACGTTTTTTATGTTTTGTTATGGGATCGAGGGGGAGAGGGGAAGGGGAGAAGATTGTGGTCTCTCCATACGCATAAAGTGGACTGGCGTATTTGGCTGGCGCTATTCGGGGAGAACTTCAGAATGGGCCTCGTGCGTCTGCACTGAGACTTCTGTCTCGATGGGCTTCAAGATTAGGGACCTCGTCTCAATGGGCATTTTGGGTTAGGGACCTTTTCAAGATGGGCATTAGGGTTGGGGACGTCGTCACGATGGACATTAGGGTTAGAGACCTCGTCTCAATGGGCATTTGGGTTAAGTTAAAGTTAGATGAAGCAAGGTGCTGGATTAGGCACCAGACGCATTCGGAAACCCTTTCTATCTTTGAACACATGAAATTCGAAGTCCGGGCATCTAAGAGATGTTTGTAGCAAAGGATAAGGACATTAATGTACATCATACTTAGCGAAGGAGTTAAGTGGCTGGGATTCTGTTCTGAATTAATTTGCATTTCTACTCCTGATAAGCTGTGTTTTTCTTTCTTTCTCTCCTTTTCCCCAGATCGTCATCTTCAGCAAAAGCTACTCTCCCGAAGGCAAAGAGATCATGAAGATTTTACCATCCTATGATGGTCTTTCGGAAGATAGATTCGAGTGGATTAACATAGACAAAAGACTGGATGTCTCATCGGTGGGTAGATAGGTTGCTTGTAGGGTTGTTTTTTTTGCGAGTCTGTTTGTTTGTTTGGTTGTTTGTTTATTTGTTGGTTGGTTGGCTGCCTAGAAGGGTGATGATATGTTGGTTGATAAATAGATCATAGAGGTATACTAGTTGGGTTGCTTTATTTGCTTATTGCTTGGTTGGATGGGTTGGTTACCTGGATTCTCAGTTCATCATTCATTAAGTTCTGTCTAGGACAACAACAACAACAAAAATAACAACAACAAAATCGTATATTTTTCTTTATTAGGCTGCTTTGTTGATATATTGGCTTAATGATGCTGATATATTGACTTAATGATGTTGACATATTGACTTAATGATGTTGACATACTGACTTACTGATGCTGACATACTGATGTGACATATTGATTTAATGATACCCTCCTCTTCATTTCACCCTTTTCTCGCGAAAACCATCATTCCCAGTTTAAACCATGGCGCACGTTTACGTTTCTTGCATTGCAGATCGAAGATCATTTGTGGAAGATATCCGGTATGAATAACCGAGAGGTGCCGCTGCTGTTCGTTAAACGGGTATGCTGGGGCGGATATAATGAAATCATGAGCATGCACCGGGAACAGCTCCTGCAGAAACTCTTCGACCAGCTGGCCCTGAAGGAAGACTACAGCGACGACGAGTACGACCAGGAAGGGAAACTGATTCAATCAGTGCAGCCAATACTGGTGAAGCTAGTTCCCCTTGACGAGACAGAGGTGGTGGTTAGAGTGGCCGACTGGATCTCCAGCGGCACCGACCAGACAGTGGACTACGACGCTTTTGTTGAGCGAGACAGCACCGAGTCTTTGCATACTCAAATGTCCCTGGCGCTCACGTTTCAGAAGAAGGTGGACGTAGAGGAGCGACAATCGTGTCAGAGCGAGCCGGAGTGGATGTACGTAGGTGGCACACAGAAGCACCAGCTTAGTCACGTATCCATTACCGCCACAGAGTCCTCCGGCTCATGCATGTTCATGAGGAGACGGTCCTCAAATGAGCCGACCACGAAGTAAGAATGTTCAACATGAAGAAGAAGCACCACGTATCTACCAAAAAAAAAATACATGCAAATACATGGAGCGTGAAAACGTAGCGGCACGGCGAAGAAAGGTCTGTTCTGCTTCGATAGACTGGACTGCATGCAGAGCTTTGGATATAGTACATGAACTTGGATTTTTTTTTGTATGCCGGTACGAATAGCCAGAGTATAGACCAGGACTGTCCAAATGGTGGTGATCATAGGGACATTTTTTGGGCTGTCCTTTCGCGGACGGCACCCCATGCATGATGCACAGTAATTTATTGGAGATGAAGGAGGTGGTAGCAGAGTCATGCAGGCGACAAACATATTCACATGCATTCAGGGATGAAAGAAATATCGAGGTTGATGAAAAGATTAACTAAACTGGATGTAACAATAATAATGCTATACTGGTGACTAATTGTCCTGAAGAGGCTCTGATTGCCAGACCCAGAATTCACCTTTCCTAACTTCATCCCACTCTAACTCAGAACAGAAGGTTGCATCTGCACAGCACACGACACGCTATCCCTTCCGCCAGTCTGGCTTTTGGTTTTTCACCATTCTACTAAAGCCACCATGATGTAACACTGCTCGCCGCATATTTCGGCTGCAAGGCGAATGTATACTGGTGCGAATAGTCGGCATAATTTGGTTGTTGCTGGTGGGTATGGCTTAACGACTAAGATGTGTTATTTTTTTCGATTATTTTTTTCGATACTTGGATCCAGCTTGTGGACAGAAAAGCTTGATTCAGCAATGAAATGTAACATCCTAACAGCAAGTATTGGACAGGCCTGACCTAGACGATCACCAATTCCGTAAGATTCTTTCCTTTTTTGGCTTTGTCTGTTCTCCTTGTTTACTGTGAAAATATATTGTATATGCTTTATGAATAGGTTAGAGTAGGTTAAGAATTGCAGCTTTATCTTTGCCTGGTTATTAAACTTTACGATTGTGGACTTGATCAAACCTATCAGACCATTTATCATAACTAAATTGCTTGAAGATATTGGCTGGAATCATTTATTGTTTCGTTCTCAGTTTCGTCTCCCATGCTCTCCCCTCTCCCCGTTTCATAAGAATCTTGTGACACTCCTGGATTTAAAGAAAATGATGTCCCATTCACTGGGTCACTAACCCATATCGTCAGCCGCATATATTTTCAGGACTGTCACACGAAATGACTTATTCACAGTGTGCATGGTATATATAAAAACCGGGAAGGGGAGCTAACTGAGAGACTATTAATAACACATCTGTTTTTTTGTGGTCTTTGTTTTCTTTGAAGCTTCACCATGTCAAAATTCACTAGAAAACTTTAAATTGTTCTACTGTCTGATCTATACAGAATCCAAAAAAATACCACACTCACCCCACATGAAATGACCTTCAAATTAACCTATACTAAGGAACAGTAGTAGGCACTTCGCCTATCTCATCTGAGTGAATTTTGAGGGTTGATGGAAATATTATATTAGACAACCCAAGAAAATATTGCCAATCTCAAGCATTGATGCTGTTTTTTTAACCAATGACTTTGTGGCTTCCTTTGTCTGTGACATTTTGATGGATTGTAGTACAACAGCACAAAATTAGCCTAGTGTGCAAATTGCCTATCTCTGTCTATGACGGTGACCACAGAGAAGTTGTATATAATAGTATCTATATAGTCTAGTCCAACTTGCCTGCTTACACACACACACACACACACACACACACACACACACACACACACACACACACACACACACACACACACACACACACACACACACACACACACNGCACGCACGCACGCACACACATACATTCACAAACACAAATGGAGATTGCAAGGTGGATAAATGTGACAACAAGAGAGTGGGACTTGTGCTTCTCCCTACTAAAAAAAAAAAAATCATTGCTCTCTAAATGCATGTCTTTAACTGAACTTCAACCTCCCCTCCCCTTACATGCCCCGACTCCAGTCACCGCCCCCCCTCCACCCACACACACACACACACACACACACTCACAAACACACGGACTAATGAAGGAGCCCATATTTGCTCCACAGAATAGACAGCTTGCGTTTTAACGATATATCGTTATTACCACCGTTATTGCAGCGGTGCTGAATGCACACTTAGCAGCATTCAACATGTTGAGTTAATGTAGTTCTTACGATGGTAGATGGTCCCATCGTTAATGCGCAAGCTCTCAAATGTAAGCCTAAGTGCTGTACCCAGGTCGTTGTTTCCCGAAACGAGAATAAAGATTAAGATTGTACTTTAACAGTATATGTAGGCCTAAATCTAGCGTTCTAAACAGCAGACCCTTGTAACCGCAGCCATAAACACTTTCTGAATTTTGGCCGACTTTTTTTGACGTAGACGGTTGAGAGTTCATTCGTCCTTATTGTGAAACCTTGGGATTTCGTCTGGAAGCTCAAAAAAAAAGAATTCGTGCAAACTGATTTGAACGCTTAACGACCGGGCAAAAAGCTACAACCTGGGTGCTGTCAACTGCCCATAAAGGAAATCTTAAAATTTAGTAATGCAGTAAGAACTCATTAATGCGTACGCTGGTTAAGCGTGCTCTCTAGTTTGCGTGATTAGAATTAATCAACTGATCCAGTCTCGTCAAAAATTATACGTCTCATGGATAGTGCAGTCTAATGTTCCCGCCGTCTGGCGGCAGGTCGTATGGTGTTGGCTGGGTTTCGTTGCAATTTAAAAGTAGGTCCAGTCCACCTTTCCCTCTCGGCCAACTTAATGAAATTACCAACAGGAATGGAGACTGAAAATGAACAACAACAACAACAACAACAACAACAACAACAACAACAACAACAACAACAAAAACCCTCTGGTTTCTTTCATTTGAGAGCTTGTATATTGGCTATAGGATCTTTAACCATCGTAAGAATTACATAAGTGCATGGGTGCTGAATACACCCTTAAAAGTTTTCAACATGCAGAGTTAATGTAATTCTTACGATGGTAAGAAATCCCATTGTTAATGCACAAGCTTTCAATCTCGTATCAAGCCTACCTTGCTCTCTTGTCCATATTGGGAAGACATTTTCTCCTGATGCGTCCCTGTGCCGCAAGTTGAAGTACGAAAATTGCTCGCCACCCCCGTAAACCTCCTCGGTACTTTCCGCTGCTACTCGGAACCATACTCGGTCGAAGTCGGAGCTACTGTCTTCAATCTCGATGGCTAGAGGTTGACCCCTGTCTGGCTGCAGTCTTAACGTAACCTGTGGACATCGATTTGTCTTGAAATAGCACAGTGGACACTTGGAATATGGATAATGATATTTTTTTTTCAAACCACAAGGTAGTGCCTCGTAACGCTTACCAAAGCTCTTAAAAAAATCCACGGAAGCGCTAACACTAAATGGCGACACAAAGATCTTATTAAGTGTCCATTGTACCACACTGCTGTTCTCCGCGTGCCCTTGACAGCTGTACTTGTTCACTGCGTATTGCTACGTGCTAATCGCTACGTTATGAGAGTATACGCTTCCTTTCGATGACAGCTTTTACACGACATCCGGGGAGTAACTATAAATGCTTGAAAGTACTTCGATGTATCTTAAAATAAAAACTGTGCCACTAACTCATGGGATCCCAAACAGTGCTATACGTCAAGTCGTGAAATATGAAAACTTTTCCACCTTGCACAAAGACGTCAAAGTTACGTCTTCGCATTGACAATAACGAGCAGAGAACATAAAATTACACTTGGCGAAGAGATGTAACGTAAGGGATCCGGTGGATTCGGTCCAAATACGGTATCAACAGTGATGGCATAATGAAAGTATTGTGTTACATGAGGATATACCCTATCCTCTTCTTTTTCCTTTTTTTTTGTGTGTGTGCTGGAAACGCTGAATTAGATTCTGAGCACTATGCCAAAGTGCATCAATACGAATCGGTAGCTATCCCCTGGAATACAGTTTTGCTTAATTTAATACACTGAGTGTAAAAATGGGAATGGGGGGAGGGGGGGNGGGGGGGGGGGGGGGGGGGGGCTACTTCATAAAATTAGTATCGATCATTAGTACCTGGCAGATACAACTGCTGAACGCACAACTGTTGAGTAGACAGATATATGCTTGAATTATATAGGTCTATATTTAGTCATACATAAAATTCAAAAAGTGTCTCAAGCGCTTCAACTTTTGCTCTTGAAGAAAATTCTTCGAATGTTTTATTTTGTCTAACGTTCTCTGGTAATTTATTTCACAGTCCTAAGATAGTGGGAATAAGCGATGGCCTACGGTCGAAGATGTTATATCATTGACATGGCAGTCCCTTTTGATGTTACGTGCATAAAATGTTCTATAGATGTCTTTAAAAAAAAAATCCTTATTTTGTTAAGGGCTGTAAGTTTAATCTTAGCCTATCTCAACACCGTGGAAAAAAATAATGCATAGACTGAGGAAGAAAGGACATTTTCCATGAAAACATTTCTCTACTTACATAAGTTGTATCTCTGCTTAGTCGGATGCTGCAGGAATTTTGATCGCAACTGACTGAATAGTTCCTCAAGGCAATCCTCTCGCTTGTGTAGTCTTGTATGAAAAAGTTCCCAGAATCCTCCGGAAATGATGTCACTCCATTCCCAACATATAATATCGGTGATGCACTTGTTTGCCTCAAGAGCTGTGGGTTGAAGAAAAAAGAAGAAAACAGCATTGGTCAGTGTTGGCAGTTGTGATTCTACAATGTCTCCTCTAGCATGGATTTTCATCCTTACGAGCATCCACTGGGGCAGTGGCGGTTTATGATTAGGTGCAATGTAACCCGTGCAATGCCAGGTAGAGTTTAGCTAAATAACAATAAAGAACTTTATTTCCAAAAATAACAAATAACAAACCAAAACGAGATGCCACTGTTGTGTTTTATTTTTCTTTATGCAATAATTGATTTGTTATGTTCATTACACATCCTTGCACGCCCCATGTTGTACACTCGTATAAAAGGCTTAATTGTCTAGAGGAGAAGGGCGAGGGAGAGAAAGAGTGAGTTGCACGGGCAGTTTTAGGAATCACTAGCCGCCACTGATTGGGGAGCAGAAAAGTTTTCGTCACATATGTCGAAACTTCCGTCGAGCTTAAACGTAGTCTACATAATGGCTTGTTGTCATTAAGAGTGAATGAGCAAGATATAAGAGGGCAGGGAAATTGATATCAGGAAATTTCAGCCTTTCTTGAATTCGATCTTTTCGCTCGTGCAGTCAATCAGCCATCTCCTCCTCCGGCTTTCCAAGAAAATGCAACAACAAGACATTGTTAACCCCTTCGTTACGTCACGTTTTTCAAGTGCTTATTTCGCTAAATTAGCACGAACTTATTACCCTGTGTGTGGATTTGTTTGAGTTAGGAAGTTTTACGGCTATAACACGACCCTGTGTGTAGGGAAAGTTTATTACGTAGGAAGGATGACGTAGGGGTATGTCCGCTAGGATAGAGTAATGCTACCCCCAGTATGTCCAACTGTCCATGTACGTCCAAGTACTGTTTGGATCAAAAGATAAGGACGTACATGTGTTACATACGTAACGAAGGGGAATATGCGGCACAAAACGAGAAAAGCCATATGTATTATGTTAACGCCAAATACAACACAGGCACATCCATATTTCCTTGCCACGAACGGGTGAATAGCTTAGGAAATAACGTTCCAGATTCTTACCGTGAGATTCCCAATGGACACAGTGAAACCTTGACCTTGGTCATCGACCACACTGAACGGAAGGCATGTTACCATATGTTTTACCCCGAGCACAATACTGAGCTGGACAAGCCAAAGAGACCTAAGGAAAGAAGTGCTGCAAATGTGACTGATTGAAATTTATGGTCCTAACCAATGTAAAACATAAGATCTGTGAGACATGTGTGTCATAATGTGCAGAAAGTGGTTTAAAGGCACAACATGATTAAATATGTCAGGAAACAGCCACATAACTACGAAGCAACAATCAACATCACTAAACTATGAGAACCATAGATGCTCACTGTTCCGGTTTGATGTTTCTTTCGCTTTGTCAAATACAGGCTTCTTCGTACTTTCAAATTTATCAAATTTGCAGAAAACACGTATATGATTTCCAGGAAGCAAATAAATTCAAAATGGCGGCAGTCGAAACAATTTCCTGAATAATTTGACTGACAGCTGGTTTCGAAAATATCCACTTGCCTTGCCTGACCTTTTTCTATTTTATTTATTTTTGTTGTTATAAAGTTAGAAATATGGCATGTTCTGTGTGTTCAGGACTCTCATAGGCGTGGCATTTCCCTCCGAAGAATTAGTAATTTTTGCCATTAGATATCAGTAATAAGAAGGAGGGCACTAAAATGTACTGAAGTGTTGCCTCATGAGAAAATTTTGATGCAATAGAAAGAAATACTTAACAAAATTAAATGTCGACAGCTAGGATGGACCTGCTTCGTCCAATCACATCTGACACACAGAGTATCCGAATAATACACGGTAAAACTAAGTAATTACCCGGCCATTTTAGTCAGCGGTAAACAATAGTGCAGAGCTCTCAACGAATAAGGTCAAAAAGCAGATCATAGCAGAAAATAGCAAAACCGAAGACAAAGCTATCATAACTTACATGTGTGTAGAGAAATGGTAGACTCATTGGTAACACTGTGTGTCTCTATGGTTTGGGCCACTGATTTCTTCCACTGACGGACAGGGGATAACACGTATGCTTTCTTTATCATAGAAAAGTGTATCATGTGTTTGGTCTTCAAGTGCTTGGATCAAACGGCGGACCAAGATATTTTCTGACCTCCCTACTTAGTTTAGTATAATGAGGGAGAAAATATCAGTCCCCATATCCTATCTCCCTACTTTTCCGAACAGTATTTACGTCTATGGTCAGGGTTGATTAGATGAGATAAAGGCAGTTACATGCATGATCGATCTTATAAACTTGCAGGCCTACGTATACTAACATGCAAATTAATAGACTACCTTCCGCCTGCCATAGACCTTTCTCATGGAATATTCATGAGCAGGCCGGGTGGTACACTCACTTCCGGGGACCAGTAAACAATGCTGAAAATTAGAAACTATTGTGTTCAGCGATGCGGGGCTAGCTCTGATTGATGCAAAGACCTTACGTTACACAATATTGCTTACGATTAAGCTTTCAAGTGTTAGTAAATTGCCAATATGTGTAGGGACTCTAGGAAACTGGTTCAGGTGAACTGATATGAAATAGGGCAAACTGGTAACATGGGAATTGCAGCCGCATGGTGCAAATGAATTTCTTGCCAGGTAGTTTTACCGAGCGGAGCTAAAACAATTAGAATCAGTTAACGAGTGTTTCAGTATTTAGGGCATGGCAATAGGGCGATGCCTTGGTAATATTTCTCTTCTCCGAACTTTTGTTGCTCGATTTCACAAATTATCTATGACCGATAATGTCTGCCTTAGCACCAGATGAAGATCTCTCCCTTCCATTATGTTGAAACATTGTGAACCGGAAGTTAGCGCCCTGTCCCGATCCAAAAATAGCTCGAGAATTACGTGATCACTCTAGCTCATTAAGAGGTTACCGTCACACATGTGAACCGAAAAGTGTGTGACAGTAATCAGCTCTACGGACCAAGGTAAGATAACGAAGCGAGCCTGAAGTGCACTCTACTAGATAAGTCAAGCTAATCTGAGGCAAAAATGATGAAAGGAAAATATGGCCTACCTAAATGTGAATATGGTTTAAAAGAGGTAAACGTGATCCTTTGCACATGAAGAAGGAAGTAACACATGAGAAAGGAAGAAACAAACAAAACAAACAAAGAAACAAACAATAAATGAAGAAGACAGAAGCTGGCTACTAACAGTGAAACAATAGAGGGCGTTTATTTCCATCTTCGAACCATTCATAAAATGTCATGGCAGAGGTAGACATGAGCATGTGGTAGTTCTGAGTGCTACAGTCATTTTGTGCGTTATGAACTAGAAGTTCGCAACTGATTCTAGTTCGTAAGATGCAATCTAATCATAACACCAGGAAATGCAATATACCCTTGCCTACCCCTGACATAAAGATCAGCAAGAGATCCGAGCTTGAAATTAAATGCTCTTTAAAAACACAAATCTTCCGAATACAGTACTATGCATAATTGCCATTCTCTTATCGCCAACATTGTTCCGGCTGGCTAAACCTGTCCTGGGAAGGTTAGCCTAAGAAAGTTTTTACAGACTTGTCGTCTTTTAGTCGAAATACGATTATCGTAGTGATTATAATACCGGGTGGCGCCCTTCCCAGTTCCCAATCCCAACCCCCCTCCTCTCCCCTCAAAGAAATCCAGTAACTTCAAGTTCAAGAGTTAAAAAGAAACTGGGATAAAATATTAAGCACATTACCGAACAAATTATCTGTATTATAAGTATGGGCCATGGGAATGGAACGCCATTTTCGAACGCGATAAAATCCAAAACGGCTGTGCGTAAAATTTGGTCCGAACTGTCAGAATGCATCAAACTGGATAGAGGGGGTTTAGCTCAATGTCTGCCCACCGAAGATGCAAGATTCCATTAATAATGTATGGCGAAGTTTTTGCCGCTTCGTTCGTTTCGCCCTTTTCAAGGATGGGGCTAGAATTTCGAATTCTGTTCTTTCACTGATGACGTCATGCTGTTGAAACCGTAGAGCACGGTATCAACAAGTAAACCCGTATACATGTATGTAGTCATCCAGTAATGTCTTCTTCTCTGAGGGGGAATGCAAGCTGGTTCACTTTAGTGCTTCTGCAGTCTGCACCACGGTGCATATACAAGAATCCCCATGTAGCGGGTGGTCTTATTGTAGCATATGTCCCATTCATTGAATTGGTATCCATTGTAAGAAGAAAAAAACAACCCAATGTATTTGTAGCAAGTTTCATTGATCGAGATGCTATATTTCTGTCACACCAAAAAGTTGAAGAAAAAAATACTCCACCTACTCCACTCCAAACGAGGTATCCAGGCCAATGAATCTCCACACACAGCGGGCAACCTATTATTTGACATGAATTTTGAAACACTTTTTGTTCGACTGTGACATAACCAGAGCAGTGGCTATTTGAAATTTGCAACAATAGCGGACAATATCACTCTCCTAATGCGTGAAACTTGTCAACTGCGTAGTAAGTTGACATTTAGTTTCATGGTTGGTTTAAGGGCAATACCATTGAATTATCTCTCAAGAGCCTAGATGTCGAAGGTTAGGGGGCAGGGATCGAACCCCGGAGGTTCAGCAGATTTCACAAACAAACTTGAGAAGCTGACACACCCTCGAATTTTCACACGCTAATTGGCGGGGAGGATAAAGTGACATGTGCAAATGCAACCTGCTATTCTTCTTCCATCTCCCTCGCTCCTCCTGCTCCCACCCAAAGGTGCTGCTCTAGTGTTGTATCAAGTGGATGTTGGTCGGCTCAAGTACCTGAACGGTAGAATAACAGAGCATAATGAATGGATGTAATGTGTTAATGTTTGTCGACTTGCGAGCTATTGTGACATTGAACACCAGAGCTCGATGGTATGTTTTAGAGCAACACGACGACATTGTTGCAGTCAAGTTCTTGGTTTTGTGCTCCAGTCTCCATTGTGCTGATGCAACGGTAGCTTGATGGCTGAATTAATGTGGTTTTTTTTTTAACCCATTCGGTACGTGTGACATACATGCTGGCCACGTCCTTACCTTTTCTTACAAACAGCTCTCACACGCGGTACCAGTCACTGTACTCATGGTGCTTTGGTGACATGAGCATATGAAGAATATGTGAACGAATAGGTCTGCGAGCATTACTCTATGCATTCACACTTTCATTTTGACAACTACCAGCTAGATCTAGATTCCACTTTGGGCTACAGCATCGCCATAACTCCCTTTATAGGTTACAGACTTCTAATTGGATGAAAATAGCATGTTATCAAATGCCTCAGGACGATACTGAAAAATCTGTCCTTCGGACAGGTTATGGAGAATAGGCCCTAGTTTGTGAACCTAACTGCGAATAAGTTTGCATTCTCTCCTGATTTTGTAAACTAAACCTGAAGTTTGGGCCATTCACTTCGGTTTCGGTGTGGCCTTCTGTGCCGAGCACTTGTCGTTAAGGAAACTAGTTAGCTTGTTTACACCTTTCGATGCATCGGTTAGTAGTTCGAAAACGAAATGAAAGACCTATTATTTTGAACATCATTTTTAATAAGCACATTGAATTCTGCATAAAGATTGTGGAATTTCTTGTAAGTGACAGTTGAGAAAACAGTTTATTGGCTCAAAGAGCGAAATCGGATTAGGCTTCTGTAACCTATATGCACAGTCTACATCAAAGTCCACTACATATAATCATTAGGCTGAATTAGAGTAACGTTCTCATGCATTTTCCTGCAAGAGCGTTCTCTATTCGTTTTGTGTTTGAGGTTAAGGGAGGGGAAACTTTCTGACACCGATTGTCCTTTGACAACCATTTTCAAAGCATATTTTGAAACCAGTAATTACATCTATCAAAAACAATTCAACCCTGCTAAAGGGCGTTCTTCTACTCGCACGTGGGGAGAGAGAACAGCGATCGATGAACGGTCAACAATTTATAAATTTAAGGGTCCCCACAAGAGATCAGAAAGTTATTCAAATGCACTTTTAATTCTCTTGAAGGAAACAGATTAACATTTTATAGTGCCATTAATGTTATTAATGATGATTCATACACTAAGAACAGTGCGGGTTATGCATATGTATGAAGGAAACAGATTAACATTTTATAGTGCCATTAATGTTATTAATGATGATTCATACACTAAGAACAGTGCGGGTTATGCATATGTATATATAAGTGATGCTCCGCTTTTCAGCTTTTCAAAGAATAACGATTTGGTCATTTCTTATTTTTAATCATTTCCTCAAATCTGTACCAACAAGTTTAACAGGTTTAATACGTTTTAACAAGTTTATTTAACTGAAACTCAGACCACAGCTGTAGTATGTGAAAGAACAACAGAGTTTGATACATTGGCCATCGGACAGCCTACGATCCAAATAATAAATTTCTACATACAGAGGTCATAACCATAATAACTAGATGAAGAACATAAAGTTTTTAATGGTCTCTTGTATTTTAGCACTCATAACGCGAAGCTGCCTGCACGGCAAGAGCACTCGGTGGCATCAGTACATTACTCCGCCATGTTATTTTGCCTCGCCGAATTATTAGCTGGCTGAGCTTTGATACCATGTGGTCTAGTCCGTCATTACCTCTTCTGGTCGAACCAGGGCATGGTGGTTACACACGCTCAAATCTTTTTGCTATATTTTACTATGTACTGTCCACTGCCGTCACTCCAGCCCTAATTTTCGTTGGCGATTCTCACTCACCAGTAACGGAGATAAGCATCTGATCTAAAAAAATACTTTAGTTTTAATAGCCCCTAACAAGTAAAGCTTTTTTGCTGTATCTCCTCGTTTGACCCACCCCCATGACAAGCCACTTGAGAACTCAGGCTATTTCTAGAGAACAGGAGGTTAGCTCAAAGGCGGCCACTATCTTTTCAAACTTCTGACCCGAAATAGTGCTGCTTTAAGTTAACCTAAACTGGCCAAGGAAGTGACAAAAGCATTAGGACAGGCCACAGCTAAGGTCACTGGGCCTCTGAGAGGGAGAAGAAAATGCTGTGATAAATAGATTACCCTTCATTGTAACTGGCCTCAAAATTATTGCGTGTGAGTAACCTTCATTAACCCCTGTTCTTTCCTATTGGCCAAGAATGGTATTTCTTGTAAATCTGGTCTGTCTTCTATAAACACAAGCCAAAGGGCTAACAAGGAGATGGCTGCTCTCAATGTCAATTAATGGAGGGAGTGGCAGTCCAGCAACTCTGCCTAAAATTTTTGCATTATGTTTATGTTTATCTACCGAACTCTTGTAAGCCTTATGAATACTTTGCAGCCCCTAAATACCCCCATAATGTTGTCTTGTTTAACTCTCTCCTTCCTTTCTTTCCCTCAAGCTGCTAAAAGGGTTAGGGCCCAGGATAGGGTGAAGAAAAGAGGAGAGGGGGATGCGAGCAATAAATAGTTCAACTCTAAGTTAACATTCCTATGCAGGCACATGACCAGGACAATTTTACAGCTGCATTCTCTGTGAGCTAATATGTTTCATTTGTCAGGTTACAACAGACAAGTAATTCCACCAGTTTGTAGTAATTGTCTTAACCAGGTGCCCAGTATCATATATATATGGTCAAAAACATCTAGTAACTCTTACTGCGCATGGAGACAAATTCTCATTGCATGGCAGTGTATGAAGTTCCTTTCCTGTATGTGCAGGAAAATAGAAGCAGCTGATGGTGAACTTTAATCCTCCAGTATCTGAACTGACTGTGGAAATAGTATGGGGAACAAACTGTGTCACAGATCAAAGAATAACACAGTGAAGATTCAGAAAATGTCTCTCTATTTACCTCGAGAGTGCATGAAAAGTCACAGTTACACTTATATTCTTCTTCAGTACAGTTTTCAACCAATGATATGGTAAGAATACAGATTTCATTAGATAGTGGAAGCAGTAAATTCTCTTAAATGCACTGAGATAGTGTATTACTATTATGTTATAAATGTTGTGTGCAGTGTGAACAGAGGGACATCGAAGAAGAAAAGACTATGCTGGCCTGCAGGTCAGAAGTAAGATGTGAAAGAAAAGACGACGGGGGTGGGTAGTTGGGGTGGAGGAGAGGGAGGAGGAGGGAAGGCAAGGGAAGGGAAGGGGTAGGAAGTCTGAACCAGTTTTCAAGACTTTAAAGTCTGCCCAGTAGTCATAGCACAAGTAGGCTTATTTTTCATTGAGAAGGTAGGATATAATAGGTATTTGGTGAGGGGATGGG
>JAWQUT010000125.1:364553-377315 GCA_033807755.1 Ellobium chinense
TGTGTGTGTGTGTGTGTGTGTGTGTGTGTGTGTGTGTGTGTGTGTGTGTGTGTATGTATGTATGTATGTATGTATGTGTGTATGTATGTATGAACGTACGTTTGTGTGTATTTATATATATATTTATGTGTGTGTGTGTGTGTGTGTGTGTGTGTGTGTGTGTGTGTGTGTGTGTGTGTGTGTATGTGTGTGTGTGTGTGTGTGCACGCGTGCGCGCGCGTGCCAACTAGTAGTAATAGTAGTAGTAGTAGTTGTAGCAGCAAAAATAATGACAATAATAATGATAATAATTATAATAATAATAAAAAAAGCGCTTTATCTGTGACTGGTTCGTTTAAAAATCATCAATGCCTTTCCTACCTCCTCAGGTACTCCATCAGTGTCATCGAACAGTCCGGCAGTGGTGGACGCGAGGACATCTGTAACCTTGACGTGTGTTGAAAGCACCGTAGAATATTACCCAAACTACACCTGGTTTGAGAATGGGATTGAGAAGATTTGGGAAGAGGATCGAACCATGACAATCACTTCCGATGTCCCCAAAACGGCATCCTATTCATGCATCATCACTGGAGCTAATCATTCATCAGAAGTTAGTCCAGACTATACGCAGGAGTTTAGATGTAAGTTTTTGAGTAGGGGGCTTGAAATTTATTTTATTTTTGTCTTCAACTCAGTTCACAAGTTTATTTCCAATGTAACGAAGTTGCAGAATTTGAACACATAACTACCATTAGACAGTACACAAGGAGACAAATGGACAAATGGACAAATGAACAGACAAAAACGAACAAAATATTGATGAGGACAGAAGTAGGTCCAGACTATCAATAGGAGTTCCAAATGTAAGTTTAAGTGGATGGCTCGAAATTTAATGATCTACTTATTCATCAGAAGTTAGTTCAGACTGTCAGCAGACATTTAAGTGTAAGTTTTTTTAGTAGAGGACTTGAAATTTAGCGATAAAGACAGACGTTATTCCAGATTATCAGTCTGTATACGATTTTGAGTAGATCTACTCATTCATCAGAAGTTTGTCTTAACTAACAGCAGGAGTTAAAAGTGTAAATTTTGAGTAGATAGGTGTAGTACAAGGTGGAAACGGAGCGCTTAGTAACAGAAGTAAGGAGTGAACAGACACAAACAGATGCTCACACAAGGTAGGATAAAGGGGGAAGTGCTCAAGAAGACAAATGCAGAGAGAAAATGGAAGAAGGAAAGAAAGTGATGCGGGGNGGGGGGGGGGATCGAACCCGCGACCTCTGCGTCGGCACCCATCGCCTTGCCGTCAGTTAAAGTTTGGAATCAGGTAGACGTCTATACACTCCAGTGGCGGCGTGGTCATGTATAGACGTCTACCTGATTCCAAACTGACGGCAAGGCGATGGGTGCCGAGGCAGAGGTCGCGGGTTCGATTCCCCCCCGCATCACTTTCTTTCCTTCTTCCATTTTCTCTCTGCATTTGTCGTCTTGAGCACTTCCCCCTTTATCCTACCTTGTGTGAGCACCTGTTTGCGTTGCTCACTCCTTACTTTTGAGTAGATAGTTAAAATTTAATGATCTACTCATTCATCAGAAGTTAGTTCGGACTATCAGCAGGAGATTAAGTATAAAAGTTTTGAGCACAGGGTTAGAAATTTAATGATAAAGATCAGTTTCGTATTCAGTAGCGGTGGGTCATTAAATGCAAACTATGCAGCACCGGATAGAAGTTAGCTAAAAAAAGTTAAGAAACCGGTTATAAAGATACAGCCACCAAACTAAATCCAGACAGAGGTTCAGTAAACTTGCGTTCTGCAACGTTTCTATGCAGTCTGAAATGTTTTCCTCTGAAATTCAATAAAAATGTGCTCCAGGTTGTAGGAGCCAAACTGTAAAAACCTCTTTGGGCCATTTAATAATATTTTTTTCTCGAGGCACAGGAACGTTCTGAAATGGCCAAGGCTAGTCCGCAAGTCTGGTGTCACCACTGTGCCTAAAATATATTCTATTTACAGTGCTGTGGGAAGGAGGGCGGTTATTTCATTAAAATTTTTCACAATTTTAATTTAGACGAACAGGGTTTAGAAATTTGGCCTTCTTTTGCAAATTACAGGCCCGCACAATTGAAATCAGCTGAAGCCATTGGGAAACACTGCGTGCAACAATTATTTTTTGAATAAATTCAGGAGTGAATTTCACCACTTTTGCGGTGTGGTTTCATGTGATGCGATTATTTCTTCACACGTTAATTTTATTTTCTACAATTTTTGACTCATGATTTTTGGCAATTAGACCCTTGCAACCTCCAGTGTGAAACATGTGCTCGGTGACAAATTAGTGAAGTGTCTCGTCTTACATTTCCCCTTCTTTTATACCTTAGAGGAGCCTGTAACTGATGAGTAATCTTATTAACTTCACTTAAATGTTAGTTGTTATCTATTTTTTTAACAGCGCCCATAGTCTACTCTTCCACCTCAGCGAACAATGAATATTGCTATATCATAAAGGCAGGTCCCTTCACCAAGTCACAAGCCACTTACAACTGTCAGAATTATGGAACTGGCCCTCAAAGGCTGGCCTTTCACTGATTAGTTATCTCACTAACTCATCTTATACGTTTCTATTTATTCAACAGTGCCCGCAGTTTACTCCTACATCTCAGCGAACAATGAATATTGCTATATCATAAAGGCAGGTCCCTTCACCAAGTCACAAGCCATTAACAACTGTCAGAATAACGGTACTGGCAGTGGGCTGGTGACACCCTTCTCCAGTGCTGAATTTGACATGCTTTCATCTCTCATGGACAGTCTTCAAAAGGATCAGTATGCCTACTGGGTGAATTTACTAGAAGGTCAGCATTCAAATTTCATCTATAGCGGCAGTACAATTGGCGATCACACTAACGTGTATGTTTGTATGTGTTCGTGTGTGTTTATGTTTATTCATGTGTGTGGTGTGGTGTGGTGTGGTGTGTGTGTGTATGTATGTGTGTGTGTGTGTGTGTGTGTGTGTGTGTGTGTGTGTGTGTGTGTGTGTGTGTCTGCCCGCCCACCCCCCGCGCGCCGGCTTACAGGTAGGGCATAGTGGTTCTCTTGTATTTTTGTGTATAAATGTCTTTGTGCATTCCGAGTAAAGTTTACAAAGTAATTATGCAACGCCTTGAAGCACTTGCAGTGAATTTGTGCTCTAAATACATTGCTCAAAGCATTAAAACAATATCTTTCGCTGCTTATAACTGCAACTGTTTAGCTGTTTGGCTTTAATTCTCTCAAGAAAACTTTAGAAATAGTATTATAAATTTCGTTATAGGTCTAGTTTACAAACACTACACATGTATTATTCTCAGCAATTGGTGAGCATTTAAAGCTGTCTTTATATGAGAACGCAAAATAAAGCGCTTTAACTTATGTAATAGACTTTCACGAAGGTACTTTCTGGTACATTGTTTTGAGATGTACTTTTCAAGTTTGCCGGGTATAATGATCTTTTAGACCTAGATTAAGTGGAAAAGAGAGCACCCTTCAAAAGAGACTTTTCCATCCACGCAGCCGCCTAGACTAGCCATAGGGAACGTTGGAAAAACCAAATCAATCAGTCAGCCTTCAACAGAGGCCATAGCCCTTTGGGTACTTCAAAGTAGTGATTGTAATACATTCATCTTTTATGTCTAGTACATATCCTGTTTTAAGTGTACACACTCCTTAACCATCTTTTAAGTGGGATGTACTTTAAATGTTACGCATGTGTTTACCAGTTTTTTACGTGTGATATGCTTTAATAATAATAATAACAATTACAATAACAATAATACTAATAATAAAAATAATAATAATAATAATGCGGCTTACAAGCCTCGTATCCAGGCTTATGTCCGCTCACGAGACTTCACACTTTACACGAAAAAATTCTTCCGATCTGAAATATGTAACGTACTCACTCTCTATCGAAGTTAATGTTATGAAAAAAAAAATCTGATCTCTTCTATGAACAGGGTATTCATGGGGAGATGGAACGAGCGTGCAGTCAACTAAATGGGCCTCAAATCACCTGACGTACACAAACTTGGTGCACTTCACTAAACAGAATGGTGCTTTTCGTTTAGATGAAACCAGTGACCCACAGGCTTCTGCTGGTGCGATCTGCAAATATCCATGTGTCTGTGAGTATGCAGGGCTACGTTTATTAGGTCTTCGAGTATGAATTGGCGTCATTTTGACATGTGGCGATACAGCCAATGGGTGGAGTCCGCTGTCCGGGGGACGGCCCCTTCATACTCAAAATGACATCATTTCCTACTCAATATGACGTCAAAGAAGACCTAACAAATGTAGCCCAGCCAGCAAATACGAAGGGACGTACACGCAAAGCTGTCGGACTTTGCGCCCCAGCCTGTAACTACGGGAAACAACATTGATGTTTTAGGGATTTCCCGTTGTTTGTTATCTTAGGCGTGCAAAGTTACGCAGCCTTGTGCATACCACTTCAAGGTTTTAGAGAGCTCCTGCACAATTATGCCAATTTAGAGCTTGCACATTCACGATGAGATTTCTTAGTAAGAATAACATCAGTGCATCGATGCTGAATGCACCCTTCGTAGCTTTCAATATGCCAAGTTAATGAAATTCTTATCATGGTAAGAGATCCCATCGGTAATGCACGAATTCTCAAATATTGCTCCCCTGCACGTAGGACTAGTTCTTTATATAGGAAATGAGACGTAGGGATACGTCGGACACCACACGGGAATGCTACTCTTAGGGCGTGCATGTATGTCCAAGCGCAGTTTGGACCAAAGACTTAGGACGCACCTATACATCATTCGTAGCTAAGGGGGTTAATAGCTGGTCTTTTCTGGTTAGTCTGCTTTCTGTTAAGGATATGGGTGTAATAAACAGATGAAGATAAAAACGGATCATGCCACTTCATCGAAGATTTATTGTAACAATATAGCATATCTGTTTGTGTTTGAATGGTAAGCGCTGAGGATGAGGGGCTAAAAGTGTGTTATAATTAATTATTGTTCTTTCCGTTATATTTATAATTATCAATCCAAAAAAGCAAGAACGTAATACATAGTTGAGAGATGAACAGATAGTCACTCACTGACACATTGTATTATATAATGTTAAAGAATTCATTCCTGCTGTTCAGCATCCAGAAAAAATTATCATTGTTTTTTTTTGGAACCGCCAAAAAAAAACCAGCCAACCAATCAGTTGATCTAACACTTAGTTAATTGTAAAAATGATGAGCTCGCGCATTAAATACAGGATCTCTTACCATCGCAAGAATTACATTAAGTGCATAGGTACTGAATGCATCCTTTTATAGCGTTTAACGTGAAGAGTTAGTGTAACTCTTACAATGGTTAGAGATCCGATCGTTAATGCGCAAGCTCTGAATTATTGCATTCTTGCGTGTAAAATTCACCCATGCATTCATTCCATTGAAATCTAAAGACGCGTACATGTATACACTTTCTCGACCGCCCACCAGCCAAAAACTAACAGCATGCTATCTCGTATCTTTCCAACACATGGCTGAGTACTCACTCTGTTAAAAGATGCCCTGCACATTCACTAGACCAGTCCATCTCTCTCATGCTTTCTATCATAGATTATTATTGCAAAGTTTTAGTATAATAATTCCATGTCATTAAAAAACTATCCGGTTTACAGTAAGTTAACTCTTCACAAAAGAGAGCTTGCGCATTAACAACGGTATTTCTGCAGCCACCGTTACTATATCGATGCTGAATGCGCCCTTAGCAACATTCAACAGGCAGAATTAATGTAATTCTTCTAATACTATAAGATGGCATCGTAAATGCGCTAGGACTCGAATATCCACTAGCAAATTACTTTTCTTCTACAGGGTCAGACCTCAGTATATCCAGCAGTCTGGGAACCAAACTAGAACCAACAGACAACACAACGCTGTCATTCTTATTGTCGCCGGGAGCTAGTCAGTACACGCTTTATGGGGATGATGCTGAAATAACAACAGTCCCTACCGAAAACTACCAGGTTCCAGGGCCTGGGGTTATTGAGAGAGTGGCCTTCCGTGTCACTGCCACAAGGTCAGGAGGACAGTTCGGGATTTCCTCATCATCACTGACCGTCACCTACATAGGTATATCTGATAAATGAAGCTCAAAATCTGTGGCTGGCTGGGTGGGTGGCTGGCTGGCTAGCTAGCTGACTAAGAAGACTTGTTTTGTTGTTTGTTTTTCCGGTATACAAATTCTGACGGTTTCAAGTGCAGTTCTGACTTTTGCAAGATATTTTCAAATAGCCAAGGAGAGACCAAAAGAGACATATCAGTTAAAACCCCCAGTTAAGCCGATGGGCTCCCACAGGGGGTTTTAAGAGGTCCTTCTGGGCTTTGAACCTAGGCAATGAGAAGCATTTTATTACATTAATCACTTTTTGTTTAAGAAGTGCGCTGCGGAGCGACGTAGAGCACGCAAGCAGAATGGTGTGCGCGCTGTGCGGTGCGAAAGCTGTTGCGTTCATGTGAGCTGCGTTGCAATGCGGTATATCGCTTGCTGTGCTCGAGTTGAAATCTAAACTTGCAGATGTGGGAGAGTGACTGATAATGGCAGTAATGTTCCAATCTGTATATTAGTTTCCGAGGTCTGTGTGTATCAGGTGAGTAATTGGCAGACTGGCAGCAAATGAGCCTAAATTGAGTGCATAAGGAATATGCGTCTTTAAAGTCTACGGTGTATTGTATGTAATGTAATTTTGTTGTGAAATCATGAGTTTGGCCTTTGGGGTTAATGACCGTCTTGAACTTGAACTTGAACTCTAACTTGAACTCGAACTTGTTGTTTTCCAGAAACACCTGTGATCTCTGTCAGCCCTGTTGACAGTCAGCAGAGCTGGTACAGCACAGGTACAACGGTGAACTTGACCTGTGGGACCCAGTTGAACGTGGGCGGTGCCACTTACACTTGGTCTAGCTCAGATGCACTGGGCGAATTGGACTTCTCTGGAGAAACTGGGCGGAAATTTGTGGTGGACGATACAATGTTGAGGAGCTATGTGAATAACATCCGCTGTCTGTACACTGTGACTTCGGTTGGAGATTCAAATAAAGCGCTTAAAAATCTGGAATATAGAGGTAAGCATCTGAGAGAAGACATGTGTCTCAAAGTTTGAAAATGCCACTGATTTTCCCTTTGTTGGCTAAATAAGATCCGCTGTCTGTACACTGTGACTTCGGTTGGAGATCCAAATAAAGCGCTAAAAATCTGGAATATAGAGGTAAGCATCTGAGAGAAGACACGTGTCTCAAAGTTTGAAAATGCCAATGATTTTCCCTTTGTTGGCTAAGTAAGAGTTTACACCCTATTTAACTCATCAAGGTGTCTCAAACCAAACACATTCTACACATATTATTTAACTGGTCCTCCAATTCTGACACATGGCAAATTGCCTCAAGACTAATTAGATCTTGAGAACTTTGGCAACAAATCAAGCTACCTGATATTTTAAGGCTGTTCACACTGTGAAGAAAATAATCTTACCCATATAGCAACAACGTACAGTTTACACTTGAAGGGCAAAACTCTCAGAATCTACAATAGTATACGCATCTATCTAAACCATTTAAGTTCAAATCCAATTTCTTTTTCCCCTCCCCATAGTCAGTACCAGTTTTTAAAGAGACTGTTTGCAAGAGAATACCCTAATGCCAAGATTTACTGGCATCTTCATATCTTAAACGTCCTTTTTTCTGTAAACGTCATCCGTCTAGAAGGAGACTGCATTATTTGGAGGTTTCAGTAACTGGTCTGTTAATCATATGTTGGCAACCTATCACTCCTAAGATGTAATCTGAAATCATCATGTTGCATACAATTTTCACCACCACTTCATAATATCACTTCATATATGGTAAAGATCCCATTGTTAATGCGTGAGGTCTCAAATACAGCTCAAATCAGCACGTAACACGAAGCGTACTTGCATTTTACCCTCTGAGAATCTAACAGTAATAGCGCCGATTTGGAAAAAAATCGAGTTATTGCAAGTTGGGAGTCTAAGCATTTCATGCAATCTTTTCAACAGTTTTTTTTTTTACTTCCATATGGATTAACGAATCTGCGTTTATTGCGTTAAACCTTTTGTCTCATATACTAAAAGTATTGGGCTTCAAAAGTTTAAACTCAGTTTTCTCAAAAAAAAAAAAAAAGGTGTCGGTGGCACTTGAAACAAATAGTTACTCTTGGGTCGATTTGGAGACGGTAGTGCCTTTTCGCTTTTGGATGTCTAGATTACTGTAACAGTGACATAACATTTTTAGAAACAAGTTGATTGGTATATTACTAGCTTTATCTGTACTTGAAAATGAGATTAACAAGTTTTTCTATAGCTTTGTGCATGTTCTTATATATACATATATTTGTATGTCTATTACTTTCATTAGAGGGACCAGCTCAACCAGTTGTAACTTCAGATCAAAGTTCAATCCCTGCTAGAGAGATGATTACACTTATTTGCTCAGGCACTGGTCAAGGCTCACCGACAGCCCAGGTATGTGAGTAACGGGAGGTAATTCAGGCTTTAAAAAAAAAAGAAAAAAATTCTGGAGTTCCCTCCCTCGCTAACCTTACGACGATCAGGTCTTTTGACACCTATTGTTTTTTCTTCATTTGGCCCTATTGACATGTTGTGTTATTCTACATATACCATTGTGATTTGGGGAAATTTCTTCCATGGATGTTAAAGTACTTCTTTTGCCCGATCTTTTAACGGGAAGAAAAAGGGGGGTCAACGCCCAAAATTTTTCCACAAATGTCTTTCGAAAAAGATCACCTCGAATTCTGATTTGGTCCCCAGTTTTTCATTTGGCCGGTTTTGACCCCGTGCGAATACACAGGTCTACACATTTTATTTTTGTTTATCTAGAAGGCTCAAATTGTACCTGAAACTTTAAAATCGGATGTTTTATTTGGACCATAGGTCATTTTATACAATTCTACCTTCTGACACTGGCTGGCAGGGCCCCAAATAAGAGGGATTTTATACATTAGCGCATTAATTGGTTGTACACAATCAGTGATTTGCCCCTCTAATAGGTGTCACAAACCATCAGCAGCCATATTCATAAAGCATACGTTAATATATATATTGCGTAGGCTACAGTGAATACTACTAATGCTTTGGGAGTTTCTCGTGGTTACCACAGTGCGTTAACTAACTTATAGACTACGCATACGGCCACATGATCTTACAAATAAAGTAAGTGTCTCGAATAGAAAGGGCGACCATTTCTTTTCTGTGAGTGTCGGTGAAAGTAACAAAGAACTGAAGAAATGATTAAACTCTCTTTTGTTTCTTTGCACACAAAACAGCAGAGTGAGGCATGTCCGGACGTTTGGCATGACCTGAATTCTCAGCACAGACAGATCTTCTATGTACAATACGCCGTATATTATGTGATTGGACCAGCCACCGCATATCGAGGTCCCGTTGAAAGACTTGTAGACTACCTGTGTTTTGGGCCAAAAATAGTTTTGACGCCAAAAAGGAAGAGTGGCTAAGGCGCATATCCGGCGAATAGATAGGCACTGTACTCCAAATAGAAAGGGAAGTACTGCATTTTCGAATTTGGTTGTAAGTCTGTTGTTGGTAGAAACCTACTCAAACAGTGATGTGTGTTAATTTACCACAACCGATAACTTAATTGGTATTTTCGAGTTAAGACTTCCAACGGAGCAACGAATATTTAGTCGACTGATTGCATCACAATCCACATTCCGCCACCGTCTCACCAAATCGTCGCCTTGATTGCAACACTCTAACAAACGCCAACATCAGCTTTCTACAAGAGAAACCAAAAAAAAAAAATCTCATTTTCGAAAAATTGCACGTAACAAAACGATTCTGTGGAAGTAATCTTTGCTGGTAAATGCAGCGTGGTGTAATGTATAAGTGTCCAGTCTGTTGACTGTCAGCGACAAAACCTGGTAAAAGCCTGTTTTGTAGTATTGACCATAGAGATCTGAGGTTTAGCGGAGAATTCTATCCAAGCGACGAAATGGTTCTCGTAGATTTACGTTAACTGAGGCCAGTCTCCGAGAAGGGTAACAGTTTACAGCCTACATTAAATACAGCGGAGACAAGCAAACTCTTAATTGGGCAGTAGTATGCATGTGTGACGAGAGGTTCATATGATCGAACCAGCGCAAAGATAATTATGTGCATACACGCCTGTGCAATTACTACTGGGCTGAAAGGAACGTTAATAAACGAGATTAATGTTGGTATTCTGAAACAGGGTCTCCTGTGACCGGAATTTGACTGGTTGCAAAATGCGTGAGAACGCAACTCGCGAGGGTATGAAACTCTCAGTGGTGTGAGTCCATTGCAGATAAAGTATACCATTACAGCATACTCACAGAAAGTTAGAGGCATAAAAGCGAAACCTTGGTCTATGTATTGCAAAAGCCTAACCATCCTGCATACTCACCGGAAGTAAGAAACACTTTTGGGGAATTAATCACTTTCAAAGTAAAACTTGTCTCTTCACTGGGCTTGTTTATGATTCTGGGACAAACCTGCTAGTCTAGGTATTTTGGTTTCTCACAGTGGTATGTCAATGGTGTCTTAGACACCGCTGCCAGCAGCCCTGTTTACACAACAACATCAGACTGGCCTGGGATTATCTCCTACAGCTGCAGGCTGGTTGACTCACAAGGGACATCAACAATCAGCGACAGCAAAGACGTGGTCTACACATGTAAGTATTGTAACTCGGCAATGTCAAATACATAGTGTGTAGTGACTGACAAGGTGAAACCAAATATTATGCTATGTCATTCCACACAACATCATGAAGTAAATTTTACAGAATTTTAAGTGAACGAGCTCTTCTGCTGAGATAGCAGTGATCCTTTACTAGGACACAGAATTGAGCGAGACAAGTAACAAGTAAACTCATATATTCTTCAGAAACTGCTAAAGAGACAAAACTTTATTAAGCGAAACTAGTTCTGTATTTTGTTTTCTTTTTGTAAATACGCTAATCTCCCAAATATCTTGTTATTCCACCCCTCTTTTACCAGAAAGGGCCATCCTTTGGTTTCTTATATAGTTTCCCTTCATGTTCACATAGTAGTGAATGACAATATCTATTCGGCAGCCGCTTTGAGTTAACCATTACTATTTTAGCGAGGTAGAATTTGAGACCCTGGCACGATCTGAAACTTTCTGTTGAGAACCTCGCTTCCATTTCCAGTACTCCAATGCATATACTAGGTATCTACAGTGCTTAAATTTGTAAATTCTGGGCATATTGTCTGGATTACGAGTTGAGACACTTTTTGCTAGAGTCCACGTTCTCAGTAGTGTATATGGAATCGAATGCAAAACAGAGTAGAAGTGCAGAAGGGACTTTAGACCTTAACAGAGAAAACCTTACATTCCTGACATTTTTGTTCTTTGACTATGTCTCCCAATTACACATAATGGTAAATCCTGCCTCATGATCATGCAAAATTATTGACATTCACAGTGCCCGATGTCTATAACTTTGCCGCAGCTGATTTCTTCTGCTATACACTGCTAAGTGGAGTAACACTTAATAAACAAGATGCTGACAACACCTGTGCTGGGCTAGGTTTGGAAACCTCTCTCACCTTGTTTTACAATGGGAGTGAGTTCGAAACCCTAAGAGACTTGATGCCGAGTCTACAAGGGTCATTTAAAGAGTACTGGGTGGCCAGTCTGGTTCAAAACAATGGTGAGTTTTTATTAGGTTAAGGGACACATGGGTTGGCAGGGTTGGTTTCAGTGTCTTTTCTACTTGCTTCATGGCTATTGATCATGGCTTTGGGTTTAAAGGAGTGAGGCATAGAATGGAGTTTCGAAACGTCCACAGATACCTCTAAAGGATATTTGTGTGTCCTCTGCGTGATATAACAGCAGTTACAGAAATTATACTATCAGTGAGACATGAAGAAATAAAGTATGAGATTTGTAGGTTATAATGTCTTAGAAAAAGGAATCAAAACAGGACATCTTGTTATGAAGTGGTTTCAGTTACACATGCATACACAGAAAATTGGGAACACTGACAAAAACGAACTTGGAGTTGTAATGTAAGCAGTTGCAGATTCAAGACAGTTTGTAGATTAAGTCGGGCATGTCCAGTATAGTAGTCACCTTCAGCTTCTTATAGAACTATGTGTGATCAAGTGAGACAAATGGTCAGCTTAGATCTAGACCATTTAGTTTGGGGTTTCTCAGTGAAAAACATTAGGAGCAGCTTTTGAAGGATCTCATATCAGCCAAATGGCGTTCTCTTACAGACTTTGTCCGCATCTTATTTTGATGCATGATACATGATGTAAAAATGCATTACACAAGTAGTCACAACAATTAAATATGAAATATTTGGAAAAATAAATGACCTACCCCGGAAGCCCGGTTGTCTCGGCACCAATGGGCCATTTAACCCTCTGGTGCCCAGGCATAGAAATACTGGTAGGAAAATATACAATATCTGAGTATGTAAAGTTTTGTGAAGATCTGGTTTGTGAGAAGAAAAAAATTACTTGTTTCCCTAACAATAAGCCATGGATCAACAAAGAGATGAAATTGTTGTTAAATGAAAAGAAAAGAATGTACATGAGGAAGGATGCGCATGGTAAGAAAGAAGTACAAAAGAAACTGAAAGTAAAAATCACAGCATGTAAGAATGAGTATAAAAATAAACTTGAACAGCAGTTCGCGTCCAATAATAGCAGAGACGCATGGAGTTGCCTGA
>JAWQUT010000125.1:393484-414409 GCA_033807755.1 Ellobium chinense
GAGGTTCACTGGAAGGGAGGGGTGGGGGTAAGGGTAGTAAAACTAGATGTAAACAAACAATTCTAACTGAAAATACAGTGCTAACTGGTCAAATTACCTCTAGTCTAGTCCAGTCATTCAGAGACTCTTTCGACAAATGCCGGAACGGAGATCAGAAGGGTTTTCCCCTACAATTTGCCACTTTCTGCCACAGAAATGAAAACTTCTCCCCCCTGTTTAAATTGAAGCACTGCATTCCAATGGCACAGCTAACAGGAACTGGAAATGAAGATGGGGAAACAGGTTTATAACAGTTTTAGCAGTTTAGTATGTATCCGGGTCCTTCTTTCTTAAGGTATGAAGATGCCAATGTTTTTTTCACTGTTGGCTTTATAAGGTTTTACACCTCTAATTAATTTATCCAGGGGTCCCAAGCCAAACTACCCTCCAAATTTTGACACAAACACAAAGAAAAATGCCCCAAAACTAGTTAGATTTTGAGAACTTAGGCAGTGAAGCAGGCAACCTAATATTTTAGGCCTTTTCATTCAGTAAACATGGTAACCTTACCCACCTAGCAACAACCACAAAGTTTACACTTGAGTGGCTAAACCTCACTTATTCTGAGTCTACAAATGTATTTGCACCTATCTAAGTCTTTGAAATTCAAATCCAACCCCTTAACCCCCTACCCATGGCCAGTTTTCTGATTTTATTGGGAATATTTAAAATTGCATATTTTTATGCCGGGTGCTATTGGCATCTCCCATACCCTAATGTCAGTGGCTGGGAAATCCCCATTATTTATCTGATGCAAGTGAATAAAAAAGCTTTGGTTTTATTAAAGAAACCATATATTCACTATGATGTTAAAATGGTCCAGTAAACCCCCTTGAGCATGCGGAAACGGCATTCTTGATCCTTATTCCATCGCTCGCTGATGCCAAGTGAGAGCTTGTGCGTTTACGATAGGATCTCTTATAAATCGTAAGAAATAAATCAACTCTGCATGTTGAACGCTACCAAGGGTGCATGGAACACCGATGCATTACTTTGTTTCTTTCGATAGTAAGAGATCCCATCGTTAATGCGCAAACTCTTAAATGTCATAGTGAAATCATGCTCTGACTGTTGTTGAAAGGAATATTAGCATAACAGGAGTAAAGAAACTATATAGAAAGGAGCTGGTGGACCTTTCAATTTTATATGTCTCTGAACTGCAACATTTTACCAGTTACAAAAAAAAATTATGATCTTTTTATAAAAAATTGCAACAAATAGTGACATGAAGTCCCCAGTTTTGCTTATTTGCAGTTACAAAAGAAAAAAAAAAAGCGCCAGCAATTATAATCACGCACAGAAGTTTGTCTTATAAGAGGGACACCACTCTTTGTTATGATCACTGAGTTTGACAAAATATCTATTATTCAGGCAGACATACATTATGGTTAGGCCTACCTCCTTGATTATGTTAGGGCATTTGACTATATAGAGAGAGGTGCATTGTAGTATAAAATCTCGAAGGAGGGTGTTAGCTCTAAAATTATAAGATTATTGAGAGATATGTATGGAAAGGTAAAATTGGGAATAGACTCAGAATTAGGAGGCATGTGCAATATAGGTGGCAAAATTGATGGGAAGAGTATTATTCCTGACGCTAGGTCGGACAAAGTGTATACAACGACTACAGGCTTGTTACAGGGTGAGAGTATTTCACCTTTTCTATTTTCAATGTTTGTTAATGATCTAGAAAAAGTAGAACTTGAAAGCGAAGTCGGAGTAAATCTCCAGAATTTTGCAATTAAATTGTTAATGTATGCAGATGACATGGTTCTATTCAGTGACACTAGAGAGGGACTACAGAGGGGACTGAATAGTGTAGAAATATACTGTGATAAATGGGGAATAAATGTGAATACAAAGAAAACGAAAGTGGTGGTTTTCGGAAAAGGTGGAAAACTAGGAAGATTAGACCAATGGTATTTTAAAAATAGCTTATTAGAAACTGTGACCCATTTTAAATATTTGGGAGTTTCATTCTCTAGTAGTGGGTCATTTTCTCACGGAATTAAAACCCTAGTCGATCAAGGAAGACGAGCATTGTTTGGTCTAAAATCTTACATCAACAAAAATCCAGAAATATCTCCACAGCTACAGATAGACCTGTTTGATAGCTTAGTTGCACCAATTCTTAATTACGTAAGTGAAGTATGGGGTTTCAGTAGTGCTGATCCTATTGAAAAATTTCATTTACAATTTCTTAAAGAGGTATTGGGGGTTAGACAAAATGTACCGAACTGTTTTGTCTATGGAGAGCTGGGGGTCTATCCTTTATTATTATCACGGAAAATTAATATCATAAAATATTGGTTAAAATTAGTAGATGAAGAATTAGATGAAAACACTCATATTAAAAACATTTACAGGGAGCTATACACCCTCACTGAAACTGACCCAGCTGCAGTTAACTGGGCTTCATTGACAAAACAGTTACTGTTTTCGACTGGATTTGGATATGCATGGGTAAATCAAAAAGTAAATAACAAAGGAACATTTATCAGGACGTTTACCAATCGTCTTCAGTCTATGTATATTCAAGAATGGCATGCACAAGTTGAACAATGCAGCGATAATAGATTATACAAACATAAAAGAAAACTTCAGTTACGAATTGTACCTCAATAAAATAACCAATAAATCATTCAGGAATGCACTTACAAAAATAAGAATCGGTTCGCACAGCTTAATGACAGAAAGGGGAAGGTGGATTAGACCAAAATTAGAGTACAAAGACAGAGTATGCCACGTGTGCAATGATATCGAGGACGAATATCATTGTCTAGTTAAATGTCCACGTTTTCATAAATTTAGTAAGAAATATTTACCTGACTACTTACGTACAACACCTAGTATGATGAAATTCACAAAAAATGTTTAAAGAAGAAAATATGAAGGAACTAAACAAACTTTCACTCTTGTGTTATAACATAATAAAAGAATATAACAAACGAATCTAAAACATGTTTCAACATTCTCTGGTTTGGTTCAACAACCTGATCGTAGAAAGCAGTTTAAAATGTGTGTGCGCGTGTGCGGGTATGTGTGTGTGTGTGGGTGTGTGAGTATGTGTGTGTGTCTGTGTGGGTGTATCTGTATCTGTAACTGTATCACTGGTATGTGTCCAAAAAAAAAATTACTGTAACAGTTAATTTGAACTGAAATGACATTACTTTTGGATTTGTATGTTATTCTCTGAGTTACTTCCGTACTTTACTGTAAGCTATTTAGAAATTAGTATGTTGTAATTTAATGAGTAGAGTATGAATGAAATGTCTGAAGGTGGATCACGTGGGGCACAGTATGCTTGAGACTCTTTCATGTTGGTAAGTTTATTGATGTTTGTCAATGGCCAAGTGCCTAATAAACTTGAACTTGAACTTGAACTTGATGAGTGCCCAACTTAAAGGGACAGAATTATTTATTTGCCTCACAGCTGAAGAAACCCGCATTATTTTTCAAGCACTTCAAACCACGTATTATATTTTCTTTCGGCTTGAATTTTTCCGGAAGATCCAAAACAAAATCGTGAACCGAGAAATACTAGCAGACGACTGGTGCAGACGCATGCAATAAACCGTTCGGACCAATCGTCTGCCAGCTTATCTCGCTTTTTGAAGTCACGCAGCACAATTAATGGCGGCGCGCAGGGTGAAAATGCCAGCATTCCAGCGGTGTTTTCTCGGAACCAGGCAGGGCGTAAAACAGTTTAAATTTTATGGAAATAAAATGTGGACTTTAAGGTTGTGACTGTGAACTAAATGACTACTCCTGTCCTTTAAATTAATTCTGTTGAAAGCATGGGCAGTTTTGTTTGTATGAACATGTGATGTTATGTTTGGTATGGTAATTCTCGTTATAATTTGGATATTTTATTCACAGGCAAAGAGCTATGATCATGATCTCTATTTTCACCAAAGAACCTCAGCTACTCTTCCGAAGAACCAGATATATTCATTTCACGTCAAAGATGAACTGGGTGACGATCTTCCTCTTGATGAAAATGGTATGGAATTATTAAGATTACGAAGCCTTGTGGAGAATAGTAGAGTTTATCAATGAATATAATATTTAATTCGATTTTTGTGACCTTATGGATGATGATGATGATGATGATGATGATAATAAGATCTGAGAATCTCGCATCTAGGCATTGCTCGCTGACGCGACTTGACATTATATTTATCCGGCAGGCTAAGTAAAGACTCATGTACTGGTTTCATAACGACCAGAGATTTAGGGCAGTGCCATCTTGCATTGTGAATATCTGCCATCTGTCGAGGGTTGTAAGTTTGACACACAAGAGTGGTGTATTTTCTGAATGGTGAAAATTAAGCATGTCATGTGACACCCACTTAGCAACTTGGATACATCAATTTGATGAACTACCTTCAACGTTTCTCTCCCTGATCAGATCCAGTGGTAGTGGAGTTGGAGACAATGACTGTGGACCACATCATAGACAATGTAACGCGTGAGGGACAGACAACCATCTCAGTGACGGATCTGAGCCAGGCAGTGCTAGTAATGGAACTCAGCGTGTCACTGACTCAGGTTTGCAACAATTTCAAACTGAAAAAAAAATACCATTGTTTTTCCACAAGTACTGTGGTTAAGATATTTATATTTCGCCTTCATTATGCTGGCACGTTATATCCTTGATTTGGCAGTAGCATTATGTCTGGCCTTTCTTAGTACGGGAATGACAAAAGAGTAAAAGTATCACTGGAACGATTTTAATAGCTCAGTTCATGTATTCATCCACATATACGTCATAACTTATACATATATACACTGTACATAAGCAAAAAGACCCCATTCTCAGTATGGGATTGCCGTGACTGAACGGCGAATTTGAACATGGGCACACTGTGACCCTATATTCTGTAAAAAAACAAAGAGAGGGTGGGAAAGGATAATACAAAGAAAGGTCAGAAACAGCTAGTTCAGCCTAGACACACATCTTTCCCTACACAAGTCTAAATATCGTGCAGACTGGACATTACGCACCGATTCCATCTTGCTCAGTCAGAAATGTTTTGCTCTCACATTTAGAATTCTTTCGTTTGCAGCAGTTTGACCAACGTGCACTGCATTATGGCTTAAAAATGAACCGTTCGGGTAAACAGGATGCGCTTCCGGACAGGGTGAAGAAAAAATATATACACATGTCAGATTGAGAGAATGTTCCAAAAAAAAAAAGTCTCTGTGCAGTTGCAGTCTGAAGGAAAAGAATTTGACAGTAGGCCTACTTTCTAAACTGTATGAAGATGTGTGCTGAGTTTTTTTAGAACACTGTGTTGAACGTTTCATCCCACCCAATTCTAGACACCAGCAATGCGTATGATTTTCCAGACTAGTTATTTTGCCGTGGACAAGATATACTTTGTATTCAGTTGCAATAGAATATGGTCGTACTTCGGGTTGACAATCTGAGTTGGGCTCTAAAGTTAATGATATACATTTATCTAGTTCGAGGACAGAAAGTAGATGTATTCTCTACTTCAGTCCTGTCACCCCCTCTTCTTTTACAGACCCTGTGGGCCAAAGGACAGATGGACAGAGCACCTACAGACACTACTTTTGAATTTTACCTCACGATCAGTGAGACAAAGCAACTACAGATACTCAACATAACACAAACCTACAACATTGAATTCACAGGAGAAATACTTGAAATATACTGTATCCATCCAAGTGGATCTGTCATGTATCTAAATTATGGATACAATGGTAAGTACAAGTTTTTGCCTTCATCGTGAAGTAAACACTTTGGGAGATGATTAAGACTGAGTTGTAAATATTTGACATGTTTTAACAATAGGTCAGTTAAAATTTAAGCACTTAAGCATTCATTCTTTGTGTGCAGTTGAACTCTGTATTTGATAAACATAATCGTGGAAGTTGGGACCTTTATTTCTCATTGGGTAGAATCATATGACCTCGAAGTTGATATACTTCAAAAAAAGCTCTCATATTCTAATGCTGTGATCTCAAGTCTCTTACTATGTATATCAAATTTAATCAAGCACTCCAAATTGAATTCAGATTAGCTTATTAGTCTAATCTACTTGCAAGCTAATGGAATCGTGTTCAACCCTCGGCAAGGGGAACATAATTTGTGACATAAGATTATTTTTAGGTCTCTCTGGCCAAATATAATCTTTCATATTGCTCAAATCCTTTGTAGTCAACCTGTAACTCCTACTGACCGGGCATTTTTAGGTCTTTACTGGTCTTTAAAAATGATTTATGACTTCCAAAGCCTCAAAAAATTCTTCGAAATAAAATTTTGATGGCCAGCTTTTAAAATAGATTTTTAAGAACTTTTGTTGACACCTATGGAAAGCCGATTCTATCATTAATAATTAGTCAGTTGCTGTACTGTACCATGACTGTGCAAAAGAAACAAAAAAAAAGGTTGGTTAAAAAATCAACAGCTAATTTCGGTTGCTTACCTTTACAAAAGAAACTCTTTAGAAGTACGCGAAAGGTCCTTAATAACTGTTCTTAAAACTGTCTACGAACGATGAAAAGAGTATCAGCACCTCAAAGGTCGTTGCTCGGAAAAAAAATGGTAATTAGGTAAAAAGATAAACTCAAGCCTCACTAATACCACACTGAACCCATCAAGATGAAGTGATGAAAAATAGAACACATATAAGTAGTGCATGTGAACTCTTAAGTAATTATCTGATTATGGTATAATGAAGTGTGAGATAAAAATAGGAAAAACACAGGATAACTGTTCTGTATTGGCCCGTATCTATCCTGCTCTGTGGTTTTGGAGATATGAACACAACCAAATGAAAGAGCACTGCTAAACAGTGAGGGTGCCACATACTTTAAAAATCTTCAAAATTATTTTCCTTTAGGGCTGACTAGGAAGAAGAGGCAGAAACTTTTTTGCCGGTTGACTTTTTTCCCTAAGAAGAAAAGACATCTGAATTCTTTTCCAGTGCATTTTTCTTTTCCGAGACTCATTTCCAGGTTGTCATGAGTTGCAAATAAGAGCATTTTTTTAATGGTTGTTGTTTTGTTTCTGTCAACGCTTACAGATACGGAGGCGATAAACGATGACACTGTGAAAGCATCCCATGTTTTCTATGCAGTGTATCTGAATTTTTGGAACACTGAAGCTATCAGCTGGGAACTTGCTGAAAATGAGGTTAACATTTTTGTTGTAATGTGTTGCGTGCTAAAAATGCAGTATGTTAAGTAGTTATGTCTGTCTGCTTGTGTGAGATTATGTGATGTGATGGAAGGATAGGTCAGTGATAGAAAATGTTATACTTTTCATGTCATTTTGCAATTTACTTGTAATTCCCTGTAAGAAAAGAGTGAAAATTATTTACTTTGAGAAAGTCATTCCCTTGCCTACATAGTCTACATTGTCCGATGAACTTCGTGAAAGTTTCGGTATTTCAAAGTATTTGTGTATACACCGTGTCAATATAAGAGCAGTTCTGAGTCCATTAGATTCAGAGATTTTCTACTTGTATTTTATCCAAGTAACAATGATCTGTTTTGACGCATTATTGCTCACTGGCAGGGGTGTAGCGTAATGGTAGTCAAATAGTCACTGACTACCACTTGGAAAAGTTAACAATGTTCAAAAAGAAAAAAACACAATTACGTAATGATAGTCAAATAGTCATTGACTACCACTTGGAAAAGTTAATGATGTTCAAAAAGAAAAAAAAACCACAGATACCAAAAAATAAATGAAACAAGAAATGCCAGCCCTCATCAGCTTTTATAAATTCGCAGCCTGGTAGACTGAGCAAACAACAATAACAACAACAACAACAACAACAACAACAACAACAACAACAACAACAACAAAAAACAACAACCAAGAATCGCTGTGCAAGTCATCTCACATTTTTTACTACAAAAGTCAATCCCTAGGGTCGCACATCTTTTACCGTACTACCCTGACTGAGCCCCAAACGCAGCTCTGCTTGGCTAGCCAAGTAGTCACTTCAGAAGTTTGACTACAAAGGTTCACTGGCAGGCAGCCCCTCTTCTACTGTATTATACGCAACAAATCATCACTCGCACCCAGACTGAGCCCCAAATGCAACCTTGAGTAATGTCGAAATTTCCATGCCTGTATGCAATAATGCCCACGAAAGGACGGAAGACAAAAGAGATCAGTTAGGAAGTCAGATGACTGAATCTCTTTTTAGCCATTGACCGAAGTGGAATGCGGTCGTACGTGTTAGCTAAGGCTTGCGTAATCTTGATGCGATGGTTGCCAGACTTGGCTCTTTTGGAGCCAGATACCTGACATTTGTCTCTTTATAAAAAAACAAAACAAACCCTTAGCTCTCAAGTAACTGATTTGTTCTTTGGCTCGGTATTGGCTTCAACAGAATGTAGGTTAACAATTTTCCTATACAAAAAAATACTTCTACTTCTCTCAAAATCATATTTGATATGATCAGGCTTCTGTCATAACTGCCCGATGAATACACATCAAAGAATGGCCTCTGTTTCCATTTAACAATCGTTTCGTATTATGTGCTCTAATGTATGTAGAAAGGTTTATGAACTATATTATCCACGTATATCCAGTTTCTCGTAGGTCAAATCCTGACTCCTGTAGCCGGATACGATTTGGCTTTAGTCTGGGACGCTTTGTATGCGATTTGGCTCCCGCTCGATAAAAATATGGAACCATGCTTGGTGCGTTTATCACAGGTATAGACTAGATCTAGGTTTAGAGCTAGGTCCTATATAATTTGAGACTGTGTGTTTCGGCAAGATGAATTCAGTGAAGCCCCTAGCAAACGCGGCTGTTGTTGTGAAAGCAGCCAGTGTTGCTTGAAAGAACTCTTTTAGATTATCATGAGGAAAAAAAAAACAAAACTATGAACAGACACGAAAATAAAATATGATGTTCCTAGCGATGGCAGTAAAGCTGATCCTTAAACCTTTCATCAAAATTTTTCTCCAGCGACACCGTCATAATCATTTTACCCACAAGGAGTAATCATTGAGTGGGAACAATTATCATCTTGCTCTTATCGTTGAGTTAGTCTAGTTGTTATTGTTTTTGTTGTGGTTGTTGTCACGATACTTGACTGATGTTATCATGCGTTCTTGGTTTAGACGGTGAAGCAAATTTTTGTTGCATAATACCTCGTCTGTTTACCGCATCCTTAGCTCATGAAAACGTAGAGTGACCAAAAAGTAACAGTACGGTGATTCGCGAAGCCAGAGCGCAGATTTGACTACCTGGTTTCGACCCCCGCGCCACGCCCCTTTCACGTGGTTATGCATCAGATCAAGTAGGCCTAATAATGGAAAATTACCTATCTTTGCAGGTGTCACAGACAGGTAGCCGTAGGAAGCTGTTAACCTCTGACACAAAAAATAAGGTGAGTTTTACAGTCTCAGCATAGGTTTATTGATAAACACATTTGAAAATCCATTAGTCCATTTTCGTGTGAAGAATATAATAGGCCTCTTGACGATCACTTCGCGCCCATAAAGGCCCTTTGCTTTTAGTTATGATCAATCTGTATCTATTGAATTCAAATGATTAGGTCATTTTGTTAGGCAGTTAATATCCTTCACTTTAAAAGAAGGGGGGGGGGAGGGTGGTTTGTTGATGAAGTATTCCACTGAGGTCAGAGATACAGCAGGACCAGATGTCTTGCAGCCGGTCAAAATGAGGCGCAAGTCGCTTGTTGTTCATATGAGGTGAAAGCTTAATGTGTGAACTATCATTAAGGTGATGAGTTCCATTATTTACTGAGCTGTGAATATTTCTGTGAAATTCGTAGACATTTCTTGCCAAGGTATTATCATCACCATCCCGATGTTATAAAATTTGTAGGCTTACTGAGAACCACTAATCGCAGGCTTTTGAATTCACTTTCAAAATTTATCAAGATAATTACTGACCATGTTAAAACATAGACAAACACTTCAACTACTAGTTCCAGTATCCAGCCGCTTGTATGCATTAAATATGATTTTTCATTAATCTTTACCAGTGTGTGTCCTTTATGTGTATGCTTGCGAGTAGATGTATTCATATATACGTATATCGTTGATTATTTATTATACTTTACAAGAAGTTTTTGTATTGCTCATATGTTTATTGTACGAAACATGAGCCTAATAAAGTTATTGTTATTGTTATTGTTGAAAAGATTTTTGGCCTAGAATTATTTAGTCAGAGTTATAGTTGTTTGAGGTGAAAAAGGATCATCCGATGCAATGAAAAAGAAATCTGATAAATATGCGATGGAAGAACAACTTTACACCATTCATCTCATATTTTATGCCTCATACAAACAGTTTGGCTGAAAACAGCCTGCAATCATGGTTACTGTCCGAGGTTTAGGGGCATGTAGAGAAGGTGAGGGGGNGGGGGGGGGGGGGGGAGGGTTGAAGCAGGAAAGAAGAGACTGATTGAGGAAATTTATGCTTTTTTTCTGGCGTCATGAGACTTATGTCGATGGGTCAATGATTTTACAATGATGAAATGTCAGATATAATCTCATAATATATTCGAAGAAATTAACGTACAGCATTTGAATATTGAACAAAAATGTCAGTATTATTTTCTAAACATTGGATAGATCTAGTTCCTGTGCCACTAACTAGCTAGTATCAATATGACTCATTCTGACAGATTCCATCACATTTGGTGTGTCATTTTTTTTTTCAGACCATTGAAGTAACTGGCATGAACGAAGAACGAAGACTGATATTTTCCTCCAGTATCTTTGGCTGCTTTGCTGTCAGCAACATGATGGTGCCAATCAATACCATCAACTTTGGACGCATCTTCTCTAATTTTTCATCTTTCCTGGAGGACAGCCCGCATGTATTTGCCGTCAATCTCACGCTTCTATTTCTCACTGTTGTGGCTGTTATTCTCCTGCGCCGAATTGACCTCGCAGATGCAGCCATGGTAAGTTGAGAACGCCATTAATAGAGAAATATTTGACATAATAATGACATAATAATGTTTATTGCTATATGCTCACTGTTACCTATTTTCTGATCCATTTGCCCCTCTGACTAGAATACATACCTTTAAAACTTTAAGGTTGCAGGAGCCAAATGTAAAAGTCTCTTTGAACCATATAAGAAAAAATTATCCTCGAACCACAGGAACGTTCCGAGACGGCCATAACTAGTCTGCAGGGCTGGTGCAACCACTGTGCTCAAATTATATACTGTTTACAGTGGATGTCCTTCATTTAGATTTTTCACAAGTTTAAATTACATCGAAAGTGCCATTTTCGAGCACTGATTTTAAAAAGTGCTTATTTATATAACATATGTTACTTAAATAACTAAGAGGAAAGGATTCTGTTATTTAGATAGCATGTTGTGTATCGATAGTTCAGACATGAGAGAATTTCTCGTGTTAGATATTTCTTATTCCGGTGTCTTGGTGAAGTGGATTGAAAAATAACCGGTTCTATCAAGTTATTCTAAAATCACTTTCAAGTCTCTGAGGATGATAGGCTGGTTATTTAGCGGTTTTTTATTGTTCCCTAGAACATATGCCCTATTAACAGACGTCCAAACAAGCCAAAAATAATTTTATAATTAATCTTTAGTTCGTTTCACGAAAAAAAATGTTTTGTTGGCAATAGATATTTTATCTTGTTGAGAATTATTTGGTATAGTTTATAAAAAATTGTTTTTAAATTTCTATTTTTCTTTCCTTGAACAGTGGGCCTATCTACCTCTCGTGGATAATGAAGAAAGGGATGAGTGGTTGTATACCTTGTCTATTCACACGGGGTTGGACTCGCCACAAAAGATGACGGCCACACCATTTTTCACTCTGCATGGCAGCCGGGCTAGTACATACATCCGTGTGTTGAGTGATGGTGTACGGACAGCAAAGGTGAGGCTAACACGTCTAAAGTTTTTTCATTAAACTCACCAAATTTTATTCTCTTCTTTATTAAAACAAGAAGAAGAAGAAGAAGAAGAAGAAGAAGAAGAAGAAGAAGAAGAAGAAGAAGACGAACAACAACAACAACAACAACAACAATAACACCAATAACAACAACGGTAATAACAACAACCACACCAAGACTACCACCACACAAACACCAACAACGATAGCAACAGCAACAAGTATAACCCCCGGACCTTAGACAGTCAAGTGAGAGATGAAAGAGAGTGAGAAAGAGAGAGAGAAAGAGAGTAAACAAAGAGAGAGAGAGAGAGAGAGAGAGAGAGAGAGAGAGAGAGAGAAACAGAGAGAGAGACAGAGAGAGAGACAAAGAGACAGAGAGACAGTGAGAGAAAATCAACATAAAAAAATCGTATTTCCATTTCAGTCTTGAAATTATGGGGGTTCTTCCGGAAGGCTTTGCTTGTCAGTATTATAAGATTACAAAGTATTTTTTTGAGGGAGAGGGGGTGAAGGGGGATCTGTAATAATGAGATTATTACAAAACAAAAGATTCACCTTATTCCTCACACTATTCTCTTCTCTCTTTCTCTCTCTTTCTCTTGCTCTATCTCACTATTTGTCTTAACCCACCTCTTTTACTTTCCATATACATTCCTCTCGTCCTCCAGCACAGCGCCCTCTAAAAGCGAATGATCCTGGGCCCGGGTCCATTCTTCCCTTGTCTAAGGGCTCATTCTTCCCTTGTCTAAGGGCCCATTCTTCCCATGTCTAAGGGCCCATTCTTTCCTTGTCTAAGGGCCCATTCTTCCCTTGTCTAAGGGCCCATTCTTCCTTTGTCTAAGGGCCCATTCTTTCCTTGTCTAAGGGCCAATTCTTACCTTGTCTAAATCCACCGCGTGCCGTGCAGGTCATAAGTATGTATACAGGGCAGGGGCAGACGAAAAATGTGGAGGTCATTATGGCTACTTGGTGTATTATGATAAAACCTGTAAAAGTAGAGATTGTGTTGTTTCGTGCATTTCAGAATTTTCGTGGTGGAACGGTATCAAATTTTGTGCTGAGGTCCCCAGTTTGCCTGGGTGAGTTGAAGTTCATCAAGATCTGGACAGACGGACAAGGCGACCAGCCCGATTGGCTGTTGGACAGACTGGTCATCATTGATGTGGCAGAAGAGAAAGAGTGGGTTCTAAGTTCATGTAAAGTCATAACAATATTCAAGGCGTGAAGTAGGCCCTATACAGTCTATTTTGCTAAATCGTAACTCCTCAGGAGCGTAGAAAGAGATGCCTCATGTAAGGAAAGTTGTGATCACCAAAGAGGCTTCCATATTAGAAATAGGGTGTCAGTTATAACACAAAAAAATATTGCGATTAAGAAGATTGCCAGTCTGTGGAGTCAGGTGTATTAGAATACAATGCGTGATGCCATTGACTGACTAAATGGTGGTCCAGTATTTGCATATTGAACAATAATTCTTATTGATACAGTATTCATACAGGTTCAACAATTTTGGTAGATACGTAAGTCAGCCTTTGACTTTTGTAAAGAAACAAATATGCAAATTTATGGCTTTTTTAGTATCCAGGATATAAAGTTTATATATCAGTTCGCCGTGTTACTATTGCTGGATGATAAAAATCGACAGGGAGGGAATAATAAGAACTACAGCTGAAAATCATGTTTTCACTAGCAGGTATTAAATCCTGAATCTATTAGCAAGTTAAGCATGATATCCGTTCAAAAGCGAAGGCTGGCAGCTCCTTCTCATTTAATCCACATAAAATATTTATTGAGTTGTTGTGTACCAGTTCAACCTACATCCACCCGCGTGAGCCTTCACATTGTTCTGAGTCACTCAACCTCAGTCCATGATGTTTAAACTGTGCACAACAGGAAATCAATGCTGTGTAATGATTTCCACGATAAGAACATTCTCCTTATTTATGTAATCAGCACCATATTCTAGCACAGCCTTTAAAAATGGCAAATCATTACGCTCATTCCGCAATCGCATAAGTCATTTTTGTATGATGCGAGTTGTTTATATAATTATGATCTTCCATTTATCTTCTCTTTCCTATCAAAACAAATGTAGAGTCTGACCTCGTTATTATACTATATTTTACAAGCTAAGCCACATCTGTCTCATTGTTTTGCTTTGAGCAACAGGTTGTGAGAGCTCATTTTCCCCAAACTTCCAAAAAAAAAAAATGACTTAGGCGAATGTGGAATGAACGTGACAAAATGTTGGATGCAAACTGTGTGTGTTTCATCAAACAGTTACCTGTTCATTTGCCAAGAATGGCTGGCAGTAGCACGAGGCAGTGGCAAGATTGGTTGCAGTATCCCCGTCACCAGGACCGAGCGGACAGAGGGCACCTCAGGGTTTGGTCTTGTGTCCAAGCAAAAACTCTATGACAGCCATCTATGGCTGTCGGTTGCCAAAAGACCAACATACAGGTATGTCTGTGTAATGCAGGAATACTTCTCTACTGGTTGTTTCGACTGAATTACGTTACGCTCTTTTACCAAGATCAATGTTTAATTTGCAGAGGAAACTGTTCACTCAGTTTGGTGGGCTTATATCCTTATAGCTGAGGTATCGCGGCGCTGCCGGGAAGGGGAAAAGAAGTGGGGAGGTTGGGATACCAAACGTTTACTGAACAGTTTTTTAATAATGGAAAATCGGGCTCTTCAGTATATATTTTCAGCATAATTCAGTAAGCATCATGCAAATTTGCCTAAATTCCTATCCCATATCACCTCCGTAGCAAATTTGTTACGAAGCTCGAAAAGATCCTGGCCCTTGACTGATAAATCAAATTGCTTTGTATTAGATGAAGAGGACTATGCATTCGGTTGATTGCTTGCACTTTTATGCATACGTTTTGTCGATTCTTAATAAGACGCTGAGAGATTATTTAACTTACAGCTGCGTACGCGCGTCAAAAATACTTTTCTTTTTTCCGGTACTTTTCTTTCTTCTATCTATAGTGCCCATCGAATCACTTTCTCAAAGATAGACCATTGTTCAGTTACCGTTCGTGTGTTCTTTATGACGCTAAAAGGAGGGCTCGAGTGACTGTGATTTGGCTCTTGCATCAATAGTTATTCCCCTTGCCCCAGCAGGAGAAGTTTATGGCAAAATTTATGACGTCACTTAAGTTTACGTTTGAAAGACTGTTTTATTCGAATAATAGGGTATCATATGGTTAACATGATCTATGGGACGATTCAGTTTTCCTTTACTAAATCACAACTTTGTTCCTTAGCACCTTCACGAGAGTCCAGAGGTTCCTGTGTGCCATGGCATTGCTGTTTCTGTCCATGATTACTAGCGCCATGTTTTATCAGACTGGCGAATCGGAGGACACTGCAAGTATAAATGGACTCAAGTTTGGCCCTGTGGAAATTGGTTACAGGTGAGGAGTCATTATGATGAAAATTCCAATATCATCATGTCTTCAATGTCAAACTAATTATAGTGAAATAGTAGCGAAGTTTGCAAACAAGTAGTCGTGGCAGGCAGAAATCTGGAGTTAGTTTATTTCAGCTTAAGAGTGAACACCGACTTTAAATAACGTGGTGCATCATAAATATTACTGAGAGCTATACACTCACTCGTAAGACTACATTTGTACACAATTGGCCATAAGTAGAAACAGCAAGACGCATGGAGCATGATACACGCTTGCGAGGAGGATGGATCACTATTATTATCTCAGCAGACCTGTGATAAGTTCATAAGTGCACTAGATACAAAAACAAAATCAACAGACCTCAAATATCAAAGAAAGATAGGAGAAGGAGTTAGATGATTAGACAGTGCTGATGGGTTGTTGATGATCAATTCCCAATGTTGTGCTGCCCCCATCGTAATACAATCCTCATCGACAATCCTATCGACTTCAAACTGTTAGAAGAGCAGGCTGAGATGCCACAGCTCAGATATGATTTATAGACGCATCTACTCAATACTTTACTGTTGCAACGGAAAAAGCACAGGAAAGCTGTAATGATGCTGAAGCATCGTACAACCAAGAATCAAGCCAGAAAACACTGCACCACTGGTATCATGATTTATATGAAATCAGTTTTGTAACAAGCAGTTAAAATCTCAACTGTGGGAGAATTTAGGTAAAAGTTTGAAACAATCATCACCATTGTTATTATCAGCATCTACTCTTGCTTAATATCATCCTCTTTGTTAATGCCTTTCCATTCCCTTTTTAAATACCGCCAGAGAAGTGTATGTGGGCGTGGTCTCTGCTGTCATCATTATCGTCCCTGGATTCCTCATGACGTGGATCTTCACCCACCGGAAACTGAAAGACCACATCCACAACAACAACAAGAACAATGCAGTCGGACCAGCACCAAGCTTTGCACCTGGACAGGAGGGAAACAACCAGTCTTCATTTGGGTCATTGTCATTTTCACTGTCATGCATCCTATTCATAAATAAACCAGGAAGTAAGCTGCCTTTGTCAACCAGTGACAGTGTTTTAAATCGCAGCACCAGTCAGCTTCCTTCTTACCTAATAACTCCACAAGGAAATTTTGCCTTTGATTACTTGGAAGTAACAGGTGTGTTGGCCAACAGATGCACATTTCAGATCACAACAGTAAATTAAATCATAGTCTTAGATGTTAATTGATTGCATCGTAGAAGCTGTGTCTCTACTTCCTGGTTCATTTAATACTGCTTTAGTGCATTAGTATGGGAGCGGTTAGCTTAGCTTTGTGACATGCTATTTTGGGGTTGTGGGTGTGAGGGGTAGGTGGTGGAGGGAGAAGTGATGAATTTTAAGGTTCACTTAATTTAACTGACAACTAGACTGTATTACACATTATATATAATATGGTTTATCCATATGGAGGCAGCGTGGCCGTGCGGTTTGTGAGTCGTACTAGAAACTGAAGACTTTCAAGTCTAAGGTTTATGTGTTTGACTCGCAAGCGGGACGGTTTACGTGATAGTGTCCTTAGCAACATATTAAATTTCTCTTCTCAGTGCTATATCACAAGCTCAGTGGTATGTCACAAGTATATTCCTCTATTATATTCGTAGGCGACAGGTATATTCATGTCATATACACGGACGGATTAACACTGTGCCTGACTGCGGGGCATTATATGCCATTAGGCTCTTCGATGACAGAAACATGACAGAGGATCCTTAGGTCTTTGGATGAAAATGAAAGTGAAAACAATGAAAATGAAAATATGACTTTTATTTACTCCCTAAAGAATTTGATTTACAATGTTATACATCTCATTCATAATACATAATATAAAGACACAGAACAATACACATCTTACATGTAAATACATAATATTACAAATTATGAAATACATAACAAAGTCATTGCTGGTGGCCACCGGTGCAGCATCCTAGTCCTCCCAGCTCGGAAGCCAAGTACTCATTTACATCTGAGTCGAGTGAGGAAATGGAAGTGAGGTGTCTTTCCCAAGGACGCTACAACGTAAACCGCCCAGTGGACGAGTCAAACACACAAACTTTAGACTTGATAGTCTTCCGTTTCTCAGTACGACTCACAAACCGCACAGCCACACTGCTTCCTGCTGATAAGTCCCAGAGCGATGCCCTGCTGTTGATCCGTCCCTGAGCAACCAGTGTGTTTTGTTTAGCATAGATCTACTCGCAATTATCTTTACCTTATGTTTTTATGTACGATCATTTCAGGGATCCTTGTTTCTCCAGCAAGACTTCAGCGGCACTGTTCAGTGACCAAGATCCTTTGAACTACTCCGTGAGTTTTCTTAAACAGATCTTTGATGAATTCAAGCAATATCAAAAGGACGATGTTTGTAATGAGAACGAGATAGAAATGCAGCCAAATCGAAGCCCTACAGAGGAAGGGAGAGCAAGTCAAGACAGTCCTTCTGGAAAAAGGAAACAGCCGTTCCTGTTGCCGTGGTGGTTTATCTTTGTGGGCTATTTCCTTGTCATAACGGCTATTCTTACCAGCGCGGCCATGACATTCTTCTATAGTTTGGAGTGGAAAGGAAACACATCTGCCCAGTGGTTGCTTTCCTTGTTTCTTTCCACCTCAGCCAGTGCTGTTTTTATAGAGCCAGTGAAGGTGAGGACATCATTGCGTTAAGTTGTAAAGTTCTATGTCATATGTTATACATAACATTTTTCATCTTCCACGTATAACCACACGTAGGAGGCTGTCCTCTCTGAGGTTACCGAGGATACCAGTTTGGAAGCATTTCACATTAAATTAAATGTTTGTAAGTCTTCGTTTTGTAAGGGATATTACTCCAGAACTCATCATTCAGTTTATTTTTGAGTTCAACCGCCTACATCTGTTGCACACACGCACGCACGCACGCACGCACACATACACACGCACGCACGCACGCACGCACGCGTGCATGCCCGCACCCATACGCAAACATGTGCACGCCCACAACTTGCAAGGTCATAGACCCAGTCTGATAATATGATATTGTGCTAGATCGAAACATACTTTCAGACCACATTTTCCAGGTGCGTAAAATTAACTAATTTCTCAATGTTCTTCATCTTGGGACATTATTATTTGGGTTTTTGGAAGTCTCCGTATGGGCCAGCCACTGTTGGGGAAACAATGAATATATCTAGACGTTTATCACCATAATACTAACCAACCTGTCAAATCATGTTGGTGCCTCTTACAGCTAATTCCCATACATAAGACATGCACTCTCTCAAGAAGAGTTGCATGTAATATTTGGCTATGGACTAAATTAATAAAAAAAAAATTCGCCTCTGTTCATTGGGCAGGCATGGGTCAGAGGCCCATCCCATGTCTGTCCTTATTGTGACAATCAAACAATTTGTGCCTAAATTATGGAACTTGAGGTTTCACCACCAATCCATGATACTGAGGAGTGATCTGAAGGACTAACTTAAATGAGTCATAGAAAATTGTAAATACAGTCGACACCGCTGAATGGCAATCCTGCAAATAGAAATTCCCGCATAATCGCAAGCTTTTTCCAACAGAAAATTATTTTTCTACTTGCAAGTCACTGGGATAATGACACTTTATTAAAAAAGCAACTTTTCCCATGCTCCCAAAGAAGTGTGACTTGAGTCTGATTGACTGTATGTTGGTTTGAAATGAAGCAAAGTCTCATACTGTTAACAAACTAATGTTCATAAAAGGTACGTAATGAACTTTCAGAGAATACATGAAATTTAAGATGCCAGTTCTTTTAAGATCAGACATAGCTTGAAACATATCGCACCAATGGCAAGCAGTGATGCAAAGTTTTTATAGAAACCAGTCTTCCAAACTCATAGATAGTTTTTTGGTGTTCACATGCTGTATGTCCAACAGACAGAGCTGGACTGTGTTCAGCACTGAGTTGATATGGACGCACTTTGTGAACAAATTCAGGTAACGTGAACTTGATCTGAGCTTAATAGCAAATTTGGACGAACTGATCTTGATTTGAACTCTAGGTTGGGTGTTTTAACTGATCTTCAATTTTCTACCTGATTTTCAGTTCACCTTACATCTAACCCGAAAATCAGAACTGAATTCCGATTTCAAAAACCAAAAGGAACTGATCTGATCTGAAAACTACTCAGTTTTCATGGAACTGAGTTAAACTTGTCTTAGGATTTTTTTTTACCTTTAGTGAAGTGAACTTGATGTGAACTGACCTTTATGGTGAACTTACCTAACCCTGCCAACAGATACTCTTGCTGTGCTTGCTTCTGTCCTGCATCTTCCGCCAGTTTGCGGCTGCTGATCTCTCTGTGGTAGCTCCATTTCACAAGGATACCTTGGTTGCACGTAAGTGATCAGGATGATGAGGATTAGAAAAGACTTGGAGATAGTGGACATTTTTTATAATTGAGCCGACTTATTTTATACAGTTTGTAGCTTTGGAATACAATATAGACATCTGGAGTGCCGAAATTGAAAGTAAAAGCAAAGCACGTTTCTATAAGGTCATAAAAACTCAGCCTGAATTAGAATCCGACTTAGATGATCTGCCTAAACATCTTGTAATCAGCTTAACAAAATTTAGACTCTCTAATCACCGTTTGCCAGTTGAAACGGGAAGATGGAATTCGCTTGCGTTTGAAGAAAGAAAGTGTAGTCTATGCCATGGCGAGGTTGGTGATGAATTCCACTATCTATGTATTTGCCCTTATCTGGCAGACAAGCAAAAATTCTATTTAAAATCATATTATTATAGTCGCCCAATATTTTTCAAGACAAAAGTAGATATTATGCAATAGTTAGAAAACTAGATTATTTGTATTTGATATAATTATTCTACATTGTTTGTGTGAAAGCAGTGAGCATGTCCTAAGTTCTAATTTCATGTTACTTATCTCCATTTAAAAAAAGTATGATGCTCAAAATATGCATACTCCTGTTTTAAAAAGAACTGCAAGAGAGGTCATTGTCATTGTCACTGTCATTGTCATTAAGGCAAAACCTTGTGATACTGCTCTAAATTAAATTATCATTATAGGCCATTCTATTCACACGTCTTCTGAGTGTTATATACGACACGGTAATCTTGCCAATGTTTGACAGTCAGCAGTAATATGTATAGACATTATATTGTTACTGCTTTGAGAAGATATGAATTTTGCTTGATACGACTGAGGATTATAATGAACAAATTGATTTCCTGCGACATCTGACATAGTGCTTTGCCAATTTTGTTTGATTAAAAGTATGTTTGTAGGTTGTCATATTTCTGAAATTCTGAAGTTTTAGATGAATCATATCTAGGTCTCTAAATGTTCTTGATAGAGCAGGGCTGATACAGCACTCCTGTTTTCAATGCAGGCGCCAGAATGAGTTACTTAAACATTACTGTATAGATAATACTTTATTTCTCCATTTTATTTACATTTGAAATACTGTACCTTCCAGAATGTTAACTAACTAGTAAAAAAAAAAAAATTCACTTAGCTCCAATCTGACGAACCCTCTCTCCCCCCC
>JAWQUT010000125.1:417151-433209 GCA_033807755.1 Ellobium chinense
GTGTGTGTGTGTGTGTGTGTGTGTGTGTGTGTGTGTGTGTGTGTGTGTGTGTGTGTGTGTGTGTGTGTGTGTGTATGCGTGCGTGCGTAAATGCTTAAAAATATTTCTTTGTGCTCTGTCCCTGTATGTGTTTGTGGAAATGTGACGTTTGCGGGGGACCCTTAAGTTTCTTTTGTCCAGTATACAGTTGATTCATAAAAAAACACCTAAAGGTCGAAGTCTCGAATAAGGTCAAGATCGGACACTTATTTTATATTGAAGAATCTTTGTCGTATGAATACAGCATGTGACTACAGAAGATGATATCTACACCTGGCTGAGAGACCACTTCGTTACCAACTTTATGCCTGACACTCTGTACAATGGTCAGCCAATGTCAACTTATCAGAAAAAGTTCTTGGCCGATCAGGACCACTATCGCATTGGACCAACCAGGCTCATGCAGTTCAGGGTTAAAGGTAAGAGCGAGGGTGTCAGTGTACGTAGCATATCATTAATACACGTATAGTAGAATCTTTTAGAAATGTGTCAGTCACCGCTTGATTATGTTGGAAATTTTAGAGCCGTATCAGTTACCGACTGACTGCTTTGTGTTTTTTTGGGCATGTTCCATAAGGTGAGACAGATTATCTTCCTCATCTGTGCTCATCGGTCCTTAATGACACCATACTTGGTCAGGGACTGTGCCGTCTTCTGCAGATTTAAAATAAAAAAGGTCTTCTATAGCCTATTAGTGGAAACGAAACTGTTGCTCCTGATGGCCAGATCGATTTTCTCAGACCAGCAAAGGCTGTGCATTCGTGTGCAGGACATGCAGCATTGCTGCTTCGCAAGACCTAAATGGAATTCGCTCAGGGCCAGCACTGTACGTAGGCCCTGAGCCTGCAGTCTGATAGTTGCAGTATTTTGCCGGTCACTGAATTTACTCACTAACATGGTGATTTCCTGTCTGGAGCCGCATATTCGGGAGGAGCTCTGCCTCTTATTTAATAACTAACGAAGCAAGAAAATAGTAAAAACTTAAAAAAAAAATCATCAGGAGCAAGGAAAAGTTAACACTGTAGACTACTGGTCGATTGCTACTAAGCGTTTCAACGAAATTAAAGACCCCCCCCCCCCNCCCCCCCCCCCCCTTTACTCCAAAGAAAAAAATGTCAGTCATGAGACAGTTGCAAAATTATTCATATCATCACCGTCATAGGAAGTTAGTCGACTCATTTTAGAGACTTTTTCCAGGCGAGGAAAAACCAGTATCAGCCAACGCAAGAAGTAATGCCAATCTCAAGTTTCATCATCGTCATCATCAATGCCTTTCACCCCCAGCAGGGTATAGGCCACGTACAAGCGAATTCCATCTTTCCCTGTCTTGGGCCATCTTTCCAAGCTCGTTCCAAGTGAGCTTCATTTCTCGCATGACCCTTTCCGTGCATCGTTTCCATGTCTCCCATGCCTACCCCTGCCTCGTGTTCCTTGTGGGTTCCATTGCAGTGATTGCCTGGTGATGTTTCCACCAGGTTTTCTGAGGGTGTGTCCAATCCAGCGCCATTTACGGAGTCCAATTTCTACCTCTATTTCCTTTTGTCCTGTTCTTGCCCATAGCTCTTCGTTTCGTATCTTGTCTTGCCACTTCGTTTTTAGAATACTCTTCAAGCATCTGTTGATGAATGTCTGGACTTTGTTCATTACTGTCTTTGTTGTCTTCCAGGTTTCACAGCCATAAAACTCAAGCTTCCCTGCTGTTTTTTTAATCAGTGGTTTCTGGCTTTTTCGTCTCTGACATTTGATGGATGTATTGGGTTTACAAGCACAAAAATAATGCAGTTTGCAAATTGGCTATTTATGAGACAGGCACTTCCCTATGACCGTGACGAGATGGTGTTGTTCTGATGTGAGAAAAGTAACTGACAGCCATGGGAATGATATTATTTAATATGATCTTCTCTATCTTTTTCTCACTTTTTGCTTTCCTTGTTCTTACAGTGGACACAGAATGCGATGTGAGATCACAGCTGATAGGGTATCTACGTGACATCCGTTGCACTGGCAGCTTCGACTCAGATGATGCGGAGGACTCTAATTTTGATAAAAGCAAGTGTGGACTGTTGTGGCCCATGATAAATCATGGAATACTTAATTAACCCCTTCGCTATGTCATGCCTTTCCTTTAGTCATCAAACTACCATGGGCTCATGTAGGAATAATCATTATTTTGGAGATATGATGTAGTTGAAATATTCATTATGTGGGCAATGTGATGAAAGTTGGAAAATTCATTATGAAGGAAGGAATATGACGTACGTAGGAACATTCATTTGGTAGGAGAGGTGACATTGAGGTACGTATAGGGATACGACACAGGAATTCTACTTCCGGGTCTGAAAAAATTACGTCTGGGAGCTGTCTGTAACAAGGGGTAAGGACATACATGTACCTTACACAAAGCCAAGAGGTTACGTTTTGTCGGTGTTTTTATCAGTATTTGGATCATTTGAAATTGCTCTGTAATCGTAAAATGCTGATTTCATATTTAAACAAGTATAATATAGATGCATTAGTTTTCTGAATATTTGATAGAGGGTGAAGTTTGGGTTTTGATGACACTGACGAGAAACATTACCCAGAAATAGGCGCCACTATGAATGCTCCAATATTTTCTGACATCAGAAAGTATTCTGAACAAAAGAAAAAAATCAAAAACTTTGAATTTCTTTAGATTGGACATCCTGCACTGGCTCTTGCCCCGCGAGGGAGTTCATCCACTCCAATTCAGACTCATACAGCATGATCCACTGGGGTGAACTGGCCAAATATGGGCCAGAGGGGTACCAGGCTTTGCTGATCACTGATCATTCTGAGGCACTGGCTTTGCTCAGTCGACTTCAGTCCACGGACTGGATAAACAATTTGACCCGAGCTCTGCTGGTGGAGTTTACGGTATTTAATGCGAACACTCGACTTTTTACACAGGTAAGTCTTAGGGTATGAACTCCCTGGATCCGAACATGGCATGGTACGGTGCAGCACGGCACGGCATATTGTGACGTGGTCAGACATATTTTCTCTTGTTTGATGATGTCCAAGTCGTGCCGTGATGTACTCGGAGCAGTTTAATAACTAAGAAAAAAAATATCCAGACGACGTGACGTGCCCTATCTATATGATCCAATGGATCCTTCTTAATTAATCAATTCCAGCAAGACTCACTTCCCTTTTAAGCAAATTATACGTAGTAGGGTGGTTCCATCATCAGATCCTGCTTCCGAAAGATCAGCCAATGAAAGCCAGTCATTTTCCTTTGAGGTTTTTGACACCTATCTATTGTTTTGTCTTCTATTGGCCCTATTAAAAGTTTATGTTATTCTACATATACCAATGTGATTTCGGGAAATTTTTCCTATGGAGGTTAAAGTACTTCTTTTGCCCGATCTTTTAACGGGAAGAAAAAGGGGGGGGGGTCCGCGGTCAAAATTTTGCACAGATGTCTTTCGAAAATGGTTACCTTGAATTCTGAGTTGGTCCCCAATTTTTCATTTGGCTGATTTTGACCGCGTGCGAATACATAGGCCTTCACACTTTATTTTTTTTCACCTAGAAGGCTCAAATTGTACCTAAAACTGTAAAATCGGATGCTTTATTTAGAACACAGGTCATTTTACACATTTCTACATCCTGAAACTGGCTGGCAGGGCCCCGAAAAAAAGGGAATTTTATATATGAGCGGATTAATTGGGTTGTACACAATGAATGATATGCCCCACTAATAGGTGTCAGAAATCTGACAGTGGAAATGTTGAAAGGGAAGTAATAATTGCTGGAATTGTGGCTTCCGATGCCCGGACGACCGTGCATACATAATAACTGCAAATGGATTATTGAGCTCAGACAGGATGTCTGCGTGGTATAATCTATTGATCTCATTCTATACTGAAATAGGTTTAGGGTGGAAAAAGAAAAGTAAAGAAAGTATGATATGACATGTTATTTGACCTGACAGATGTTGTGATCCTCAGATCTTGAAATGAATGTAAGTTTGGCAAATTAATTTGGAACCAAGCTTAGAAGCACGTTAAAGAATGAACTAGCCCTGTTTGTCTAATCCCTACTGAAAACAATGCATTGATTTGAGGAGTGCTGTTTGCTATACTTCTACCTTTGCCTCATTCGTTAGCATACATACCACCGTAGATTCTTGCCCCATTCTCTTCCGACACACGCCTGTTAATAAAAAGTTCTACCAACAAATTTAATACCGCAGATGAGTGCCGTCGAGCTTTTTCTTCCGATTTTGACAAATGATGACACATTTATTCTAACAACTCTCTAGTAAGTGTGCACTCTTCCACACTGTGAATGGGGCACGCCATCCAAAAGCGTATCCTTTGCTATGGAGTGCCCAAGAACATACAAAGACGGTCATTTTCACGACGCCACAGGGACCAAACAAACGTAGCCCAGATTCATGCCTCGGCAAAATTAAAAAAGGATAATTCAGTTGTAAGACAACAAAATCTTAACACAATATCTAATTTGTCGCCATGTCAACGTAACGTAAACGTTTTCTGTGTAATCTAGAATAAAAAATATTTCAGTGGTACATTTTCGGTTGCTTCGCGTTAGTCGCGACAGAGAAGTGTATGCATTTTCTTGAATTAGTGAGATCTTTTGCGCACGCTGACATTGGAGCTCGACGAAATGGCGGTCACCATTTACGGTTTGAAATTTGTAAGTGGAATTTCGGCAACGGCTTTGTGTCAGAGAAGATCATGCAAGAATCAATGTTAATAGGTATGCTAATGAATGAGGCAAAAATATAAGTTACAGCATACGCCACTCGCAAGTCAGCGCATTATTTTCTAGCTCTTCCGCATCAGTTGCAGCCATGTTGGCTCGCCCAGAGACTGATACTTCTTTTGCTTAGGACCCCCTTACAGAATAAATGAGCCGTCCCTTTTGCGCACCCGCAGGGACCAAATAAACGTAGCCGAGATAACATGTATATTCTGGATATCACACCATTTTTCACTCCTAAGATCAAATCTGTGTTTTATATCCCCAGGCCAAAGTTCTTCTCGAGACCCCTCCTATAGGCAGCGTCATCAAATCACTGAAAGTTGAATCAGCTCGTCTGTATCCCTACACCACTGTGTGGGACTATTTTGTTTTGTTGTTTCAGCTTATTATTGCATGTCTTGGTGAGTAATACGTGTAGAATCCCTATAAGCTACCTAGTCAAGTAGTGACCGGAATTTGGACACGAAACGAACGCTATTTCAAAACACTTTGAACTTTCCAAGGTGATAGTTCAGTTTGATCGGTTTCATGACTGTTCAGTATGCTGAATGTAAAAATCCATGCCACATGTCGTATATTGTAATGAAACTGTGAATTCAGTGTGAATGGCCAGCAGGCCTACATGGAAATCATTATACTTGAACATTGAAACTGAAAACTGAAATTTACAGCACATAGAGCTATAATTTCTAATGAATTTGTAAGCCTGTTTACGAGTACGTAGATACTGCAAGGATAGGTAGAGGAAGGATGAAGTTCGTTGGCAAAAACCAGATTATCATAGTTTGGCTTCTTCTTGAAATCTATAGGATGCTGTTTGGAGGAGAAGCGGATGTTGACATTTTTCAATGGCATTCAGGTGGCAGATTTCGTTGCGGATAGCCAGGAACTAATTCTGTGAGCGGGTGGACTGAGACAGATGTGAACAAAATAGATTCTCTCAATATATTTATAGTGATAAGACCATAATAGGGCCTGAAGCACAACTTTTGATTATGAGTGCAACACTAACCACTAACCACATAACCACGTTGCTCATAAGTGATCATACCTATTATTTTCTCTTCTAGTCTTGTTCAGGTTGTTCTTGTTAGTATGTCAGGTAGTGAAGCCCCCTGAGAAAGGTCGTCGCTGCTCTTGGGGGAAACTACTGACTCTAACGGAGCTGATGATAACCTTGGCGGCATTCGTGATGTACATAGTGAGGATTTATCAAACCCAGGTTCTCCTAGACAGTCTCATGAACGAGACAGGTAAACACATTCCCAAAGAAGTGGAAGTGGCATTATTGATGGAATCCATTCCATCCATGGTGGAAAATTATGTCTTTTCAACAAGTGTTATTGTGATACGATGGGGAAGTTATTGCTTCAAAGCCTAAAAAGTCCATCTTAGTTTTTCACAAAGTTTAATGCGCGTATATTTTTCCTTTCGCCCGACGGTTTCTAAGACAAAGCCGTAGGAATGTCGGGATTTTCACTCTGAGCATGCCGCCATTATCATACTGCGTGACATCAAAAAACGAGATAGGCTGGCCAATGACAGGTCCTGTAAGTTTTCCCATGCGTCTGCACGAATCATCTGCTAGCTTTTGTCGCTTTATGACGTCATGCAGCAGTAGTAATAGCGGCGTACAGAGGGTGAAAATCCCGACATTCCAGATGTGATTCCTAAGAAATGGTCAGGCAGAAGGAAAACATGCGTTTTTTTAAAAAGAATAATGCAGAAAACCATCCCTGTTCCAGATACTGGATCTGATTAATTAAAATCCATCTTAAGCTCCGACTTACTGAAATGAGTCGTGATGGTACAGGGGCAGATTCAGAAAAAAAAATGGGTCCCCTAAATTACTGACACCCCCCTGGATATGGGATGGACATTACGCAGCTCTAAATTTGATATAAAATATGTGGGTGCATGGGAAAACCGTTCACATCTTTCCAGATATTAAAATTGATTTATTGGTAGAAAAATATTAATTCCCATTCCCATTCACTTCTGAACATTTTGCACTTTATTTGAGATCAATGTCTTCATTACTTCCAAAGTTATGGACACATTTGTAAACTTGCCATTGCCATACATAAATTTTGAGAAAATTATGATTAAAAGTCATTTTAATCACGCCTTTGAGCGAAGGGTGCTTCATTAAAACACTGAAAAAAGAACATCTAAACCTCATTTTCATTAATAAAGTTTACATGAACTCAACTGATTGGGAGCAAGCAAAAATATTGTGTTAAAACACAGAGAGAGAGAGAGAGAGAGAGAGACACACACACACACACACACACACACACACACACACACACACACACACACACACACCGGTGCATCCTTTCGAATGCACCGTTGTTACCTACAACCTGGAGATTTAAAGTAATTCTTACAAAGGTATAAGAGATCCCACCGTTAATGCAGAAGTTCTCAAATCATCCACAGATACATTTTCCTCCTTCGACGTGGTGTTTGTGCTAGATCATACTTACCTTGTGTGCATGAGTGTGGTCCTTTTCATCCGGATCTTGATGTGTCTCATGCCTATGACACTCAACTACCATGTATTCCTGATGAAAGAAACTCTTCGCACTGCCACGCCACGACTCTGGAGCTTTGCCGTTGTCCTGGTCGTCGTCCTCCTGGCTTTCTCCATGTACTTCCATGTGGTCAGAGGAGCCGTCACCAAAAACTTGAGGTAGGCTTTATTACTTAAGAGTGTGCTATTAATGATGGCGTGTCTTACCATCGTAAGGATTACAATAGTGCATAGGTCCTGAATGCACTCTTCGTAGTGTTCAACATACAGAGTTAATGTATTTCTCATGATAGTAAAAGATTCCATCGTTAATGCGCAAGTTCTCAAATATTGCCTTGCGGAAACCAGTAACTGAACGGTCTATCGATTGTGGGCGAGGTTTTTACGTTTTATTGATTACATAACTCTAGGGATAGCGTTTAAATAAGGGTAGATCTTAGAAGATCAGTTTTATGCAGACAATTTTAGAGGAACTTTGTTTAAATTTTAAAGGCAAGATAGAATGTTCATGTGAGAAAAAGTATTTTTGTTTAAAGGTTTAGCACTTTCAAGATTTGTGCTTTCCATTATTTCTGCAACGCATTGTACTTACACTTCTAAATTGGCAATGTGTATGAAAGCGTTCTTGCACAAAATAGCCAACAGATAGTCTTGCCTAAGGCCCAGAGTAAAATTGCGCAGCAGGTAACCTTGTCGTAGGCGTAACAGCCTGTTACTGCCTGCAGAGAAAGTCTGCTCTGGTGCTCAGAGCATTTAGATAATAAACTTTTCAACACATTCCTTGCAAAAATAGTGCCTCTGTACTCTGAGCCATGGCCAGCATTGAACACAGTTTCATCTGGATTTTTCTGTCAGCATTTATATCATGGTAAGCAGTTCTGAGAGTGACGCGTCATTTCATAAACATAGAGACTAATATCTTATTATTTAGTCAGTTCAGGCTTCCTCAGGCGTCTCATTACGAAATGAAAGCACTTGTTAACAATAACCCTTATTTAGGTTATGTACAACACCAGGCGTCCACTCAAAACCGTAACCTATATAAAACTAGTTATCCAACACTTTTCCACTTCCAACGTGCTTGATAATTAAAAAAAAATTAATTCGATAGATCATTCATACATTAATTCATTTATTCTGCACACTAACTCAGTATTTTGCTCCAGTCACTCATCAATTTGTCCATCCACCCACTCTTGTTTAATCTTTCTACTATATCTTGACACTCATAATATATGGAATTAAAGCAACACGATGACAGAAAGACAAAACAAATCAGTTGGATCTGTCCTGTAGACGCGAAGAGCATTCAGAGAATTTGGTACTGATAGAGTTTGAATGTATGCGCGCTTACTGGCATGTTTGTTATCAAAAGTATTATTTCTGGTGTGAACAGGATCAGACAAGTTTGTTTTGTCCTCTTAACAGTGATGTGGGCAATGCCTTTGCTGCTCTGTTGACTCTGCTCCTGGGACACGGCAAGTACCATGGCGTGGGTGGGCAGAAGGAGATGGCCGAAGCAACTGGAGAATACGAGGTCATGTTCCGCTTCATGTACACTTTCTTCACCTTCGGATCTTGTATCCTGATGCTCAACTTGGCTATAACCATCTTGAGCACCTACATGACGGACATTAAAGAGGATGCCAAGGCCACAGGACAATGTCCAGGCTTCGACGAGGAACTTAACAAGTATATATTGAGATGGTTTGACTTGTTCGTTCGACGGGTCCTCACAGCAATGAATGGAGAGAAAGGAGACGTGAAGATGCTCGCCCTTCAAGACACGTACTTAAAGTCCACCACGCCTAACGCACGTCTGGACAAAAAGGATGAATTTTTCAAGAAAGGGCAGTTTTTTCATGTTAAATAGAACGTTTATGGAGGGCTGAGCTTCACTTGCTAGTGAGAGTCAGACGCAGCGACCTATGCATATAGTCACACTCATTGTATCGCACACTGCGCTGCTGTCATAATAAATACATGTTGCTTGACAAGCCGACCAAAGCCCACTAAAACCTTTCGATTCATTCTTCTTTCCTACTTATAATGGTGACAATGGCAGAAAACTAATTGTAACTGTCAGCAATAACATAATTAATTTTACCAGAATTTTATGTTTGCATAGCAATCTCTATAACAAGAGTCGCTGTATTTTATTCAAATCGCCAGTGAATAAAAAGGACGTATGTAATGACATATAAAATGTGTAAGTAAGCTTTTGCAGCGAAAAAAAAACAACAACTCGAGATTATGTGCAGAAACCTACAAGACGTAAGTAGCGTGGAAGTATCGTTCGTATTTTGTTTTCTTAACACTGGAGACTCCACCTAAAGGCCTTGAATACAGCCTTCGGAGACAGAAAAAAAATATCAATGAATCCATAATCGCTTAGGAACAAATGGATATCTGGAGATCTGAGGAGCGAGGAATTTAATGTAGCTATTAGACGTCTGGGGGATATCATTCTGTTTCCTCCATTTTTTGTGCATTCACTGGGTAGAGTCCTTGGAAGATTGTATGGACAGCGAAATGCGTCTATAATAATGAGGATGTTATAAAATTCAGTAGTAGAAGATCCATGTGGTTTCTCTGTTTCTCACTGTTTGGCAATGACAGACATGATGGAGTAAGAACTGTCCTCTCTTCCCCTCCCTGGTCTCAACATAAACCAACCACTGATTATACACTCCTGTTTTCTTTAGCATTATGTTATTACGCAAAAGAATGTCTTTTTGTTGCTGTAATTTCAGACTTGCAGAAATGTTACATGCTAGAATGCAAAATATACATGAAAATATATACTTGTGATATATAAGATATAATATAAAGTGTTTTGCCCTGTATCTTTGTAGACAAGGAAGAGATGGATAAAGATTTTTCATTAAATATATTCTTTTTTATCAAGCAGCTTGCTTTGTCTTGTGTCATTTTGTTTAGCTTATCTTCTAGGTAGGGCTATTTTATATGAGCTTAACCATAAATTTTTGCAAAGATGTGTTTCCTAAAGTCTGGTACGAAGGTGAAAATAGAATATATGACAGGACAGCACTTAAACATTTAAACCGCTATGACTACTAAATTCACAAATATTCACAACATGCTCGTACCTTCAGTTATGTTCACAGCGTACTCGCACATTCACACATGTTCATAACATATTCGTACATTCATACATGTTCACACTGTACATTCGCACATATTCACAACATACTCGTACACTCATACATGTTTACAACGTACTCGTACATTCACACATGTTCACAACGTACTCGTACTTTCACACATGTTCACAACGTACTCGTACATTCACACATGTTCATAACGTACTCGTACATTCACACATGTTCATAACGTACTCGTACATTCACACATGTTCACAACGTACTCGTACATTCACACATATTCATAACGTACTCGTACATTCACACACTCATGTTCATAACGTACTCGTACATTCACACATTTTCATAACGTACTCGCACATTCACACATGTTCAGAGCGTACTCGTACATTCACACAGGTGACAGATCATTTCATGTGGTCAATTCCACGCCCACCGAGTTCGCCAAGTCGCCCCTCGAAAGAACACAGGAGGGGAGATCCGAGAGTTGCAAAGAGGCTTTTTATGAACTCCTATGGGGCCGGACGGGTGGTAACCTCCGGACGAGAATTGAAATGGGGGTGTGGAGTCGTAGCTTATCCCCGCTTAGGATCACCGTGCCGGCAGGCCAATGACTGGGCCTACTTTCGGGCCTCTGGGTGCAATGAGGTCCTAGCTGGCTACCCCGACTCGCCACTCCACGGAGGTAGTCTGCGTTCGAAGGGAAGTGGGATGAAGGGCCACCCGCCCTAAGAAATCGGTGGCTCTGCGGACCGCCCCCGTTCTCCGAAGGGTCCAAGGCTGCGAGCGAGGGCTGCGAGCGAGCACAATCACAAAGCTGAAATTATAAAGGGACTCATGACGTACTTCCTAGTGCCACGCGATCACCAGAAGTATTCGTTACCAATGATATGGGGCCTGCGTGCGGTAGTTGTGACTCGATCGGTCCGTTGGGTAAAGAAAAAAGATAAAGATCCCGGACCGGTTTGCTGTTGCAAGCGAGCGGGGTTAGCGAATGCTCACTAAGATGAACACCCACCCTATTCCGTATCCCCAGGGCAGCCCAGACTGGGGTCTCTTCAGCTCACCCCCGCCTCCGGGTCCTGGCCTCTCTACCGCAGGGCACTCAGCTTGCGTAGGACTGTTGCGAGATACCCTTTGAGAGACGGCGGTCCTCCTGTCTATGGCAGTCGGACCACCTGGGGTAGAGCTCGCCCACCGGATAGGAAAGAGTGCGATGGTCCACGGCTCCCCTGCGTGGCCCCATCAATGACTGGCACGATCGTCACGTCGTCGGGCATGTATGGCCCTAAGCGCTCGAAACACATGCCTCAACTGTGTCGTTGTCCCTATGTCCCCCCCGCCCATGATGGCGAGACGGCAGACTCATATTCCGACCGCAGATCGGTCAAGCAAGACCCTTCGGCCATCTGCGAGGACCTAGACACGTTGCCCCGAGGGCCGGTTGGCCTGTGTCTGTGGCATAGAGCCCCAACACATTTTGCCGATCACGTCCGGTAACATTACCAGGGGCGCTGATCGTTTCCAGTTGCCACCTCGTGGAAGTATGTGTGGAGATCTTGGGCTAGGCCTTGCCATCAGCCAAGCCCCCCCGGCTCGGACACTGGTCGTAGCCTTCCTCATCCCGCAGATACCGCTCTTTTGGGAGATTCGGGCTAGCGGCCCCAAAGCGTCGTCACCGAAGCAACTCGTACATTCACACATGTTCACAACGTATTCGTACATTCACACATGTTTACAACGTACTCGTACATGTGTAGACCACTCACACTGATAATTGTTTAATCCTTACATGTACTCTCTTTTCCACTAAATACTTACTAGCTTTATATCCTTACCGAAATTTTTGTAACACAATTTTGATGTACAAGTGTATTTTGCCAATCTAATTACAACATTGATTTTTCTACTCTCAAATAACTCCTTAGTCTTAAACATTTTAGTATGTAAAATCTTCTATTCATTAATCTGTGCCTTTCAGTCATTGATTGTTTACATTTAAATAAAACATGGAATTCATCTCCTAAACTATTACGAAAATGATATTTTCTATTACTTTGCTCCTTTCCTCCCCATTTCCCCGTTTCTACCGGTATCTTATTATTGTATGTCCTAAATCGTGTGGCAGTTCTTCTGATATGAACTATTAATAAATCCAGATAGTCTTTACGTTATATTTCATTTCCTGTCTGAGATATCTATAAATTCTTCCTTTATTTAAATTCTCTACTTCTAACATCTATCTCAGTATGAAGAATAGTCTGTCGCTTCATTTAATGCTTCTTTGCTACAGAGTGCCTGCTAAATTAAGGCATTTTTCATGACGACCCAGGTGATTAAGAATTTCCTTATTTTTGATAATCATAAAGATTTTTTTACAGTTATTATGATGGTAATATTGAAGGACGTCAAGTAACTTTAGACAACTTAGTAATATTTCCTGTCTAATTTCAACCAGGAAGTACCATTTTCCTCTTAACACCGTATTTGGAGAATGTTAAACTATTTATTATGTAAACAAACGTAGTTATTATCGACAGTGACACTCAGCCGAATCTCCATTACTGACTGTTTGCCCATTTTAAAGGGGAAGCTTCCCTTGAATATTGAAGTCCTTTGGGGAAAAGGCGCTTTATAAAACTATTATGATATATCAGATATATCGGACTACCCCGATTCACTCGTTTACCTAAAACCGTCTTTCATTCTGAATCGCTATTCTGATTGCGTCTGTTCATCGTCGTTTTGTCAGTAGGGTGGGGAGTCTGAAGTTGACCCACTCTTTTTTGTCGCTGATATGTGGACCACCATAATGGTGTGAGAATGGCTGTCTATCTTATCGCTTTTTGTAAGAGTGATTAATGAGGTCAGGTTGCTGTTTGATTAAGGGTGTTAGAAACAGAGCGATAAAGTAAAGAAGAGGAAGAAGAAGACGACGACGACGATTGATTGATTGATTGACTGAGTGATTGAGTGATTGAGTGATTAATTGATTGAGTTGATTGATTGAACTTTATTTGGTAACGGGGCAAAATAGGCACTCCGGCCATTTACATTTCGGCCGTTTAAAAAAAGGGGTTTACAGGAAAACAACATAGCTATAAGTAATAGAAAAAAAAACCACAAAATAAAACTTTATTTGTAATTAGTACACATAAAAAAGAAAAAAAATGTAATAGTTACGGCAGAGGAGGAAGAAGAAGAAGAAGAAGAAGAAGAAGAAGAAGAAGAAGAAGAAGAAGAGGAAGAAGAAGAAGAAGAAGAAGGAGGAGAAGAAGAACGAGAAGGAGAGGGAGGAGGGGGAAAAGAAGAAGAAGTAAAAAGAAGAAGTAGGAGGAGAGGAGGAGGAGGAGGATGAGAAGGAGAAAAAGAAGAAGAAGAAAAGGAAGAATGATAATAATAATAATATTATTAATATTAACAGAAGAAGAAGAAGAAGAAGAAGAAGAAAAAACAGAACAACAACAACAGCAACAACAACAAGAACAACAACAACAACAACAACAACAATAAAAACAATAACAAGAAGAAGAAGAAGAAGAAGCAGAGGAAGAAGAAGAAGAAGAAGAAGAAGAAGAAGAAGAAGAAGAAGAAGAAGAAGAAGAAGAAGAAGAAGAACAACAACAACAACAACAACAACAACAACAGCAACAGCAATAACACTTAAAAAATGATTAATGAGGTAACTGCTTGAAGGCTAAGATTAGAAAACAGTTCTTTCCCTCTTTCACTCCCCACTCCACTGTAAAATCCAAATTAGGACTGTGTTCATATCATCAAGCAATCTAGTGTGCTTTGCACATAATTGCCCATAGCCCAGAGAAAAGTTGGATGGCTCAAACCATCGTGTCTGTCATATGGGAAGAATTGGTCTATGGACCCTCAAAAATATCTATGGAATTGGATTAGTCCTGTATACACACTTCTCCTAGTAACAACTGATACTACTGCGCCAGTACTAATCGAACAATTAGGTTACAGACCTGTAATAGGATTTGACCCTTTTTTCCTCTTTGGGCTATATTAACATTTTGAGCTGCCCTCTGAACCCAAAGTTTTAGCTTTCACCCAGACCCATACCAGATTGAAGCTCATTATGTGGCCCAAATTTTAAGACTTACCCAACCCTAGCAAGCCCATTGAAATTTTGAGCTTGGTTGCTATTTGTAAACAGACCCTACATTTTTCACTGGTCAATGCCAAACCCCTCCTCTTCCGCCTGAGCACACCCTTGAGCTGGCAGTTCCAGCCCAGGACTAAATAGTGCCTGGTAAAATAAAGTAAAATGGACACAGATTCCCATGATATCAACATTCCTCCCCTGGAGCCCTTATTACTGGAAGCAGGGCATGCCAAAAGAGGGAAAAGGGGAGATGAAATATACCCCCTAAGTCGTAGGACCACAAAGTGAAAGTACAATTACAGGCCTGTAACCATTAGACTTCCCTCAGACAACTTACCTGGCGCTGCACCTGCTTTCAGAGCATAAAAAGTAGGTTAATTAAAAAGAAAAAATTGTAAGATTCTTGATTCACAGATTTAGAACACATTATTTTTTGTAATGATTTTTAGTGATAACTTGTTTTCATATTTTTGTTCATGTAAATAGAATGCGAAACAATTACAAAATAAGCTTAACAAGGAGATACTGTTCCTTTAGCTTCCTTCCCTCTACCCCCCCCCCCCCNTTAGAAAAAAAAAATAGACATCAAGTGTTGGGGAGGGAAGGAGCCGAACTATCGCTAATTTTTTTATGTTAAATCTGCCGAAGTGGCAGGGACTGACTCAACTACATCAGTTTTCTGGTATAAAAGGGAACCCCTAAACTTTTTCCTGCCCAGGACTCCGCGGACCCTGGATCCGCCCCTAATGCAAGTTCCATTTAAAGAAAAAGTAATCTAGCTGCGTTTCCTTTTTCTAAAAAAATCTCGAGCAAGATCTAGATTCGTCCGGTTGATTAGTCTAGATACGCTCGAATAATTTTGACGGGGGGAAATGTGGAATTAACAGTGTTTATCCATTTCAGCCCTAATTTGTTTACTGTCTGACGATCGAAGTGGAATTCTTTAAGCGAGTAGATATGACATATAATATAATCAAGTTGGGACTCAGATGTATATCTTGTTTTGATTAAAGTTTTTTTTACTTTACTTGTCTATGACTCCAAACCGACTGATCTTAGAAAACGAAGGAATTTATATATAGACTAGTAAATAATGATAATTGTGGTAAAAAAATGTGTTTTTATTTAAAAAAAAAATCTTTTATATAGGCCAATGTCCGCTCATGCGACTGCACATTATACTACCCCAGCAGATTAGCTCATCAAGCAAGGATAATGTACTTAGCTCCCTTGGAGCATACACCAACATTCTGCTCCTCCCTCCTCCTTCTTCAAGCTTCTTCTGTCTGTCTTCTGAGAGAGAGAGAGAGAGAGAGAGAGAGAGAGAGAGAGAGAGAGAGAGAGAGAAAGAATTTTCAAATACTCATCCGGTGTTATATATCTCACTCAAATAATATAATATTACAGAACATAGTCTATTTAGAGCAATGCTCGTCAAAATATCATATTTCAAATAAAGAGTTCCTTTATAAAGCCTACATAT
>JAWQUT010000125.1:434815-450854 GCA_033807755.1 Ellobium chinense
CTAATAACATGTTACTCACTAATACCATGTTACTCACTAATAACAAGTTACTTGCGAATAACATGTTACTCAATAATAACAAATTTCTCACTAATAACAAATTACTTACGAATAATAAATTACTCATTAATAAACAAGCTACTCACGGATAACAAGTTAATTGCGAATAACATGTTATTCTCGAACTCGAAATCGTGCACTGAATCCCCGTAATTCGAATTTTCGAAGTATTTTTTTTTATTCAGAGGACACAACTTTTTTTTGCTTTGTTTTATATTTTTGCTTGGTACTTTTAAAATTAAATAGTATTAGCAGTATCCAAGGACTCTCTCATATGATTCTTGTTTTAGGGTTCTGGGTAGAATTAGAGAAAGGAAACCACAATCGAAGAGTTCCTAGAGAATGACAATGCTTATGAGAGACGGTCCTGAAGATTAATTTTTTTCTTTAACCCTATCCCTACTCTTACCCGTAACCCTAAACCAAGCACTAGGTAGAAGAGTCTGGGATACCGCCATAGCACTACAGAGAAAGGGATCTAGGAATATTTCACTGCCACGCAAAAATTTAAAGTAACATAAAGATGTATTAGATCTATTAGCTTTTTTTTCCTTTTTCGCTCAGTCTCTATGGGAACACATGGCATTCCTGTCATTATGCCTCTTTGCTTATGTTCCATAATTACTGTCAAAATGTAATATAAAGACTGAAGTAACGTGGGCGGATGGACGAATTAAATTTATGACCGTAAGGATTTTTCAGTTTGACCGCAGGCATTCACAGAGGAGCTATATTTTACGGAAGGGTAGGGTAGAAAAATGGTCATATCTCCCTTATCACAAGAGCTACAATAAAGTTTTTGGTATGTGTGTGTTCAGAAATAAATGTTGCATCTATTTATGTGATTGGGGTGTTATTATTTCAGAGTAATGAAGTGAAATAAGCCCACAAATACAATTCAAAAACGAAAACAAGGAAATTCTACTCAACACCTCATCATACATTCACCAGGCCAAAGCGGGTCACAGTTGGGAGATATAGCCATAGTCAAAGAAGAAAAGTTGTCTCTATGTAATCCATAAATGGGTTTATTTACAGTAGGGGGTCATCCAAGTAGCATATTTGGTTGCTAACAAACCGAACGTGAATCAGCTGATTGTGTAAACAAAAGTGACAGCTCGACTGAAATCAACTTCTCGCTCTCAAACTGACGCCAAACCGGCTCAACCCGGATGTTTTGGATCAAATAATACCTATTTGCGACATTTATTGCCGAAAATACTACCAGAGTCGCAAAATATTGCTATGTCGCAAAGAAAAACAAAGGCTATATAGCGAGCCGTATGTCTCGGCGTGCCGGTCATTTCGAAAGGTAGCCGAGCCGACTGACTCGGCGCACCGTTAAAGGAATAGGGCCAAATACTGGGCTAATGAGCAGAATGCAATAAATACGAAGGCTGTCCCACGGGAAACCGGAAAAGGGCTATATCTTGGAAACTATTTAAAATGTTTGCAATTCTGTAAACGCACACTTGTAGATCAACCATTTCGGGAATTCCCCACGAAGCACCAGGAGCACCGTTCAATACAAACATCAAAAAAATGGCCACCCCTTTAGAAAAGTGGTCAAAGGTAGAGGTGAGAAGTGTCATTCGTTTTCTTCAGGCAAAGGGGCTGAAACCTAGTGAAATCCACACAGAAATTAAAGCAGTTTATGGTGAGAAAGACTTGGGAAAGTCACAGATATATGAGTGGTGTAAGTTGGTCAAAGCCGGGCACACAGTTGTTAAAGATCATTAGCAAGGGCCTTGTCTTTCTGTCAAGACAGAAGACAACGTCAACCGTGTCAAAGAGCTCATTCAAAGTGACAGACGGCTCAAAATTCGTGAAATATCGGAATCGTTAGACATTTCCAAATCGTCGGTCCATAGAATCGTTTTTGATGAGTTGGGCTACCGCAAGATGTCTGCTCGATGGGTTCCAAAACAGCTGACTCATGATCACAAGACACAGAGAGTTGATGTCTGCGAGACTTTGTTGACACGGTGCAGAAGAGTTGGTGAGGGTAATGCGAATGTGGCTGGTGATTTCCAAGGCTATGATAAAGACTTCTTGGGACATATAATTACAGTTGCACCATTCAACGCCAGAGACAAAAAGAGATTCCATGACTTTTAAACACCCCTCTTCACCTTCACCGAAAAAGTTTAAGATTCTGCCGTCTGCAAAGAATATCATGGCCACGGCTTTCTGGGATGCTCAGGGTATTTTGCTTCTCGATATTTTGGATCCAGGACAGACCATCAATGCCAACTGATATTGTCAGACTCTTGATAAACTAAGAGAGGCTATACGCCGCAAAAGACCTGGACGATTGACCAGCGGTGTGATTCTGCAGCACGACAACACCACCCCTCATACCGCAAACATCACCGAAGACTAGGTCCAAAAGTATGGCTGGGAAGTTTTACCCCACCCTGCTCACAGTGCTGATCTAGCCCCCTCTGATTACCACCTTTTCGGTCCCTTGAAGCGTCATCTGGCTGGACAGAGGTTCACGAACAACGAAGACCTCATTGAAGTTGTGCAGGACTGGTTGAAATCTCTTAACGTAACTTTTTTTCAAGGAGGGTGTCTTCTCCCTGGTCCAGCGATGGGAAAAATGTATCAATCGTAATGGTGATTATATCGAAAATTAAAGCATAATTCAAGGTCGTGATAAACTTCATCAAGATCTGCGAGCAAATTATCTGTCAGAAAATAAGAAAAGGAATACATGTCAATGCGAACAGATGAATAAAATGAGTTTGATTAAATTCTATTCTGTTTAACAGCAATTTCTTTGGCTACTTAGAAGCCAACAAGGCAACACTACTTACAGAGACAGAAATAGATATTTGCCTCAGAACCTAAAATATCCACATTGTTTAAAAAAAACAAAACACAACCAAAACTGTAAACTGCGTATATTTTTCTTCCGCCTGACCGTATGTGAGAGACACCGTTGGAATGTCGGAATTTTCATCCTCTGTATGACATCATTACTCGTCATTAAGCGAGAAAAGCTAGCAGACGGTTGTTGCAGAAACTGTCTATACCAAACTGTCTTCTGCTAGTAGTGCTAGCCTATCTCGCTTTTTGACGCCACGCAGCACGAGTAATGGCGCGCGCGCAGAGTGAAAATGCCCACATTCCTGAGATGTTTTCCCAGAAACTGTTAGGAGAAAGGCAAAATATACATGGTTTAATTTTCGTAAGAAATCAATACTATGGACTGATTGGGCTGTGAAGCAAATAACTACCCCTGAAGCTTTAAAGGAAGAGTGACGAGCTTGCTGTTTCAGATTGCGGGAGTCTAATTGGTAACAACAAAAAAAAAAGGACTATCCGAGTCGATAGTAGCAGAGTATAAAATCTATCCTTTGGACAGATTGTGTAGAAATAATCATTTAACATGAAACCACAACGCAAAAGTGGTGAAATTCAGTTTTGAATTTGTAAAAAAATAATTGTTGCAGGCAGTGTTTCCCAATGGCTTCAGTGGATTTCATTTGTGCGGGCCTGTGATCTGCAAAAGAAGGCCAAATTTTTAACCCCTATTCATGTAATTTAAAACTGTGAAAAATCTAACTGAAAACAGTATATAATTTGAGCACAGTGGTGGCACCAGACCTGCAGACTAGTCTTGGCCATTTCAGAAAGTGGTTCGAGAAGAAATTTTATATTAAATGGCTCAAAGAGACTTTTACAATCTGGCTCCTGCAACCTTCATGCGTGCTTAGCGTGGTACCAGCAAGCTCCCATAGGATGCACCATCTTCTTCACCATCCGACAAACACGAGTGGTCCTTCTATGATGGAAGTGTTACTATCAGAGTCTTTATTCCGTGGAGCTATTCTTCATTAGGTTGCAGGAGCCTAATTGGCTAAAAATGTGTCGACTATCCGAGTCGATAATAGCAGAGTAAAAAATCTGTCCTTTGGACAGATTGTGTAGAAATAATTGTAGAACATAAAAGTACACCGCAAAAGTTGTGAGATACATCGGTGAATTTGTTAAATAAAGATTTTTGGCAGGCAGCTCTTTTCAAGGGTCTAAGCGGATTCAGTTTCTGCGAGCAGCTGGTCTGCAAAAGAATGCCAAATTTTGGACCCCCTTTTCATGTAAACTGGAATTGTGAAAATTTTTTCCAAAGTTTCCCCTACTGAAAACAGTATAGAATTTTACCACAGTGGTGGCTCCAGACTTACAGACTAGTCCTTGCCTTTTCGGAACATTCATGTAGTCTGAGGAGAATATTTTTTCAAATGCCCCAAAGAGGCATTTCCAATTAGGCCCCTGCAACCATCAGGGTCAGATTCCTGTTCTGTGTTGTCGGTAATTGAAAAGTGAGATGTCAAATGCTGATAGCTTCAGATCTTAGTGTAGTCGATTATGCTTCCATGATTTCCTCTCTATCTATATGAGGAAGATTTTCCAGTCTCTGAAAAGTTCTAGTTTTGCTACTGCTGCTTTTATCTGGTTGATACTGAGGTGGAAGATTAATGTATATGTTTTCTTACCCCCTGCAGCGTGTTATCACCAATAACTACACCAATATCAAACTGAATTAATAATTTCAAGGTTATGAAAGTTTGTCGCAACGAAAAATGTTATTGCCTCGAAAGCAGCACCACACTATTTTGTATTTCGCAACACATTTGTCTTATTGGGGTCAGACTTTGTGATTAACTTACGCTGGAAGCATAACAATTTTGTGTTGAAATGACATTTTGACAGTTTAATTTAATACATTACTGTTCGGATTTCGCTGCGCTATCAATAGACCGTTTTTAATTAGTAAACTCCAACAAAGCTCACGTCCGGTTGAAGCAAAATGTAAACTTAAATAGTAACACGGTTGTGTCATTACGTCTCTCCTCTGAAAGTAAAAGGTGCATTAGGCAACCCCCTTCCCTCCCCCCAACACCTCAAACCAAACCCACAAAAATAAAAAAAAAATAAAAAGCCAATGAAACAGACCACATCAGCCAATCGTCTTCTTCTGACAGTGGAACTGGACAAGTAGGAAGAGGAAGTAATAATTATTGAAGTTTTGGCTTATGATACCCGGATGACCGTGCATGTATATCATAATAACTGAGAGTGGCCCGTACCTCCCAAACTCATGTCAGCTCATCAGCGACGGCAGAATGGCAAAGAGATAAGAGTTCTTGCCTANTAGCACCCCGGTACAAGCGCCGGTTAGTACATACTGTGTTTTGTAGGCTACACAGAACACGATGCTCTACTGTCATAGCAAAATATCGATTAAACGTTGTTCCTAGTGTTGTTGTAACAGTGACAGTCGGTACAAGGATCGACAACATATTTAGGAAGTCACGTTTAGATCCTTTCCTCAGCCTAAAACTCAACTAGAGAGATGTTTGAAGTGGATTCGGCTCTGCATCCGACCATACACGCAGCTTAATGCTGACAAGATCGCAGAGTACTACTGTACTTCGTTCGTTCAAAGATAATAATCATACAATACGCTAGATTCTAGATTATTGTGCCAACTGTCATTGGGTTTCTTTTCTCACCTTGGTCATGGCACTAAAGTTTTGTTTTTATATAATATGTCAAATCTAGATCTAACTCAGCATGTGTAAGTAAACACTAGTAGAACGTAAGACTGAGGTGTATCTACCTCCATATCGGTGTGTAGATATTGTTACACCAGTACCAACTTACTAGTTGTTTTCTAGGCTTGCTTTGTAATAATGAAGAAAGTTCTAACTGAACACTATACATCTACATGGAATCCATTGTGAGTCTTCTGCCTGCTTAGCGCTGAAACCACCTGTGGCTATTTTTAGCACCCGGTACAAGCGCCGCGCACGCGACCGGTATTGTATTTAAATAAGTGCTTGTGTCTTAACTGGTATAATTCCCGAGCACAGAAGAGCTGTGCCCCTTGCTAAGTTCGTGAAACATGTCAAAGGTTGACACTGTGGGCATCTCAGAGAAATTGTGACTGGCTTCCATCAGGGTAGGAAGGGTAAGCAATGTTCCTTCAAGTTACTTCAACACGAAGTTTCTCTGTAATCTATATTGTCGAATAGTCCATCAGGATCTAACTCCACTCCTAACCTATCAGCTTGCTCACATAATATTACAAGTTCATTCTTCCATATCTGGTTGACAGTAACACCTCTTTTTCGCAAAAAATTCTGCAGAATAGCAACGTTTTTGAAGGCGAAATCACGACCAACACCACTGTCCGCATTGTGTTAAGAACAAAGCTTGTACCGGGTGCTAAAAAAAAACCACCGCGGGTTTCCGGGCCAGCGCTTAGCCGGATATGGACTACTGGTATTTGGTCGCTAATATTGATGGTGCAAATGTGTTATTATATTCGTTCACTGTACGTGAAAGTGTGTTATGTTTATTCACTGTGTATGTATGAGTCAGTGCGTGTGTGTGGAGTATGTGTGTGTGTGTGTGTGTGTGTGTGTGTGTGTGTGTGTGTGTGTGTGTGTGTGTGTGTGTGTGTGAGGGGGGGAGGGTGTAGAGGAAGGGGGGTGTATTCCATGTCCAAAGTATTTTACAAACATAGATCTTTAGTAGGAAAGATGGAAGGGGTAATTGGGGACCCTGTCTGCACATTTTGCATGTTAACTGCTTTTGACTACTTGTTATGGTTGGGAACGATAACTGAAATTTTACTTGAGACTCGAAGTACTTTTTAGTGGAATTATTCACGTGTGCTGTATAGACCCAAAACTAAAACTGCACAAAGGGGGAACTTACAATGATTGCCGTGCGGAATACGACTTTTAACTTTTAATATGGGTACAGTATTTAACAAAATGTTGGTGCGCAGTTGTCTTGTTCGTGGTGCTCAGTTTTCTTATCACTGGTGCTGAGTTGTCGTGTCTTTTGTGCTCTGTTGTCGTGGTATGGGGCTCAGTTGTCGTGGTGTGGGGCTCAGTTGTCGTGGTGTGGGGCTCAGTTGTCGGGGTCTCTTGTTGACTACAAGGAGCCGGATGGCGTGACGTAGTGCTTTCATATTGTTCATTTTCCGGAAATACCATATCAATAATAATGTCATGTGTCCTGATTTATGAATGAAATATCGCAAATCTCGTGTTTCCCCTTCCCACCCCGTCAGTCTCCTCCCTCAGGACATAGTTCGGACTATTAAAAACTACACTGCCTGTTTACGGAGAAAAAAAAATGCCGTTTCTGGTAAACTAGGCGAAATTCACATTTTGCCACCATTCTTTAAAGGTTGATGTCCTTTGTTTCTCCACCTAATTATTTTCCTATATATTTATTTTTTTCCGACAGAGCCAACCTTAAATGGACAGGTGTAGTTATTTGTCTCATATTTTGTCTTAATAAGTCCACAATATTTTTTCATAAAATTTAAGCCGCGTATATTTTTCTTTTCCCTGACAGTTTCCGAGAAAGAACCGCAGGAATGTCGGGATTGTCACTCTGCGCATACCGTCATTATTCTTGCTATGTGACGTCGAAAAGGGAGATAGGCTATCAGACGGCTGGTCCAGACAGTTTGCGACTACATCTGCCCCTACTGTCTGCAAGCTTTTCTCATTTATAACGTCAGGCAGCACGTGTAATAGCGGCATAAACAGGTTAAAAATCTCGACATTCCAGCGGCACTTCTCAGAAATTGTCAATCGAAAGGAAAATGTAAGCGGTTTAAACTTTTTGAAACAATAATGTTGATGTTTTAAAATATATGAAGCAGACATCTACCTCTTTCCATTTTAGTGTCACCGACTAACTGATAAAGAGAAGCTCAACACGAGACTTTTTTGCGCTCCTAAAAAAACTGGTACTCTGGCGCATACAGTCTTTCCCAATAAAATGGCAGTACGTTCGACTCGGCTTTATCAAAAACCTGCCTTATCGCATCTTCCGCTGAATCACAGAGCTTTCCAGATAACAGCACAGTGTGTTTTCTACAATAAATATCACAGGACAATCTCAATACTTTTTACTCGGAACGACCTCTACGCAAGCTAGTGGACACAATTCTAAATGCCTGCAGTTCCCGATGGTATTCTAGACTATTTTATATCTGATCAGGGGCGTAGCGAGAGTGATTTTTTTTTTTTGGTAATCTAGCACTTACATCTAACCAGCATGGGGGGGTGGGGCAAGATATAGATACATTTATTTTTTGTTTGCTCATAATGTTTGTATTGTTTACAAATTTTTTTCCCACAGTCATATCTTTACAAATTAGCTTACTGAGCATCCATACCATTTATATCAGACTGCTAACTTCTTGACTGATCCATGGCTTTCTTCGATTGCAAAACAAATACACCCGCACATTCGCCTAAAACCAGTCGGTATTCGTGTAAAAATAAGACAAAAAAAAAAAAAGCTTCCAGTCTCCCTCAAGACCGTCACCTCAAAATACGGTATTCAAAATGCTGTAAAAATATCATGTACAGTATCATAATAAAGTTGTCGTCAAGAAGCGTTGGCACCAATCAAACAGAGCAGGACGAGACACTTAATGTAAAAGTATTGAGGTCTCTTTTCTTGCTCCCACTTAAAGAAGTTGTAAGGTTAATGGTCTTAGAAATTATTCATGTTTAAGCAAAATGAACTAATGCTATTGTCATCAACATGAGCTCTGCAATATTTTAATGTTTACGGTGCCGATTTCTCTAGTCCTCGGGAGAAAATTAAAGGAAGAAAAAACTCTGGAACAGGGTTGCCAAATTTGGTTCTCTCGGAACCAATTATCAGATTTTTGGCTATATTTAAAATACGTAGTTCTCAAATAACTGATTGGCTCTTTCGTTCATTTTTAACTCTAACCGACTGTACATCAATAGTTACTAATTTCGTTTAGAAACACTTTTAGTTTACGTGTAGTTCTATCAAACTGCTTGGTACCGATACTTCTGTCGCCTGATGAGCACGAATTAAGGATCAATCTAAAAAATGTTTCCATTTATAGGTCAGATCATACATTGCTCTAATATCTGTAGAAATAGAAATGTTTATGATAAGTATAATACCAGTGTATATCCATTACAAAAATAAGTCGTCATTAATTTCTGATCATGTCAAATCTTGACCCAGGCCGCCGTTCGGTGCTATATTTTGGTACTTTTTCGGTTGTGATTTGGCTCCCGTTTGATAAAAACTGGCAACTGAGTTCTTGACGTCGTTCGCGGCACGTCAAAAAAAAAAAATGGGGGGAGTGGGATGGGAATGCAGTCTGCGTAGAGGATAATCAAATTTTTCTCTCAGATTACTGACCTCTTTTTTAAAATGGTTTTTCTATTGACGTTTCTTTCGAATGCAACACACTGTGCGTATGGGGCTGGAGAATCTGCGAGACGAGTACCGGGTCACAGATTAGTACTGCAAAAAACTTAAGTAGTGTTGACAAGATTGTACGCCAACGCTTGTAAATGGTACGCAAGTGTAATACATGTAAAACGATGAAGGTATTTGAACATTTTAGAAATCACTTAGCATTAGTAAAACTGTATTAGATGGAAACTATATAATGCATGTATAATGGCTATTATGAACTGGTAATCTCAGATTCATAGATTACCTGGACGCTACGCCCCTGTATCTGATTTGTCCCTTGTTTCATCAGGACTACTGACTGAGGCCTTTGCTGTCACGCGACTCGATAATAAATCATACTAAGAGGTATAAGGTGAAACGGACAGGCGGCAGTGCTGGGCTAATACATGAATATCTAAATATCAAAATCTAGCGATTCTATTTTATTAATAGAAATCTCTTCATTTGTAATGCCTTTGCCCCAACACAGATTATGTCTACAAGACTGGTGAGTGAAAGATTTTGTAGTAGCCGTTAAACATCAACATTGCAATAAAAATTATCACACCTACCCTGTGAATTCTAAAGCGTAAAGTAACATTTTTCTGGGAACAGGAGGGAACGAGAAGAGTGATAAACCTTTATGTATCTATAAAAATATTAAATCATTATGTAGCTCTCTCTGTAACTTGTCTGTTTGTTTATTGTGGCCATTAAGATCTAATTTAGTGACCAGAATACAGAAACCGTGACTGGAATTAGCTTTCCATTCTTCTGTCGCTGTTATTTTCGAAGAGTGCATTCATAAAGTCAAGAATGTAATCTTCGCTCTCTCTCTCTTTCCATTTTAACTCCATCTTTCCAATTTTTTCACTCTTATTTTGTTCCCTCGACAAAGAAACATCTTATTATTGTTTCCATAGCCAGTCCTATTTCGGGCGCCATTCTCCCCCGCCCCTCCATCCCCCATCCCTCCCGGCAACCCCACAACCAACTTCAATCCCTTTAATGACTTTATAAACAAAATAATTAGTTGAAATATTTGTAAGGAGAGTATAGGCAGGTGTAGAAAAGCCTTCAATCTGGTAAAGCTACCACAAAATATTAATAAGATTTCCAAGATCGACAAAAAACAAATTCTCATGTTCATTAGTCTCCGGTGACTGATAGGGTGGCAGAGCCAAAGTCTGTGTAGTCCGAAGACATAAATATACTACAGTTCCATTCGCTTAATCGCAATTCCCCGAGAACACTGGAAAAACTTGCGATTGAAAGGAATTACGATTCTCCAGTGACTTTATGTAGAAATACAGCATTTTAAATGCAGAAATTGTTAGGATTAAATTAAGAGAAAGTTTCGATTATCCGGATTTAGAGCAAGATGAGAAGACTGCATCCAGCAGGCCTTTTATGACTAAAGGTTCCAGACTCCTAATTTGATAAAAATAGAGTGTTGTCATATGTCTTAGAAAAACAGTAAAAATTATATCTGTCCTTCGGTTGTGCAGACTGGGTCCTAGATTTGTGAACCAGACTACAAAGTAGTTTGCATTCTTCCCCGATTTTGTAAACTAAACCTGAAGTTTGGGTCACTTACTTCGCTTTCGATGTGGCCTACTGTGCGATATACTTGTTGTTAAAGAAACTAACTAGCTTGTTTACGCTTTTTGATACATCGATTCGCAGTTAGAAATCGAAATAAAAGACCTATACTTTAAACAGTTTTATAAGCTCTCTGAATGCTGCAAACTGTTAAAGAAGAATTAGAGATTGTGGAACTTCTTGTGAATGACCGTAAAGATAAAAATGTTTTGGTCCAGAGATTAGGCTTTTGTAATCTAAAACATAGGCCTTGTCATGGACAGGAAAGGAAACAAAGACATCAGCTTTAAAGGAAGCGTGTTGAAAGAAATTTATTAATCATGAACGTGAAAACCCAGACCTAGATACTGACGAGGATAAAAGATCGCAAATGGATTTGTCCGGACTACAATGATGGCAACGGTCGACATCTATAGAATAATCATCTCTTTGAATCCCAAAGAATAATATGTCGGTCTCAATTTTAAGATGTACAGAATCACAGATACCGAAATAATTAGGCTGTACGTTAAGGCTTTGCTAGGAGCAGGAGAAAAGTAAGGATTTATATTATCATGTGGCCGCATGGGAAAACCCGTCGGATCTGTCAATGGGTAATTTTGAGCTAGGGCCTTGAAAAGTCGAATTTCCACTTCTTTGGTCAAATTCAAGTTTCTGGGGAATCAGATAGCTCATTCATTTATCTTTTATTTCGTGTAAATTTTATTAATGAAAATGAGGTTTAATTGTTTTTTGTTCTTGTTGTAATGAAGCCTCCTTGGCTCAAAGGCGTGGTTTAAGGTCTTTGACACCTATTGTTTTTTCTTCTTTTGGCCCTATTAACATTTTTTGTTATTCTAAATATACCACTGTGATCTGGGAAAATTTCTTCCATGGAAGTTAAAGTACTTCTTTTGTCCAATCTTTTAACGGGAAGAAAAGGGGGGTGGGGTCAACGCCCAAAATTTTTCACAAATGTCTTTTGAAAAAGATCACCTCAAATTCTGATTTGGTCCCCAATTTTTCATTTGGCTGATTTTGACGGCGTGCGAATACATAGGCCTACACATTTTATTTTTTTATCTAGAAGGCTCAAATTGCACCTGAAACATTAAAATTGGATGCCTTATTTAGATCACAGGTCATTTTACACAGTTCTACACCCTAACACTGGCTGGCAGGGCCCCCCAAAAGGGGGATTTTATATATTAGCGGATTAATTGGGATGTACACAATCAGTGATTTGCCCTTCTAATAGGTGTCAAAAACCTTAAAAAGATGGGTGGCCGGGTGAAACAAAAATGTGCCTACCGTTATTCGCGTCTTTCAAGCGACTGCACGCAAGCGCTTTGTTCTTCAAACTATAATGTGTTACATACCACAAGAAAGTTCATTCACAGCACTGAATGATAGCGTGTAGTGCGCAGAACTTTTTCTTGGGTAAATATCACTGCGCATCCGTTTCACACAGCCAGGTAATTCGAATTCCGCTCAACGAAATTGTTGGAAATGGAGATGAATATTATTTGCACATTAGAGATAAATTTCGATACTTAAACTAGGAAACTCTCTTACTCGGAGAGCGAGACAACAGAAGATCTTCAGAGGACAATACCCTCGTCTAACAAGTATATAGCAAATTAAAAGAAAAAGACCACTATATATTTTTAATATTATTTAACACTTGTACTGAGAACATAGTAAAAAGTCTATTAAGATCAGCAAAACGGTTGACTCGATCCTTTCGCATCATGGGTATTTTTAAGCCCAGTTTCAAGATGGCAGTTTCCATGAAGGATATTGCATGGCTTTGAACTTAAATCCGTCCGATTCAGAAGCGTTTTGGGAAACTATAAATAAATATTTTGGCTCTGATGAACTCACAGAGAGGGACTCAAGCAGTAATGGAGAAGAATCAATGGAAGGTGATAGTAAGGTGAAAAAAAATTTTTTTAACCGACTTGCTCTTTTACATTTTACTTTTCTGTTGCATATAGAGATATTTATAAGTGTTTTTATCTTCAGAAGCATTTTAACCCCTACATACTAATTTTACCAGCAAAAATATTGTTCCCTACCTTTTATCTCAATTTTCTCAAACTTATATATGGCAATGGTAGGTTTACGCATTTGTTTATGACTGTGGAACTTATAAAGATATTGACCTCAAATACAGAGCAAAATGTTCAGAGATAAATGGGGATTAATATTCCATCAAAAACTCAGTCTTCATTATAAAGATTTGAAGGATTTTCCCATGCACCCACATATAATTATAGTAAGAAGGAGGTGGGGGAGGGGGATACGGGGTAAGGATTCGAAGGGTTTCAGTAATCAATTAGCAAAAGGCGAACAATTTCATAGAACATGAATAAGAAGAGAATAAATTCAGTACATGGTTTCAACTGGAAAATTAAATCATGATAATGAAGAACAGAGTGTGTGTGTGTGTGTGTGTGTGTGTGTGTGTGTGTGTGTGTGTGTGTGTGTGTGTGTGTGTGTGTGTGTGTGTGTGTGTGTGTGAGTGTGTGTGTGAGAGAGACAGAGAGAGAGACAGAGAGAGAGAGAGAGAGAGAGAGAGAGAGAGAGAGAGAGAAGAGGAGGCAGACCGAGAGAATTCTAGATGGACTAACAAATTGAATTGGTGCACAGAGCACTGAAAATTGCTGTGGTCGAAAACAGCAATTGACCAGAAAGAGGTGGTGGCCATGATCGCCTACGCTAGCCGACATGATACCCGGAACAGAAGAATGGGAGATAATTTTTGTCCCTTTATATACCCAATCAATTCTATTAGGAGCCAGAATACAATGAGCCTGTCACACTACATTTGTATTTTGTCTAGTCTTGTTCCGGGGCTTCTTTCCGTATTTGATTCTCTAATAACTCCTCGAACTGTGTGACAAAAAAAAAAAAAAAGTCTCTCGATCCGTTGCTCTGAAGGAATCATAGTTTTCCTTTCTGTAGTTTCCTATAATTTCGTCTCCGCAATAAAAAACACAATATATTTGTTATTGTGTCTCACCACATTCTGGTTCCAATGGCGCAACGTCATTAAAACAAGACTAGCATCTTCTACAAAAGCAGGTTATTGCAATAACTTGTGCCTCGACATATATTGATTCCACTGGCGCGACACCCCTGAAACAAGACTAGCCTTTTCCTCAGTAAAAGCAGATTATTGCAATAGAGCATTATATGCCTTGGCAGATTTGGGGCCTCTGAGGCGACGTCCCTGAAAAAGAAGTCTTTTCTTTAATCAAAGCGGGTTAATGCAATAGAGCATACCTTGACAGAGTGTAATTCCACTGACGCGATGCTCCTGTAACAAGACTAGCCTCCTCTACAAAGCAGGTTATTGCAATAAGGTATGCCTCGGCAGATTTGGGTCCACCGAGGATATGCCCCTGGAACAAGACTAGCCTCTTCTTCATTGAAAGAAGGCATTTGCAATAGATTGTGTCTCTACAAATTCTGGTTTCACTGGGGTGATGGCCCTGAAACAAAACCAGCCTTTCCTTTAGCCAAAGGAGATTATTGCTGCCGTCGTCATAAGCCAATGATCGTCATTAGCATACACAGACCTAGATCCAGTTTAATTCTTCCGGTGGATTTAGTGCTGCTGAATTTCTAAATTACGGATACCTGAGATGCAGACCGATCTAACCCACATAGATTCACTTTCGAGAAAAATCGCATTAAAAATTTTGTGTGCTTCAGAATTTTCAAAATTTATGGGTTAGACTGGTCTGCTTCTCAGGTTTCCATTTGTCATGGAGCTTCCATTGTAAAAAAAATATCGTTGGACGATGTCTCCCGTAGCTCGCATGCAAAAAAATCTCATTTTAAAAAAAAAATTGTGGATTAAACCGGTCTGCTTCTCAGGTATCCGACTTAATGGTGATTTTCACCTCTATGGCAGTTAAAGGTCACAGAGAGGGTCTGTATAACAGGCAGTATTGCCGCTTTGTGGCAGTGTGCATAATTCTTACATTAGTCTTGCGGTAACCATGGGAAACTCACAAAGCATCAATAGAGCTCCCTATAGTTAAAGCAATAGGTTATTCAAAGCAAAGATTATGTATACAGCCACTGGTCATATGCCTTTCCCCCAAAATCGACAGTGAATTTTTCCCCTTTCATTTCTTTACACGCAATGTTAAAAGCAATTTGTATGGGAGGAAATAAATAGAAATAGGCATTTAACCCACTTCACCCCCCCCCCCCCCNNCCACCGTTTCACGTTTTTTTTTCAACAACTGAAGAAACGCGATTTATTCCCCTGTGTAGGGAATAGTAACTTTTCATAAAGCCATATATTATAAAGCCATATAACAGGGGCATAGCAGGCAAGTCGATATCTTGTAGATATATACAGGGCTGCTTTTCTGTTTCTTTCATATTTTGTCTTGCTAGTATCAGACAGCCAATGAGCGGAGTCTAGACGTTTTGTAGATGGAGCTTAGAATTGCATTAGCGTTGTTTCAGAGTTAGACAATAAAACTGGGATCAAATAGGTTGCCATACTGCCTTTTTCAGAGCCGTATACCAGATTTATCATAACATTTCTGCACACATTAGGACAGTTAGCAGTAAATGTTTTGGAATACAACCCTCACTGCCGTCTTATGACAAAAAGGTACATATGCAATAAATGTCTATTTTTGTCGGAGACGGCAGCTCAGTACGTTCCTTCCAGGCATGTTTTAGGTTTTACATAGATGTGATTTGACTCCCCTCTAAAAGAAGTCTGGCAACCCTACTCACAGAATGGTGGTATTTTCTCTAATTAATTTCCTGTTTCATGTTTCATTCCCAAAATGACGTCATTTTATACTTGAAAAAAATCTGAGAAACGCAGACCAGTTAGCAAATCGGGGCATTTTTGCCCAAGATCTGTTCGATCGCATTAAGCAGGTGCGCGGTAGCACGTATGAAAGAAACAAACATAGTGTTGTGGAACCTCGATATTAAGTACTATTTTAATACTGTAAGTATACCTTGTATTAACGGCGCATTTCACTTGAATAGCTTCACCATTATTTTATCATGTTTGGGGAGGGATGGTCGTGGTGGTTTGGGGGAGGGGGGCAGGGAGGAATAAGTATTTAGGGCATTTACCTAATAT
>JAWQUT010000125.1:450945-466134 GCA_033807755.1 Ellobium chinense
ATATATATATATTAGGTAAATGTAAAAAATATATATATATATAAAATTAATTCCTAAGTAACCTTCGCAATGCTGTTTTGTCTTAGTTTGCTCAGCTATAACATCATGAAAGACCTTGAGACCTGTCATCTCTTATTCCGATATTGGTATCTGATTTTTAATCTATATTAATAAAAAGGAAACTTTGCCATCTTTTACTCCTTCATTAATGCTAATCATGTGGCTTTCAGATTATATGGTCCGCCTGATCGTCATCATCTCTTGATTGCCATTGCATCAAACGTAGGCTGCCGTATGTTGAGATATTGCAGCAAAGGTAGCGATCACGCCATTTCTCCTCTCCCCTCACCCTCTTCTTAACCCCACAAAAGCCGTTCGTTTGGCTTCGTGTTGTGACGGCATTGTTTCCTTTGTAACCTTTGAAAGTCTCTAAGAACGATTAAATAATCTCCATCGATACCAAAACAAACATTCCACATACAGTCCTTTCAGAACAGCCTTGCGTATAATGTAACAATGAGGGCATTATTGATTTTACTTTTATGTAAAGAGCCTGTCACAATAAACCTTTAGCAAAGTTATTTCAGTCAATAAGTTCAGATTTCCATCAGCTGCTGATATAAATGTTTTAACCGTACAAGGGCACCATTCGCAGTGTGGTTAGATTTGAGCTCGACTCTAAATAACATAAAAATCGCACTCTGTTGCTGTCACACGCAAGCAGGCTACAGGTTGGATTGTCATCTTCCCCTGGGCGCCCATGCTGAGAATCCCATTCACAGAATGGGGAATTGATATTGTATTTCAGAAGGCTTTGTTTTCCAGGCAGTAGTCGTTGACTCCATGACTACCATTACGCTACGCCCCTGGTGTAATGGAAGATGAAAGCTCTCCAGGCAGACCTGATTAATGAGGATATTAACCTAAAGGCTCTCTGGAGTTTAAACACGATCGATTTCAAAATGCTGATGCTCGGAGTTTTTTATAATGGTAATGAAGGTGAGGGCGAAGACCCATCTTTCTTTCTTTGTTTCTTTCTTTGTTTCTTTGTTTCTTTCTTTCTTTCTTTCCTTCTTTCTTTCTTTCTTTCTTTCTTTCTTTCGTGACAATGTATGTTTGCTGTCGAACTAAAGTTTCACAATTCAGTTCATTCAGCTGAATTATTCTAGTAATAGAAAGACCGGCAAACGAAAGAAATGCCCAAAGGGAAGTCCAAATAAATAACTTTCAACTCATTAATCATACATATCCAAATCTGTTGGTCAGTAATAAATTTGTGCTGATCTGATTTCCTGCCATAATCACTTTATAGAGACTTTGTGATTTACATGTAAACACTCATATCTTCATAAAATGTTTCGGCACATACAGACACAGAGACACACACACACACACACACACACACACACACACATAATTACAATCATATTTGTCAATACGTATAATACATGCATGGAAATACTTTTGAGTGCCGCCCAGTCAGTATCGCTGCTCAAATCGACATGAAACATGCTATGCACCGTCTTTTCGCTCTGAACACTTTTATTTTATTGATTTCAAAGCATGAAAATCTCCAGTATATCTCTAATATTAAGTTATCTCGTAAAGGAGCATCCACTTTTTAACTGACCGTTTCAAAATAGCCGAAGCGACGTTTGAAAGGTGAGGGTGAACCCTGTTTTCATTGAATGCCAAAAGTAGCATGCAGTTTAAGTATTCCATGCACGCCATAGTTGTCAAATTGTCTTTATGAGGCCAAATTCATAGATAGGTCGTATCACAATAATATTGCCATAAAAAGAGCAGGATGAATGCCTGAAAATGGGGCATAAATTTGCTTCTTCCCCTCTCACTCCTTCCACTTCCACCTCTCGTTCCCATGCAGCGGCGGGATATCTCAGCTAGTTAGATGACAGTTTTGTTGTAGCAAGAACTATCTTGCAAGAAAAAAAAATTCAGTGTTCTCAAACAACAACAACAACAACAACAACAACAACAAAAACAACAAAAAAAACAACAACAACAACAACAACAACAATAACAACAACATTAGTTATGGCAAATATAAACCCTCTAATCGTGAGACTTGAAAACCTCATTTCAGCATACTAATCTAATTTTCGGTTTAGAGAAGATGCGTGAAGATGTTAGAGTCTTAAGAGGCTAACACCTTGAACTTTCCTCTAATATGAGGTAAGTATCACTTATACGAATATCCCTTCGTTGAATGGCACGAATTTTCTACAGGCTCAGCTAACGTGACGTCATCTCGGACCTGCCCTCACATCTTCCGACCTACTTAAACCTCTGACAGCAATGCAGACACAATGGCATAACAGCAGCTATGCCTACTTTAGTTTAAACTATTTACCTATGGCGGGCTAAGAGGACATGGTGAAAGTTTAGGAACTTAAGAAGATCATGTCATACTTGGAAATTTCGACTCAGTATCAGCGGTATCAAAATGCATCGAAAGTATCGAAATAAACTTCGATCCTCAGTACCGAACTAGCAACCATACTTCTCAATGCAAAGCCTAGCAATATCAAACGGCAACGAAGGTACTGAAAGACCTCAAAAGCATCGAATTGCTTATAGAGGCTTATAAATAACACACTCGAAATATAATCCATATTTTCGATACTTAGAGTGTGAAGGCTGAGTATCGCAATACTTAAAAATTTAGGAATCGGTCCACCACAATTCTCGGGTAAAATTTTGTATGATCAACATTGTCACAGGTCTTGGTGTCTACATTCGAAAATATATCGCACGATAAACAACCAAAATGTAAATTAGTGAGTTAACATGTGAGTTAAACTGTGGCACTCAGAGGAGACATTTATTATCCCGTCGACAGGTAGGCCATTTATAGCTAAACGTACTTAGTGTTTTTATATCTTTTTAAATTTTTTTTTAAGGAAGTCTCCTTAATATTTGCCACGTCTTCACTCTCCGACCGCGATAACCCTGTGATGTAGATCAGATTCGCTTTCGCTCGCAGTAGGCAGTATGAGATCTGAAACTTTAGATTCAGTTAACAAAATCGAGAAAAGAATACAAGATATTTCTAACCTTTAAGTCTTTGTGCTCTGTGGAAACATCGTCCTATAAAATATCCTATTGGCTAGCACTGAGTGCCCTTGTCGTGTGTTTGGACCAATGTTCCATTTCCGTCGTAATAAAGGAATACTGCACTGTTTGGGTATTAGGCTAGTACCGCACTAAAACAAAACAGTCGCCCGACAATTTTATCTTAGTTGTGTCGTTGAGTTGGGTTTCCACGATCCCTACCGTACCAAGACAAAACTGTCTCCCGATGTTCATCTCGTCGTGCATCTCTGGCGTGTAGATCTGTGTCAGACATGGATGTGACAGAAGTTGCTTGTGTTTGTGCTCTGATATTTTCCATTAGAGAAAGGAAACGTATAAAAAGATTTTGGATGCATCCCATTACCAGTCAGCAATTGCTCAAAGGGCAATTTTACAGCCTATACCAGGATCTGAAATATCACCCCAAACATTTTTTGGGATATTACAGAATGAGCAAGGAAGGATTTGATGATCTTCTGCGGCTTGTCGGGCCTTCGATTACTTTCCAGGATACAAATTTCAGCCTGTTTGTGTCCCCGCACAACTTTCCACGACTAAATAGTTGTGTTGCGGTGGTGCGTAGGCTCCTCTTATTTTCATAAGTGCACAACTCACCTTGCAACAGAGACAGAACTGTCGGGCGACTGTTTTGTTTTAGTGCGGTGCTAGTTTTAATTAGCTAAAACAAAGCAAACGCTGTATGTGAAGAATGGCCCTACTTATGACAGAAAAGGGATGAAAGCGTTGACTGTAGTATCAAAACCATCTACAAACAAACAAACAAAAGGGTGTAAAAATATAATCTTACTGGCAGAGATCATGACTGATCTGCTTCACAAATTAATATCAGCCACAGAGTGAGAAAAAAACAACATGTTTTGGAATATTTCTTTGGTCCTGTGAATAATAAATTTGTCAGCAAACAATTAACTTCTAATATTCTTAGAATTAAATAATAATTACAACAAAAAAAAAACTACATCTAAAAAATCTATCTAGATTCATTGTCACACCTTCCTTCAGTTCACATTATTGCTTGCCTTTCAAAATGAAAAAAAAAAACGATCATGAATTGGGTTAACTCTCTGTGTTGGACCGATCCTTCATTGCTATTGAAGAATCAGATCGGCTCGAACTTATCACAGCTCGGATCGCAATGATCGATCTTTGCTCCATCTTTTTCATGTTCGATATCACTGCAGTTGGAACTTTTCACGGTTTTCCCCTCCATCGGCGTGAAAATTGAAGATCGCGCACACACAGAGATCGCACGAAGGTAGCGTTCACGCCATATCTCTTCTCCCTTCACCCTCTTAGCCCCTCAAAAACCGTTCGTTTGGCTTCGTGCTATGGCGGCATTGTTTCCTTTGTAACCTTTGAAAGTCTCTATGAACGATTAAATAATCTTCACCGATACTAAAACAAACATTCCGCATACAATCCTTTCAGAACATCCTTGCGTATAATGTAACAATGAGGGCATCATTGATTTTACTTTTATGTAAGGAGCCTGTCACAATAAACTTTCATTGGTAATTTTATTACCTGGCACGATCAACTGTTATTCAAGCCAGATAAGCGACACATTGAGGCCGGAAGTCAGGATCGGTCCTAACACTCGATCCTCAAACGATCGATCCTAAGACTCGATTCTTAAAACTCAAGTCGATTTAATTAAGTCTGTGGAAAACATTGGCTCGCCTCAGCTAAATATATTTTATCGAACCGCCTAGCTTTCTTACTTTTAGTGCAGCAATGTCGTAGGTTCACATTAGTTTTTCTGAGACCTTGGCACTTGGAGGTTCAACAGACGACGGAAAGGAAGCAACCGTACTCAAATCAATACCTCGTTAACGAGGTTAACAAGGTTTATCGGAAAAACAAGCCCAAATCACAAAGTGATATATGGGCAAACATTATAGCAAATAAGAGTACAGATATAACTTAAACCAAAAAAAAAATGATCAATCAATAAAGTAAAGATCATTCGATTAGTCAAGTTAACGCAAATCTCAAATGTTTCAAACATACCAGCCTGAACTGGCCAGCCATCTTTTCCTGACGTCACGTGAAAAAAGATAAATTAAACATCTCGCACATAGTCCACAAATTGGTTAACTGTGAAACTCAGCTAGTCTACAAATTGATTAATATTTATTGTCTAACTCAACTTGTGCTGATGGCTTCACTGTATGGTGATTAAATTTAATTTTCACCGTCTGTGCCATTTAACCTCTATAAAATTAAAACAAAATGGTATTCTGTGCATGTGTTAGTATGCACTTCGATGCGTGTGAGCGTCCGTCACGCAGCATTTACGCTTTTGGCATTGCCCTCTCTCACCCTCCCACCTCCTTTCACCTTCTTTGTTTGAACCATTACCCCATATGTGGTCATTTGGGGCCTAAGACTAAAAATAACCACGACAGTGTTCTTTTCACGGTAACTGAGCTAGAAATTTTTGTTTTTTTTATGGTTTTGGATTTTTCACGTACATTATTTGTGTCAAGGTGCTGTATGCTGATATCACATTACAGTCGCAAGCTAGCTCATGTGTTACTCACAGGAAGAGGTATCTATACCTGAGTGGAAGAATAATTTGGGAGATTTGGGGCAGGGGGCAAAAATCTGGGAAGTGTGGAGAAATGCAATTTCCGGACTCAGTACAGACGACGTGACCATGTGTTTCATCTGATCATTTTGTATGAGTTCTTTTCACTTATACTACAAGGATGTGGAGAAAAAAATGCCATTTAATAAATTTAGAGATGAAAATTGCAGGTTTTAATAAGTGAACTTAAACAATGTACGTGTGACAAAATCAGGTTCTCAAGAGAGAAGTAGTCCTAAGCGTTTATTACCTTGGTCATTCATTTACACATGAGATAGGTTTCATTGGCACATCAACTGCACAATCACGTAGAAGTAAAATAAACTCTGGTCTACTGTTTTGAAGAAGACTGTCTTGATGAATATGAATATGCGTAAGGCATTCAGATTATGATTAGTATTTTGACCACGACAGTTACAGTTGATTTTTTTTTTGTTTAAATCCCATTAAAATCTATTCGAATTTTTTTTTTTGCATTTATCAGAGGTGATCGATAAAATGCCTTGTTTCACAAAGTCCTGTATCTTTTTAACCATTTAACTTTCATTCTGAGCATCTTGTATTCTGTTGACATTATAATAGTATATGAACTTCACCAGTTACTCTGGAGCTTTACACTGCCCTATTTCCAACGTATAAACCATACCACCAATTTGCTGCCAAACCTTTTTTTTTTCATTCGTACGATGGATAATTACCTCAGTTTCTGTGATAAACAAGAACAAGACTAGCCCTCTTCCCTTCCCTCTCAACAACAAATGAACCCATCCCTGAAGCTTGCCTTCGTCATGAAATCCTCCATGCCAATGTATTTGTAGGATCGTTTACTTATAAGAAATCGATCTAGGTAGCAAACTTAATTATCATTTTGTTCGAACTTTTAAATCTGGTTCTGACGTCATTATAGAAGTTTAACTATGAGCTAAAAACTTCTTGACGTTATTGTCCCTGGAATTATTAGACCAGGTTTCCAAATTCTGTTGGGTATCATTATTTTCCAACCTTCATTTAAATGAAATTTGTAAGCCGTTATAAAGTATAACATTACGTGCTCGAATATCAGGGGATCAGTCTATAATTTCGAGTTTTGTAATATACTGTATTAATGCTCTTGAGTAAAACCTGTTATTACATAGAAAAATCGTAATTTTGTGCCGAGACTGCGTTAAGTGTTATTCTCGGTCAGATTTTCACTCAGATTTCTTGTGTAAATCACAAATTCACTGTAGTTTACTTTTTCTTTTTTGTTGGGGGTGGGGNTTTATCTCCGGCCTCTGAATTTATTGAAAATGAATTTTCCCACATCCGATTGCCCTGTTCTATCTTTTTAACTTCACGTTTATGAGCATTACATCACTACATATTGTGTGCCTGCAGCCAAGTTGACGTTATGAGGTCGACGTCCTCAACTTTAACAGTTCCTGGGGTAAAAAAAATACTCATTGGACATTCTGACTTTCTTCTTGGCTTAATCTATACATTTACTTAAAAGTTAAGCTAAACAACACACGGAGGACGGTGAGAATGCGAACAGATGTGGTTTGGGAGTGCATATTATACAAATATGTCCGGAAATATGCAGGTGGCTCCTAGTTTCATTAAAACAAAAATGGAGATCTTCACTGTCAGGGATCATAAATAAATTTTTCAAAGCAAAGCATAGAAATCAAACGAATTAAAAACCTGCATTAATATATTTTTTTAAAGGAAAGGACAATACTTAGTCAATAAACAAGTAAAATGTGATAGTTATACCGTTTCTTCCATATCTTTCAGTGTAAAACATTGATGTCACTACCCCGAAAATTTCTACGGCAGATCTCTAGATTCATTCACATTTGCCTAATTCATTTTCTTATAATTTGAATTGTTTATATTACTATGATCTTCAATTTATTTTCTTTTCCCCATTAAACCAATATGAAGAGCGTTTTTTTTCCAAAACTCAGTAAATGTACTTTCGTTGCACAATGAATTGGTGTATTCAAAGATGCATTTCTGTGTTAATTCATGTAAAATTTAATCGAGCTCAGACTCTACACCCCCTGAAAATTTACGTCATTTAACAGTAAATAAAAATATATGTGTGAAGAGCAAATAACTATAATGTTATTTCCCTTTGTTTCAAAAATATTCAGAGACCACATACCAAGTTCTGGAGAAACGCTTTTCAGATAAAGTTTTTTTTTCCATTTTAACAAGCTAAACCACATCTCATTGATTTGCTTTGAGCAACTGATTGAGAATGCCCAATTCCTCAAGACGTCAAAAAAAAAAAAATGAGTCAGGCAAATGTGGAATAAGTGTGACATGTTATGGTGGTCAAATGATTCAGATTCACCCTGCAGTACACCACTTCGCTGGTCTTTCGTGTACATGGGGTTCAAGGCTGAAAGGATCCACTGTGCGAGACCCCCAAGCGAAAAGTTCATCCTATATCCGTAGTTTTGGTAGACGTGCCTAAAGCAACCACACTGTATGTCAAACACATTTGGTTTTTACAGAACATAAAATGTCAGAAAAAAAAAATCTATAATTCAGTTCAATTCAATTCAGTTCAATTCAGTTCAATCCAGTTCAATTCAGTTCAATATATTATTGATAATAATGCGATTTATAAAAATCGTATCCTCACTAATGCCCGCTCACGCGTCATCACACTACTATTACCCCAGCAGGCCTGATCACTCTCGGACTTCCTCATCTCCACCGGAGGAGGGTGGTGGGGAGTATACAGTGCTGCTGCCATTTATAGGCGCTGATCACAATATCCTCCTTTGCCTGTTGCTAGGTATCCATGTTGTTAATGGGTGGACTGAGGAAAATGAGTATGAAAATGTGACACTTGAAGCACGACTATGGTCGGAAATCGAACCCACGGCCTTAGATCTTGACTCCAGCGCCTTAACCATTCAGCCAAGCTGCTTCACAGGATGAAGCACTGATCCCCTATCACTGCTGTCACTGACAGAGATTTTACTTCATCTCTATGAAAACCACATTTTGTTCCCTGCATGTCTAAGGCAGCAATGCTTGTTCTGTGTGGATTACCACGTGCTAATCACTGAGTTTACTTTTTTAAAAATAAAAAAAGTCCCTGATTACTGTAGCCCATTGTGATTGTATTATGTCCAATATCTCTGAGGAGATGATATTCTTCCAGGAATACCAATATGAATAGTAATAACATAAAAATAATAATATTAATTAATAGCATTAATATTATTGATACTAATACTACTACTGCTACTACCACCACTTCTACCATTACTACTACTACTACTACTGCTTCTACTACTACTTCTATTGCTACTACTATTACTACTACCACTTACACTACTACTACTATTATTACTATTGTTACTACTATTACTACTACTACCACACTGTAGTATTACGATACAAGATGCGGTGTCTCTCATGACGCCTCTAATCAAACTCAGCGTACCGTTAGGTTTAGTTATATTTTTAACATACAATACAACACCACAGGCGCACAACTGAAGATCGTTTTTCCAAAAAACTCAGTAAATACACTTCCGTTGAAAAATGAGTCGGTGGTGGATTCAAAAATGCATTTCTGTGTTAAATCATTCAAAACTTAATCGAGCTCAAAATCTTCACTCCTTCAAATTTTACGTAATTTAACGGCAAATAAAAATATATGTATGAAAAGCAACTATTCTAATGTAATTTCCTTTACTTCAAACACATTTAGAGACCACATACCAGTTTTGGAAAAATGATCTTCAATTATGTACTTAATCAAAGACTATGTGCTGGGTGACCAAAAATTTAATACTTTTGGGGGTTTACGAGAGTGCTCTGCGAACAAAGGAAGGGAATTATTTTTGTCGTCACAAAATCATGAGAGACACGGGACTGGACAGTAGGCAAATATTTTTGTTCCACCGGTTTTGACTTTTAACTTTTGTAAAGCCCAAAGGCAGCCTACAAAACAGAATGCGCTCCACTTTCTCACCAACATGGCGTCAAGACGTGAAGATAAGAAATGTATCATTATTGTTGGTGACAAAAGTGCGTCAAAGTGAGTTTTTTTTTTTTTTAAACAACCCATTATTGTTTTTCTTCCCTGGGTCAATCATTTAATTATGCTGGTTAGGTTTATATATATTTATACATACTAGGATGGTTACAAATGTAAATTTCTCTGAGTTTGTCACATATTGATAAGGGATGATGCCGTCTACGTTTATCAAAATCGCTCCAGATATTAACAAAGCTCTAAGTTCTCATTCAACCCATGACGTGTGTGATTATTTGTGTCAATCGATTGTTTGTTCACATTTCAACGTTTGGATAATTAGGGACTCTGACAACATACGTTGACACCCCGCTATTGAATGCGACGAAGGTGAGATTGTGATAGTTCCAACGTCAGAGATTCAGTCACGCCACTGTCCATAGATTCCTAACTCCATGCGCAATACCTTCCCTTTTGAGTCAATAAATTTTCTCTACATCCGGACACAAACCATCTTTCATAGTTTTCAATACCCATTTATTTTTCACCTGCATGCAAGTCTAATACACGGAGAACTTTAAAATACGTCAAAGATGGAATGCATTCTAAATATTATTTTGAACTCTTCATTACCCATACTATTTATTTATTTATTCATTTATTTATGAATAATCTGCTTCCTATGTATCTGTTTGTAATAAGCTACCCATTCCTCTGTTTGTTAAACTCTACAAACTTAGTTATTTATACTAGCGTGGAGCAGCGTGGTCAGATGGTGAAGGCGTCAGACTCGGGATCTCAAGATCTTGGGTTCGATTCTCTCTCACGTGCCTTGGGAAAACATTTCACTTACAGTTTCCTCAGTCCAACCGTCTGTGAAAGGAATGTCTATATTTAGACACACGAGGATATTGTCAGATTGCTAGTGACCAGGGCCTATTAAATGGGGAGCTGAAAAAGTCCGAGCATGATCAGGTCTGCTGGGATGATAAAAGTGTGAAGTAGCATAAGCGAGCAATAGCCTGGATACGAGACTCATAAACCGTTTCATTTTCATTACATTACTCTCTATCATTTTGTTTATTTCTTTAATACTTTTGATTTCTATTTACTTACCTTTTCTGTACCTATAAGGCATTACATATTTCAATATCTAGCCATCAATCTATTTCCCTACCCTTTAAATCAAAGATAGAACGAAACTGCATGAAACATGTGGAACAACATGGTCGAGTGGTTAAAGCTCTGAACTCGAAGTCAAAAGGTCTTCCTATAAGTACCTTGGAAATGCATTTCATTCACATTTTCCTCAGTCCATTCGTCAGTAAAATGTGCACCTGGCTATCGGCGATGAAAGATGTTGCCCGAATGCTAGTGATTAGCCATTGCAAGATGGTGTCAGTACCTTGTGTTCTTCAGGGAGTTGATAAATTTAATAATGATCTGGTCGATTGGGTTTGTAATGTGAAATTGCATAGGATGACTTTGCTTGTAAGTCTGATTAATATTATTATTATTACAGTACTAACAACGAAATGAGCAGAGGTGGGAAATTATTTGATCTCAGAAATGAATAAAAATTAGAATCGTATGAACAGAGGACATTATCATAACGGCCGATTCCTACAGTATGAGCCCTACAACATAGGTTTTCCACAATCAAATAAAATCAAGCATCCATTCACTCTTTCTCTCTGAATTTCTTTAATGTCGTGGTTGGATGACTGAAATGATCCTCTTGCGATTTTCCTAGTTTCATTTGGTTGTTTGTTTTTCTTAAGTTTTAATTTTAGACGATGCCTGCTGGAAACAATCATTGCCAAATGGTGCGTGAAATTCGAAAAATTATATAAAAAGTATTGAAGAAGGGATGGGGAAAGGCATAAATAAGGCGGTGTAGGTTGATCTCGCCACTTGTATTTCCTCGTCAAGTCGCCCGAACAAACTCGCGTCAGAGAATGACCCTCTTTTGCTTCAGAATGCACAAAGAAGGAACGGGCCAGATGCCCGCGATTTTGACGTCCAAATGGGTACTACAAAATGCCTCAATGACCTGATCTCCAAATACGTATTTAACGCAAGGCCACAACGGATGAAGTGCTTTTTATCAGTTGCTGACAGTTTCAATCGCTGTCTTCAGCCGATAGCAGCTCCAGTGTTAAAAATTCAAAAGACATGATGTATATTCAGATTTTTTTCGGGGCACAGTTTAAAAAAAAAGACAGTTTCCAAAAAAAAAAATAAGAAACATCATGTGCAAAAACCTAAAAACGATAGCAAAGGAGATTTATTTCGCTTCATTTTCAGATGGATAATTTGATTACGTGGTCCTTAGGACACGGTATGGTCCGAATACGAAACGAATTAGCGCCAACGATTCTCGGTCAAGTTTTTGTTTCCTCAATCTCTTATTTACTCACGAACGGCTTGGATAATATTCTGGGACTTTTGTCGAAGACGCTGCTAATATGAAAGAAAAACAACAAGATCATTATCATCAACAACAACAACAACAGCAACAATAACAAGAACAACAACAACAAGAACAACAACAACAAGAACAACAACAACAACAACAACAACAACAACAACAACAACAACAAATTTCAACAACAAATCAGTAAATGTAATCTGTTATTGCTGACCTCTAAAATCAAGGTTTTCTCTTATTACCACCATTATGAATCGGAAAAGAAGAATGTCGGAATCGAAATGATTCCTTCGGTGGATCGTGACTTCAGTCAAAACACACTTTAGTGTTGTTTATCTCATAGTAGTTGTGTTGTTTTTTTTCTTTAAGCTGCGCCTCTATAGGTTATACTCGTCAAACTGTGTTTATCTGCAGCGTTTGCTCATAGGTATGCTAGCAAACCAGAGCTAATGAGATTATTGCTGTTGTTAATGTTATTGTGGTTTTTGTTGCCATTTATCCCGCCCATCCTTCGTATGCAGCAACGTCAGTATTGACGTAAATGACAAATAACGGTCAAGGAGTGATACTGAATACACGAAATATTTGAATATTTTAAGCATAATATCGAATAACTCTAGCTTGGAGGGGGAAAAATCTGATTCCTTGTCTGTATTTTCGTACTAACAATATTTCTAATATTAGCAGCACCAAATATCAGCTGTTCATTATTCTCAGCCAGGCCTGAAATCATTCGGATGAATCCATTTACCGCTGATCTTTCTGCCTGCAGCCAGGCCGGTGGGGAACACAAAGCAGAGTGGGCAAGAAATATATATTCGACTCGGTTCTTTGCCTTTAAGTAGTAACCTGGCAGAAAACAAGGATTTAATATGGGGCTAAACACTGAGATCAGAATATCAATACTTGTATCGAGTGCCACTTGCTAAAGCGTCGATATAACTGCATTGATATCGACGTGTAGTCCACCACTATCGGGCGCCGATGCACGCACGCGATACAATCCCTCACTTCTGTCTCCATTGAGCAAGCTGTCGGTTGTCTGTCGGTCCACGTTCGTTTCCTGGCTTTGACCGCGCGTCATAAGGCCATCTTTTGTCCAAGCCTTCTCATTCAGACTGCCTGACCTCTCTTCGGGGTGATGGACTTCTCTGCGCTGTCCGAGCTGCATTTTCATCGAGGTGAGCAAGTTTTTTTTTTGTTTGGCTGACTAAGTGTAGGCATTACTGCTGACTGCACCATCGTCAAGTTGACTTTGCTTAATCGCAACCTCTCGGGATTATCGGAAAAAAAACTTGCGATTAAACTTTGTATAGTCACAGCCTTAACAAAGTTTGAACAAGATTCATTGAGGAAAAGCTCAATCCACAATCTGGTATGTGGGTATACACAATGACAAATAGCTGTATTGATTAAAATCGAGGAAATAGCCATTTGTCAATAAATCAAGAAATCCATCGACCAATCAATCAGCACATCAGTAAGTCGATCAATCAATTTTCCATTCATCAATCAATTAATGAGTCGATTCTATCTAGCACTCAAATCTAAAGTTAACTACTCTCTCAACTTCCAGCTCCCTCTGAAGATGAAAAGTCATGAATACGCTTAGTCGCAATCTTGCAAGACTGATATTAATGGTAATGTTAAAATCGACACAATAGGGAGCTTGCGTATTACGACGGTATCTCTACCAACCACAAGAATTACATTAGTACATTAGTGCTGAATGCAATCTTAGCAGCGATCACTATGCAGAGTTAATGTAGTTCTTAGGTTGGTGAGAGATCCCATCGTTAATGCGCAAGTTATCAATTATTGGAGCTTGGTAAACAAAGTGTTAGTGGGCGTTGAGATTATTCAGTGCTCGTTATATTTGTTTTTTATATTACAATGAAGTCATTTATTCTGCTGTCTGAAAAATGTTACTATTTATCAGAACTTGCAACTAAACAAAGTGCGATAATCCTGAGTGGACAGCAGTTGATTGTATTGTTTTCGTCATCGTTATAGTATTTTGAGAGCTTGCGCATTAACGATGTAATCTCTTACCATGGTAAGAAATACATTAGTGCATCAGGGCACCCTTCGTAGCATTCACCACATAAAGTTCATGTAATTCTTATGATGGTAAGAGATCCCATCGTTAATGCGCAAGTTCTCAAATGTCATCAGCATTCTATCATCATTTAATCCTTCTGGTGTGCAACTCATTTCAATATAAACGTTATATTTTGTTGATCTAGAGCCTTACTTAAGATACATGTAAGTTTATGCACGACGCTGACCATCATAAGTGGCACTTCTGTTCGAAACTTTGGCATACTTTGTGGCGAAATAACAAAACCATTACAAATACATACGAAGTGCTCAAGTAATGAAATCTGAGTGACAACATAATATGTGTTTTTAATTCTGGACAACAATGCATTAATCTGTCTATGGTGATATGGTTATAGTTAAACACATCAGCGAAAGTTTTCTGAAACATAACATCTTCCCTTGGCTTGAATACTCGTTCATGATCCTCCTCGGATACTTTGACCTCTCCAAATAATCGAAATGAAACACAACAACAACAACAACAACAACAACAACAACAACAACAACAACAACAACACCGCTGAAATTGTAATTGTCAAAAACTTTCATTTTCAAAAAAAATAAAAGCTAAACACAGAAAAGAACAACAACAAAAATGATCAAAAACTAAAGTACAGTATTTAAACAAAAACTTCTCATTTTTGCACGTGCAACTACCGACAACAGCTTATGTTCTTTGTCCATGAAAAAGGAGGAGATGAAAAAGAAGATGATGTTGGAGAAGATTGAATGGCTAATCTTTCTTTGGTTACGGAGCAAATAGGCACTTGGTCTTTCTATGTTGTTGTGGCCGTTGAAAAAGAGATGTTCACAGGAACACAAGATGACTAGATCTAGCAGAATGTAACTGAAACTTGAACAGCAAAATTGACAGGCTATTGCTCTTTCTCTCCTTGCAGTCCTAATCTAGTCCACGCGCTGCGTTGTCACCGATGCAAACAGCCACTTTTCCATCAGTCCCCCCCC
>JAWQUT010000125.1:471217-497729 GCA_033807755.1 Ellobium chinense
ACCCTTCCCACCCCGTTCCCCCCACCCTCATCACATACACACAATAGCATCCAGAGTGTAAAATACATAAAACCAGCCATTACTTGTGCAAATTTCACGACAAAACTAGCCAAATCCCAAACCCATACAAACACAAATGGAAAAGTTTGAGTCAATTAATTACAGAAGTAATTTAAATCAATCAATACCTTATCACCCATCAAATCCTATGCAACGAAGCAAATGCATGTATGGAAGTTTTAATCCCATGTCTGAAATACAAAGAGACATAGATCGCAAAAGTTTTGTGATTATTGCCCTTGTTAAGGTCAGTCACAATTTACAAGTTTCGAGTTTCAAGTTTCAAGGTTCAAATTTATTTATTTATGCGAAAGCCAACCATATACACTATAACGCGACCTCAATACAATGCAATTACAATCTCTGTCGCCGAACCATTTTCCGGTTTCCTGAAGGAGAAACTTTACCACATGTATGACCTACAAATTTCGCACATAATTATTTTAGCTATTTCACCATCGCCTCCTGGATGCATTAAAATTTGCTTAAAATTCTCCAAAATTTTAAAAGAAATTTGGCAAACTTAAACATGTTTATCCAATTACTAGACTATAGATTGTTTTTTTCTTTTCGTTTGTAAAGAATCAAAATCACGATAAAAACCATGGCAATGACATCCCTCTGATCGTGACATGCCACGTCTAGAATGCACGAATTTTGTCACCTTAGTCTCTTACTGTAACTGTGCGCGCGTGCCCTTGTGCTAAGGCGATTAATCTGACTGACGCACTGACCGGTCCAGTGGCCGTGTGCATAATCCATAGTTAATTAACGTATTGCGTTAACCACACTAAACATTTCTAGTGTTGTGCGAGTTTCTCATGGTTACCGCAGTGCGTTAATTAACGTAAAGAATATGCATACGGCCACAGATCTACGTCCTCAATTATTGAAAAATGCCAAGATTATTGGGTTAGTGAACGGCTGAGCAAAAATGGCGGCTGGTCGGATGATAGCCGATATCTCCATACTGTATTTACGTACATTACTTGACTGTTCCCAAGCCAGCCGATGGGTTACAAATCTTAATACCTTGGGAGGGTGGACTGGATAACATTATGATGTTCGGAATGCTATTGCTATCTATGTTATATTATAAGAATGGACCGTGAGCGTGATCTCATACGAGGTTTAGACCGAAGCACCCATCGCGAGGCTTCACCGAGTAATGAGTGTTTCAGCCTTCAACGAGCATGGGATCAGTCCATTAAACAGAAACACTGATGAGGATTCTCTTTCTCATTTATTACATGATTATAGAAAAAAACACTACTTATTAGTATTACTTATTAGACTATTATTATTATTATTAGATTTATTAAACGAAGGTGTCTTCTTCTGAAGACCTTCTAATGCCTCGCTCTCCGAGTAAGAGAGTTTCTTATTTTTTTCATCGATTTACGAGTAGATTTTGTCAGCCCCTCACATGTTTTGACACTGGCAGTCAGCTTTGCTGCCCATGAATACTACTGCGTCCGATAACTCTATCAGTGTAAACATTGCGCGTATTTAGATCCTTAATGTACTACTTTGGAATGTGTGAAAATCGGGCAGTGACTATATACTTGACCGTGACGAGTAGTTCCAAACTATTGCTGTTGGTGCGCATTTTGTAATAACATCTTGAATGTAGGTAATCTCCCTCGACAGTCTGAATGAAGCGCGACGTGACGTAATTGTCCAGACCTGACGTAGTTTAGTCTGATTGACAGATTAGAGATCACGTGGGTTAGTAGATAATGGGATGAGCAAATTTCATGTGAGTAACTTCTGTCTCAGCCGCGCTTACGAGAGGACTAAGTGAATAAAAAAAGGAGAAATCAAGGCCGAACTGCTGAGAGGCGAAAGAAACTACTGAGGAGGGGGTTTCAGAGGTGGGTAATCTTGTGGCGCAGCGTGGCAATATGGGTACGGGTTGAACTCAGGATCTAAAGGTCGTGGGTCGTGGGTCGTGGCTTCGATTCCCGACCACAGTCATGTTGTAAATGCCTTGGAAAAATATCTTATTTACATTTCCCTTCTGTTCATCCGTCTGTAAACTGGGTACCTGGCTATAGACAGTGGAAGATATTGTCAGAATGCTAGTGATCAGCGCCTGTAAATTGCAGCGGCACTGTATGCTTGTTAGGGACTTGAGAAAGTTCTAGTGTGATCATGTCTGCTGGAGTAATAATAATAGTTTGAAGTCGCGTGAGCGGGCAATGGCCGGGATATGAGACTTAAAAACCGCGTTATTATTATTTTTCACATACTGTGGCAGGGCAGAAGAAGAGAATACACTGCATGATGGGAAGAAAGGCAAGAGTTCATAGTAAATACTGAGGAGTGGAGAGGGGTTTTTAGCAGAGGCAATAAAAATTAAGTGGACGAATTGGGGATGTGATAAAAAAAGGACAGGAGTACGCAGACGTCAAATGCTTTGATTTACAAGAACTTACTCATGCAGGCTTAACATAGTGCTAAATCACATTGTGGATGTCAGACAAAACCTCTCGTTCGTCGGAGTTTTATATTCCACAAAATTTATAAGGGTGATCTATTTTCTGGTTGGTCAAAATTCAGGTGGTCACGTGACGAGTCCTAGCAACTGGATCCATCAAGTCACGTGCGCTGTAGTCGGGTTCAGCTATTGTTTAAATTTCCCTGACACAGACGTGCAATTTGAGCAGTTCATTAATCAACAGAGCAGGCATAGCAAACAGGAAGAAAAAATTGACTAATACATACAGATGTTTACGCTTGAATCTATGTGTTCCAGTTTGGATGTTTTACCAACTGTCTAGTTGCCCGAGGTGGGCATATCTTCATCAAGAAATATCAGTATCGATTCCCGCTATACTGGTCTTCACCTAGCGACTCCAATATCGCATGTGTGATTTGCCGACACTGCCATGATTCCCTCTGGTTCTCTTTAAAAATAAACCAAAAAAAAACAAAAAATTAAGAGAGTGCATTTTCTTGTCCAGCTAGTGTGGCATTAAAAAGAAAAAAGTATGTATTCTAAATATTTCTAGGTCAATAACGTCAACTATTTAGCGATATTTTCTCGCCAACACCGACACTACTATCGATTAAGGCTGTGCTATAGTCGATAACGATATTGAGTATTCACGATGATGGTTCGCCTGGGGACTACTCACTTCAAGAAGTCAACGTAATCAATCCTGTCGATATTACCGTTCTTATCAATTTCGCTTCTTGTTTTGTTTGTTTGCTGTTTTCATCTATCTTAACTCGATATTTCTCAAAGACGTTAGTTCCCAAAAATATTCCAGACTTCTGACTGTGAAAAAAACATGATTTATGCCAATGTGAACTTTAACAGTATCTAACTGAGTGGACCTTTGTTTCAAATATTCGGCGAATTGACGTCTGATCTCGGTAGCTGTCACTATCTAGCAAAACTATTGTGATGTCACAATATCGATATCGACCTTCGACGATACTGGGGTCATGAGAAATAAATATCGATTAAGGCACATCCTTAGTGTCGATACTAAGCCTTGGACCGTCCACCTTAGCGTCACAACAGCGAAACAGACAAGCATGCACAGACGCCGGACGTCAATGTGAACTTTCAGTAAGTCAAACTAGAACTGGTGTCGATATTGTTAAAGCCGTGACGCACAAAATATCCAGTGGATGTCGAAACCAATTAGACTTGACTGCTCCCGGACCATGGGTATCGACACCGAGTAAAAAAAAAAAAAGTATCGTCCAGCTCTACTAGCAACTGCCCATATTGTCGTCAGCATGAAGACGTCTGCTGGTTGTGTCTCTTCCTGCAGTGCAGCGTACTCTGTCGCATCTGAACCCATCGTCTATCATGATGGCATTGGCCGGTCATTTACAGTGTTATAAATGGACAGTATCATAAAAGGCTTCTATTTCTAATGGATGAAAGGTAACGTCTAAGATATCCTATCATATCATAATGGCATTGACCGGTCATTTACAGTGTTATAATTGGATAATATCATAAAAGGCTTCTAATGGATGAAAGGTAACGTCTAAGATATCTTATCATTAGCGTTTTCCTGCGTTCTACCCATGAGTCTAGTTTAAATGTGTGCAATTCCAACTGAAATTTAATTATAGACCGATTATTTTTTCACCGAAGGATCTTGTATAATCTCGCATTAACTATGATTGTTCTAATTTTTATATGTATCTTTAAGCGATTGCATGAATCCTAATGCGCATGCGCGTGTAGCATCTTTCTTTTCTTTACCTCTCTTCCACACGCTATTTAATTTTCTCGGCGAGTTCGGCCGTTGATGGTGACAATATACTTTTTATAAATTGATAATAATAATTATCGTGTCGTCAGTGTGATTGCTCTTGTTCTTTGATAGGGTTGGGCAGAACCGAGATCATACGAATACAATTTGTTCAGTTCATGTGAACTTGATCTGAGCTTAATAGCTATTTTGGACGAACTAATCTGGATCTGAAGTGCAGCTATTTTGGGTGCTTGATCTAAACTTAAATTTTCTACGTAACTTTCAATTAATTTCACATCTGCCTTGAAAAGCAGAACCAAATGCCAAGTTTAAAATCCAAGAGCAACTGATCTGATTTGAAAACTACTTGGTTTTCATGGACCCGAGCTAAACTTGATCTTAAGGCTTTTTTTCCCCCTTAGTGAACTGAATGTTATTCGAACTGACTTTTTTTATTTGTTTGGGTGAATGTGCACAACCCTGCCTTCTATGCTGCAGTTAGTATTCTATGGTGTTCCTATGGCAATGTAGCATAGACAGGTTGTGCTACTGGTGTAAGGCTAAGAATTTCTTGGTGCGTACTTCTACTGCATAGACAGAGTGTATTACTAATGAAACTCGATGTATTTCCTGGTGTTTATTCCTATCTAATGTATCATGGCCAGATTGTATTATTAATGTAAATCGAAGTATTTCCTGNATGCCAAGTTTAAAATCCAAGAGCAACTGATCTGATTTGAAAACTACTTGGTTTTCATGGACCCGAGCTAAACTTGATCTTAAGGCTTTTTTTCCCCTCAGTGAACTGAATGTTATTCGAACTGACTTTTTTTATTTGTTTGGGTGAATGTGCCCAACCCTGCCTTCTATGCTGCAGTTTGTCCAGCAACCAGTCAAAATGAGGATTAAGTCGCTTTGAAGGGCTAAATAAGCTAGTGGTATGACATGCAAGCTTAATGGGCATATTTTCATTGGGTGAAAACTATCTGATTTAGGATTTTTTTTTTGGCCCCAAGATATAATTAATTGAAATGGCATTAGGTTAGTCTAGCCAATGGAAAATAATGTTGAAAAAATGTTGAGAAAATCGCGATTGAAGAACGATTTTTTTCCTAAATATTCCACCTAATGCTTTTTCCTAAATATTCCACCTAATGCCATACTTTTGCCCAAATTAAATTATACTTCACAAAACTCAAATTTATTCACTGTTACTAACCATTGTTAGTATCAATGTTTATGTGTACAAAAATGACTTTGCTCTCGATTTCTGTAACAAGCAATAATTTGATACTAGACACCTTATTTAACGACATAACATACATTTTGACACGTTGCAAGACATTCTCTTTTTAATGACAGAAACAGCTTGCGTGATGTACTGTTAAATAAAGGACATTAGGTAGGCGTGTGTCTCAGATGTCCTTGATGCTATTCTGAGTCCGCAAGAAAAGGAAACCTCACAAAAGTAGACTGAATAGTGCCAACCACTTTTTATAAATATCTGCATAACACCGTAGATGAAAGAGGTTCCTGATTTACTTACATTTCAGGAAGCTTCGTTCATGCCTTGTTAATCTCGATTGTGTTTTGAGCTGTGATCAAAGCGAACACCAAACCTCTGTGTGGTAGGGCTTGGTCAATCCCTCATTTTAGAAAGTCGAATCGATTTCAAGCTTTTCATTGCTCGGATTGCAAAGATTGATCCTAAACCGATCTTTTCAAGCTCGAGCCTTTCCCAGTTTGTACGCCAAAAAAAAGTTTGACTTCGCACTGCTTTTTTTTCAGTCCCCGAGAGTCTTTTTTTTTAAAAATAAAAATTACAACAAAAGTATCCTTACAGACACGACAGCAATCAGTTCGCACACAGCTTTCCAGGTCATCTCTGTCTATAATCTAACACTAACAGCTTTACTAAAGTTACTTCTTAATAAAGAGACCGCGTCAATGAAGGCTCGATAATAACTTGTTACCCCTGACAAGATCAACTGTTTGCCAAGCCAGATAAGCAATTCAGAAAGATATGAAGTAAGAATCGATCCTAAGCTCGATCCTCACATGTTAAGCGGTTTAATCGAGCATGAGGAAAAGATGGACTCGGCTCGATCTTTTGAGCGATGCTGCCCAGCCTTACTATCTAGACTGAGTCCAGAAGTCATGCAAACTTGACAAATCTTTTCTTGGAGAAATATTTCGGATTTAGAAGGATGGTCGTCATTTCACACGAATGAATGAGGTCCCTGGCAGCTATCAGGAACACGAAGATGAAATGCCTATACGACCAATAAAAATATACATTTTTCAGTCTTCCAAAGAGTTTTTATTTGGAAACAAAAAGGTACAAACAGCGTTAACCGACTTACTCTATACATTATAGGGTCTATATGAACAAAGCATCCATCCATCCATCCATCCATCCATCCATCCATCCATCCATCCATCCATCCATCCGTCCGTCCGCTTGTATATTTGTCCGTCTACTTCCAGTCTATGTACCTATCTACCTATCTACCTACCTACCTACCTACCTACCTACCTACCTACCTACCTACCTACTTACCTACCTACCTGCCTACCTACATACCTCCCTCTGCCTGCCTGTCTAATTACCTAATCTCTTTATCTATTTCCTTACCTACGTACACACCTACTCACATAAATACCACTCCTGTGACTAACATTTTGCTGATTTTCTTATGCATGTCTGAACATATCTATCCTATCTGTCTGCCAAATCAACTATCTCCCTCCATCCGTCCCTCCATCTTTCATCTACCTCTCCGTACATCCATATGTCCGTTCGTCTGTCCATCCGCCCCACCTCCTCCCTAGTCTCAAATTCAGAAGACTGTACGGAGTCACTACAATGGCTGCACACGGCTCTTGATATGGAGCCAGTAAGTTGGCTGCACTGGAGCCATGATAGAGGAATCAGTTTATTTATTATGGCTTCATAATGAAATCGGCCTTTCCATTTAAAGACGTCGAAAAAGCCATAATATAATGGATAATGCTGTCAGTAATCTGGGTGGACCAGATGACGTATTCTCTCACCTTGGCTCAAAATAACAAAAACACACACACAAAAAAGAAACATTCTTGAAGACTAATATGAACACAGGCACATGCGTGACTCCCTTTCATTTTTCCTGTATCTTCATAATTAAAGCTAACTTCAGGCTACAAACTAGGTACAATCACGGAAACAAAAAAAAAAAAACCAACCCGTTGTCGGGATCAAGCCATGACCCTTGGACTTCAAGCCCATTGTGCTGACCACGGCATCATGCAGTCACTGACGTTCTTGGCCCTTGGCGCTAGCGAATCAGACTTTAGTGCGCCACCGTTTGATTCGCAAGACTTACTGCGTTCTCACTTTCCCTTGTTTCTTTTAGTTTTGGGGGTTCTGGAGTTTATGCAATCCATAATGTGTGATTCCCAACTCTGTTCTACGTTCTTTAACTTCTTCTCCAAAAACTATCAAGAACGACTTTGTAATCATGACAGTCGGATCCCAAGACAAACGGAGCGCAAAACTGATGGCGTGCACACATGTTGGGTCCATAAGGGGTTTGGTCTGGAGCCAGTATCTTGGCTGCCTACCGCACTTTCTCACCCTCCTACCGATGCCCGGTCCTTGTGTCTGCCAGCTTCTCATTGTTGTGCCCGTAAAACGGAAGTCAGCACCACCATCCAATGTTCCGGAAGTAACATGACACAGACATCATGACTATACTAATTAGCCAGCCAGCTTGATCAGAGCAGCTATGAGCATTTGGGTCAAGAACGTTAGGGGAGTTAGCGACAAGCTATCACGCCTACGGTATCGTATTTTAGCCTTCTAATTTCTGTTCCGTGGGCCGTATAACAATCTGGATATCTTTTTACAACCGTGGCTACAAGACAAAAGCATGTCAGCTGAGATCTCGAGATTTTTAGTGGTGCTTTAGTTTCATGTTCTGTCTAAAGGCAATCATCATTCGCCATCGTCTTTCCCCCTCCCCTCCCCCCCCCTTTTTNCCCCCCCCCCTTTTTACACACACACACACATACACACATACACACAGGCCGTGACTTAAGACTTGAGACTGACAAGAATGATTGAGGCTATGTGCAAGCATCGCATTCGAACCATTTATCAGTATGCTTAAGAATATTTAGATATTTTGGCCACAGGGAAAATTTAAGTGACAGAAATGAGGGTGCTTCAGTATCTATATAAAAATAGTATCACTGCGATAAATGTACATCTTGGATTAGTTCCATTCATTTAATATTTCCCTCTATATGTATCAATTGCTTAAATATCAATATTCCGAGAATTGTTTGATGTGAAAACTACACCAGTCTAATTTTCAGTCGATATTTGAGAGAAACACGCAGGCAAATCCGTTTGCACTGCCCATATACAATACTATTTTTACTCTGTTCATTTGTGTATAAAGCCTCTTACACTGGAGGTATTGAAACCATTTCATCATAAACAAATACAGTACGTCACAAATGGCTTTCAACATAAGAATTTGGTACTTAATCCCCCTCCACCGCCACCCTCATCTTGCTCTCCAAGACTCCTCTTGACCATATCACGTTATATTTACTAGACACATACGTACTTTCATCAAGTGGCATTGCTTTGAGCTACTACTATTCGGGCCCAAACTCGTAATTGATTGAAGTGGCGGTGTTTTGGTTCTGAGAAAACCATTATAACAAAATACAATTTTACAGGAAGTAATCTCATATGCCTCACAAATACTAGAAATTTTCTCACAGGTACTTACTTTTCACCTGTTTTATCAATATATGTATTCCCTTAAAGAAATCACTTTCAACTTCTGAAACCAAGAGAAAAAAAAATCGACATCGAAAAGTCCAGACCACATTTTGAGCTTGATATTTCAGTCCCTTGATAAGTGCTAAGAGAGTCTTATTTGGACTGGCTGTGAGAATCAGTAATCATGTCCAAGTATAGTTAATTCACAACTAAAGGGGGGAGGAGAGGAGGAGGGGTGGGAGGGGGAAAGATGGAGGGCCGAAGGAAAATTTTGGGAGGGGAAAGCAGAAGGGATACGGGAATTGAGGGGAATTCAAACAAACAAACAAACAACCAACAAACCAACAAACCAACACACAAACAAACAAACAAACAAACGTTAAGTGTAGTTTGCATAACTATGCTTTTCATACAGTGTGAGAATCTTCTATTTAAGATGACACCTACCTTCTCACCCCCCCCCTTCCGGGACTGGTCACTACTTGACAACGACTCAACAACATAGTCATAAATAACACCAGCATGAGGACAAATTCGTTATACGGATGATGTGAGGTGAGATAAGGAGGGATGGGTTCATGGATGGGAGGTGGGGGGGGGGGGGGGAGTTGATAACGAAGTCAAAATGTCTCGAAGTTGATCAGAGGCTACATGCAGGATATAGACTGTGCAACATGAACAGTTATACCCTGAGGCAATACCTTAGAAAGAGAAAGGGATCCCACAGAAAGCGCTTACAGGTTACAGAAACTTAATCCGATTTGCCTCTTTGAGCCAGTAGCTTGTTTTCTCTACAGTCACTTACAAGAAATTCCACAATCTGTAAGTCTTCCTTAATAGTTTGCAGAAATCAATAAGCTTATTAAAAATGATATTTAAAATATAGGTCCTTCATTCCATTTCCGAGCTACGAACCGTTACTTCGAAAGACGTAAACACGCCAATTAGTTTCTTTAATGACAAGTGCTCCGCACAGAAGGCCGCACCGAAACCGTTGTGAGTGATCCAAACTTCAGGTTTAGTTTACAAAACATGAAGAGAATGCCCACTAATTCGCAGACAGGTTGACAGATTTAGGGCCCATTCTGCCTTCTGATGTGTTACTCTCTTCCTAATGCATATGGTCAAACCCTATTATCATCCAATTAGAGGTCTGTTTAATCTTGTAGACTTCCCTTCCTCAGCGCCGGATTAACCTGTTAGCAAATGTATCATATGCCACGGCCCCCGCATTTTCGAATGCCCCCGCACTAAATGCTTGTAAGCTATCTAATGAAATGGAGAATATAACGCCAGATTTCTTGTTAACCGACATTTCCTCGACCGAATTGTGACCTCCCCCACAGCAGACGAGCACCTGTGATGTGTAATTTACATCCAAGGTTGAGCAAACTCCAGATTATATGCACGCAGTTCATGAACGTAAGTTCAGATCCTGTGAACTTGATCTGAGTTTAATAGCTATTTCAGACGAACTAATCTGGATCTGAACTGAGACTATTTTAGGTACTTGATCTGAACTTCAATTATTGCTCTGAAGGATCCGAGAGAGACTGCAGAACAGAGCTCAGAATGGATATAGACTAAACGTAGCGAACAATGGAATGTTGCACAGTAAGTCTAAATAATATCTAAAATGCAACTTTCATTATGGCTTCACGGTGGTAGAGAGGATGTGAAGCAAGGAATTAAGAAGTGGAAGTTGCGGATTCAAATCCCTCCTGTGGCGGGAATTAAAGTCAACAGAAGGACACTTGGGAGTCATGACCCAAGTGTGGCCCAGCCTCTTTAGAGTGTGAGAAAAATCAAAGGGCCGAAACACTTGTTAGATGAGGGTATCTTCTTCTGAGGATCTTCTGTTTCCTCGCTCTCCGAGTAAGAGAGTTTCCTATTAATTTTGTTTTTCAGTTCAGTTCCTGGAAAATCAGAACCGAATGCCGATTTCACAAACCAAGATAAACTGATGTGATCTGAAAACAAACTAAATTTTCATGGAACTGATCTTAGGTTGTTTTTTTTTTTATTCGTTGTTCTGACTTTTTTTATTATGAACCCGCTTTACCCTGTTTCCACCGTTCCCTCAATATCAGCACCATTATCACGATATGAATAGAACGCAAAATTTCTCTAAGAAAATGATTGATATTCGTTCTCTCTCTCTCTCTCTCTCTCTCTCTCTCTCTCTCTCTCTCTCCTGTAATGTAGCCCCCACCCTCGGGACTCTAATCTGCTTCTAATCCTGCAAGTCCGGCACTAACTTAATCCGTCCATGTCCCTCCTGCCATCCGAGCACCTTTCCTGGACGATAATTACGGCCTACAGTGTTATTTGCACCCGGCGATTTTGTGGTTGTTGCTTGGACTGATCAATACTCGAACGTCATCACAAGATGGACATGCCATTTCTCCTAATATCTCCTAATTACGTGTTATGCCGCAGTCTAATTATCATTAACTATTTTATCAGTCCCTTCCCCCCTTCTTCCCTCTCTTCTTTCCTCCTTTCCTCTCTTCCTCCTTCTTACCCACCACTCCAACCAACCAACCAACCAACCAACCAACCAACCAACCAACCAACCAACCAACGAACGATAATAAGGGGAAAAAAGAAATTTTCACAGTAATCTTTCCCCTCCTTCTCCTTCCCCTCCCCCTTAATCTGTTCCTATCCCCTTTTCTCCCAGAACAGAGTGAGGACGATGAGATGGTCATGAACATGCCAAATTGAGATAGAGAGAGAGAGAGAGAGAGAGAGAGAGAGAGAGGGAGGAAGGGTAGAATATGAATTGCTTGTTAAAAATATTATTGTTTGCTCATTTTCAACAGATTATTATCTGAGCTTAATAAACTTATTGTTAATGTTGTTGTTATTGCCAGCATGACGTGTTGCTAACACACACACACACTGTAAATGGAAACAGCATAGCTCTGCGTCAGCCTGGTTTCTCTACACCACTGTCATGATCTCATGGGTCACTCCCTCGCGATCTTCGATATCATCTCATTTTGGTCTCAGCCCGCCCTCAGAGTCACGGGCTTTCTGCCTCTCGGTACGTGCTGCGAATCTAGACATTGATGAAGACAATGTTAATTTGTGAAGGGAAAAGGATAGGGAGAAGCGCTGGAAAAGGGCAGGGGCTGTGCCGAAAAGCTGAGGATTAATAGAAGATTTGAAATCTTTAGATGGAGGCATGCTATAATCAACTGGGGCGAAAGAAAGGATGGAGTGGGGGGAAGGGGGGGGAGACGTTAAAGGAAGAGAAGTGCAGTTATCTGGAGGAAAAAAACAACAACATGATTTGAAGAAAACGTGCAGACTTGCAGTTGAGGTGACATTTCGCAAATTGGATCATGCTGTGAGAATGTTGGCATAATTCTGTTCAGGGTCGGATTAAGCTGGTGGGGAGCCTAAAGCATGAGGAAAGGATGTAGCGTCCCTAGCCCCCCCTCTCCCCCCAACCCATCCCCCGCCGGTCCTGCATTACAGTCGAGAGAGAGAGAGAGAGGGAGAGAGAAAAGAGGGAGAAAGAGAGAGGGAGAGAGAGAAAGAGGAGAGAGAAAGAGAGAGAGAGAGAGAGTGTGAATGTCAAAGAGTGAAAGAGAGCGAGGAAGAAAGAGGAGATCGAGCAAGAAGAGGAAAGAGAGCGAGGAAGAAAGAGGAGATCGAGCAAGAAGAGGAGAGAGAGAAAGAGAGAAAGAGAGAGAGAGAGAGAGAGAGAGAGAGAGAGAGAGAACGAATGTCAATAAATTTTTTAGAGAAATTTTATGTTCTAGTCATGTCGTATTATTGATATTTCATTATTTGGGATTGTGGGATTGGGGATTTTTTTTTAATTTNGGGGGGGGTGGAGGAGGGAAGAGGGTGTAACTTTCACGCTCTCCTCCTCTGGGAGCGGTCACAAGAGACAGTCGGTAAATAAGAAGCCTATCCCATGATTTTCCCGGGGCCCATAGCATTTTGCTACTCTTGCTAATAGGTCAATCAGGTATTGACTCTGTAAGAATTGTTTGGTAGTTCTCATAAAGGTATTGGAATTCATGTAAGAGATTTAGAAGCAGTATTAAGGACACACGTTTTTATGAGGAAGTAGGTCTCGTCTAGGTACTAAAATGGTTGCAGTCAATCCCAGCTTTGTCCAAATTAGGCCGATGCATAATCGAATATTTTCATAATCGGCAACTAACCGGTTATTTGATAGCATGATCAACAAAACCAATCTAATTTTAAAAAAACCGGAATATATTTCCTTCTTTGTCATGTGTGACGTCAGCACCAGTTTTGGCCATAGTCTATCATGACACGATTAAATTTCCAGAATAGTCTGTTCCGGACCTTTATCTCATGTCCGGAACATGACCTGACTGTGATCACTAAATTAGTTCCAGGTTTGATTTCTTTTTTTGATGCTGTCAAGTGAAGAACACTAATGCCTGGCTTTCATTGTAGATAAATGGAGGCGCTTGATTTAACCTAATTTCGAAGAAAAGAATACGCAAAGATTTATATTCTGCCGTGTTTGAGGACCATGATCGATCATCTAGTTCCATAATCGGTTAATCAACCTCGGTATCAAATCCGGTTTATTCGATCGATTATCATATCGCCGGCTCGGAAACAATAATGTCGTTAAATCCTTAACTGACTTTAAGGACTTCCGATAGTATTCCGGGGGGCGATTTTAGATCATGGACATAGGTAATCCAGTTCTGATTTTCGTCGGACGCAACATTAAACATCATCATCAAAGGAAGATATCAACGTCAATGCGATTAGTGTCACAGGTCGCCATTCCATTATCAGTTTGATTGTCTCACGCAAATCCGGGGGTGATATTAGATCATGCCCACGCCTAATCCAAACCTGGTTTTCGTGGGATGCAACACGAAGCGTCAGCACAGATAAAGAAAGGTACCAGTCTAAGAACGCCATTGTTGCACATCATGGCATTCCATGAGATATTTGGTGAGCGCCACAGTTTGCCATTTTGATTCTAATTGTCTCGCGGGTGGTTTTGTTCTTATTTTCCGATTGGTGTATGCATGGGTGGTGTGAGGTCAGTCTCAACTGTCTAAACGCTACGCCTCTAGCATGACGAGAACATCAGGCCTCGTCAACTGATCACGCTATGTTATAGTATAGCCTCGCTGAACTTGGTACCGCCTGACCGCTTTGATCCCAGTCGAGCTGACCGGCTTGCGCTTCTCTTGGTTGGGCAGGGAGTGTCGAGTTAAACCGGTTGCCGTTTCACACATAGGTATTAAACAGAGCAGCCCAGAATCACCTCTTGCACCAAAAGGGTTAACTTTTCCCCCCCTAAATTATGAGTTGTGTACCGTGCTCTGGAGCGATAGAGCAGGGCATTTTCACCACCAGTGAGTCAGAGACTTGTTCTCGGATTATTCTTTCTCCTTGCCGCTTCTCTGCCGTTTCAAAAACTCTCTTTCTAGTGACTCTTTCTCCAATTGTCCCTCGATGCCCATTTCATGAACTTCCTCCTCGTTTTCGCGATTAAATCAATTACTACTTCAAAGCACAAGTATCACATTTCATCACTTCATTCCGTCAACTTGTTAGAGCTATCTCTGGAGAATTGTGCCGATCGCAAACTGAGATAAAGAGTATTTTTTTTTTGTTTTGTCCTGAAATCAGTTCAGGTTGAGAGGTCAGACACAAACCCGCAATATCGGCCAATGAAAACGGATTTTGCTAGTCGTAACAGCCATCAAGATTAGCTCATCTGTGTATCCGAAACATATCGTTTAACCTCAATTTGATTTCTAAGACAAGGACGTTGTGTTCCAGACATGTATTTCGTAAGCTAGAAAAAAAATATCATGGCAGCAGAATTTAATCTGTGTCCTCTTCTTCCCACCTCTCCTTAAGGTCTGTGTCCACGATTCTAATATTAGATTTCTATTTTCGGAGTGGGCCTTTGCGGAAAATCCGTTTCGTTTACACGGTTACCAAATCAGAATTGAACTGTTCTCTCTCTGATGTTTGTTTCTGATCTTCCCCCGGAATGCGGAATAGAAACTTTTCTAATTTCCGTTCTGATTTTGGACTCAACATGGCGCTCAAAGCACCCCTGTACCACAACAAAGATGCCAGGACACGGGCCCTGTGCCATTTTGGCGGGGAGTGCCGGGGAGGGATAATTCAGAACAGTGTAAACACAGGGTCAGTTCCGGGAAGAAATCAGAACAGAAAACAGGAGAGAAACTTTCTGCGGAGGCATTCTGACTTCAGCTCGTGCAGAATTCTGATATTAGAATCGCGGACACAGACCTTTACATAGTTACAAGCTAAGACTTTTAAAAAAAAAGTGAAAAATGGGGAATACTGAATTTATAATTTATAGATCTAGATCATTCAGGCTGTTGGAACTTGGATAGATAGAGTGCACAGCAGAAGAAAGCATACTAGACACAACTAGACTGCTTTTTTTTTCTTTTTTTGTTCCCGCTCCTTTCCATTGGCGCTTCGGCGTTGGTTAGTGCTTAGTTTTTCATACTGTGGTGTAATGTTACTGTCCTAGATGTTAATGTTGTTTTTTTTAATACGATTACCTCCTTCTTTCACCAACTGACAATCAAATATCTATCTATCTATCTATCTATCTATCTATCTATCTATCTATCTATCTATCTGTCTGTCTGTCTGTCTGTCTGTCTGTCTGTCTGTCTGTCTGTCTGTCTGTCTGTCGGGGGAAGATGAGTCCCTGATTTTCCGAAGAACACCATCAAGTGTTAAGTTATTAGTAAAGTCTTATCTCTAAAGCCCTCTTAATACAAATTCAGCAAATGACGAAAGGCATAATGTGTGCATTTTCAGATTGTTCCATATTTCAATTACAGGTCAATAATTTCTCATACATTTTGCTGAAAAAAAAATGAAACGCATTATAATGCATTGCAGTTTCTACATAAAACAGAACGCCCATAGGCTACATACTTTAAAATTGTACGCCATCGCTCTCAAAAAAAAAAATCCGTCGCGGGAATATTTGGTGCTTGTCAATGACTGCGTTGATTTTGGTGTTAAAGGGCTGATATACCCCTTTGTCTGAACTCTTCTCATTCTGGGTCTAAGACCTGTTCAAGGATGATTGATTTATTGTTTTTCCGTGCCGAATTTCTACAGTCTTAGCTGGTTGGTGGTCAAAATAATGACAAGAAATAAAGACAGCTACAACATTATTAAACCAAGCTGGGTAGAAGGTAGCGTTCAAATAAAATATGGGGATGGTTTGCTCCATGTAATGATGAATAACGGTCACTGACCACTCGACCCGGTCTTGTTAGGACTTTGCCCAATCTGGGTCACGCCAATTCCTTATTATCAAATTGTAGTTACTTAAGTTTTAATATTATGTGCTGTGGCTCATGCGCACCAGAGTTATATAAACACAAAGAATCAATCAGTCCATCCGTCGATCCATCGATCCATCGATCCATCTATCCATCCATCCACCCATCCATACATCCATCCATCCATCCATCCATCCATCAGTGGTACCCCACCACCACTCCAGTGCCACCGCCCACCACGATGCACATTACCAGCACTGCTAACACAATAACCACCCAAAACTATGTTATATAGTGACAGAGCTGTAGACTAACATAAGGGAGGCAGCGTGGCCGTGCCGTTTGTTAGAGTCGTACTCAGAAACTGAAGAATTTTAAGTCTAAAGTTTATGTATTTGGCACATGAGCTGGGCGGTTTACGTTGTAGTGTCCTTGGGAAAGACACTTCACTTCTATATCCTCGCTCGACTCAGGTACTTGGCTTTAGAGCTGGCGACCAGCAATGACTTTGTCATGTATTTCATTTGTAATATTATGCATTTACATGTATGATGTGTATTGTCATATGTGTTTGTATTATGAATGAGAAATATAACATTGTATGACACTGTAAAACCAATTTCCCTACGGGGTAAATAGAATCGTATTTTCATTTTCATAAAGTTTTGCAGGCAGTCAGAATGAGATTCATGTCACTTTATAGATTACATCGAGTTACTGGTATCAGTTGAAAAGTCATATATAGCTTCAAGAGCTGAAGCAAGTTGTTAAACTGGTATTATTCTGGCCAGAGACATATTTGTTTAAAGTGGCGGAGGATGCAGTGGTGTAAATTCTGAGGAAAACAAAACTTAAGAACAGTTTTACACTATGTAAATCATGGAATCTTCCTCACCCAAAATCAGAATTTAGCTCAAAATATTTATTATTCACCCGTTATCATTTTTTTTTTTGTGTAAACAGAAATAATTATACTTTCACATTCTTCAACCAACAAAAATATCCGAAAACCCATTTAAATTTCTGAGATTGATATCTCAGTTCTTCATTTAGCGACACAAGCTTCATGTTGACTAGCTGAAAGACATACAGATACATTATAGACGTGAAGCCAAAGCAGGTACAGCAAGCACTGAAAGTGGTCTTGAAAAGAGACAATAAAGGAGCAATTATTCCGTTCATTTGAGCTCACGCCATCAATGACTACTGAGTTCGATTCTGCAGACAGACTGGTGTAATAAGTATCCCTAGAGATTGATAGTAATAGTTTGCCGTGGACTTAGGGCAATGTTGCCACACTCATTTTATGACATTTCACTGGTTTCTAAGGTAATTTTCACCAGATTTTGCTGGACATTTTTTAAAAAAAAACCCTCTGAGAGTGTATCTGATACTTACAACATATTATTTAAATGCATATTGCGCATTTGAGAGAGGCAGATATATTGCTTGAAGCATGAAAGGAACAAAGAATAAAGGAGGAACTTTTTTACTCAGTAGCGTTGTGCAGTCACTACAAAAAGCTCGACTTACATGTGCATGTTTGGAACTTCACTGTTTTCATTATACTCTGGATGGTGCCTAGAATATGCACAAAAAATTGGATGTTTGTGCGTAATGCAATGTTTAAGTTGACCGTAGGCTATAATTCCATAAGATAATTGTTACGTTTTACTGAAAAAAAAAATAGATTTCAGTGTTATCATTTGCCGATAACATGGGCCAAAAGACTTGAATAAAGTAATGAAATAAACGTTACATTTCTGTGGATTTTTTTCCATTTTCCTCATTTTCTTCACTGGATCAAAAGAAAATTTCAGTTTCTCTAGATTTTATGAAAAATCATCAGGAGTGGTAGCCCTAGCTTAGCTCTGAGTGAGGTGCACTGTGATTGCATCGTTCTGTCAGTGACAAAGGGCGGAAATTACCCACATCACGAAACAGTCAAACTCGCTTAATCCCAATGTCCGTGTCGCAAGTCACTGGATAATGACAATACCTTTTAATGGCAACTTTTCCCGAGCCAACAAGAGTTCCGATTAACCGCATCTGACTGAACTGCATTGCTTTCAGTGCCATCGCTTTCCCACACAATCTACCTTGTTTCCTGGGTGCGGAGAGGGGAGCTTTGACGCTGTGATGTTATTGAATTACTGAGATGCCCAACCTTTCATGGCAGGATTAGTAAATCCAGAAGGAATGATGACGTCATTCTGCTGTCATTGTGTACTGGATCGTTTTTCTTAGTAAACTCTCGAACCGTGGATTAGCCTTTCTGCATTATCGTTGTAAAATTATTTGAGAACAAGTTTTTGGGCATCAATATTTCCATTGCCATCACCCGGCGAAACACATTCCCAGCACGCCCACCACAACCTTACTCAAAGTTATGTTGCGTAGTGACGAATAAATAGCAACAACATAGGGCTAATATAAACTGACAGAAAACTTTAGATAGGCGCTGACAATGAAATAGAGGGGTGAAGAAAAAGACGAACAGAAAACCAAACACAATCGTCAGATCTATTCAGTCAGAGGAACAGAAGGATGAGCAGTTGGATATGTGGAGTAGTTAATGAGTGGACAGAGGGATTGATCGATTGGGTGGCAGGATGGATGGCCATTGATGTGTAGATAAATGAATGGGGCGATGGATGGATGGATGGATGGATGGATGGACGGACGGATGGATGGATGGATGGTTGACCAATGGCAGAACGAACAACAGAAAAAAAATAATCTTCCGAGAATCTTCCACCACCAACGTTCTTAATAAAACAAACAAATTCACAGACACGCTGTTAAACTGACAACTTCAAACTGGCTTTGACAGACTAATTACGCGGTCTGGTTCCAACAGAGAAGCTCAGGTTATGGATTTTTTCATTAGCTTGAGCCGCTCAAAACCAATGTTCCTTGCCCAGTCTGTCTCCCTTGCTTGGCTGAATGAGACAGTTAATTACAAATAAATAAATAAATGCATAATTTGCCGGACACTTTTTTCCGTGGAGATTAGGGCTAGACCGTACTTCTCCTGAACTTTAAAGTTTAACGTTGTAAATTGATTTAATGTTTTTTTTTTTTTTCAATAACAACGCCCATAGAAGAACGGCTTTGTCTTGTAAACAGTTCGAAATAGAGTTTGGAGAAAACATGCTTTTTGTTTTGTTTTCTTTTGTATCATGGTGAAAACTCACCAGGACCGTAGTTAACGCTGGGGCTATGCGGAGAAATAATTGTCTGTCTGTCTGTCTGTCTGTCTGTCTGTCTGTCTGTCTGTCTGTCTGTCTGTCAACTTCGTGGTAGTAGTGATGATAATAATGCTAATTAACAAAAAGGAAATAATAGTAAGAAAACACAATTGATTTTTCTTTTCGACAGACTTTTATTTTCCCAAGCAACACATCATCCATCCATCCATCCATCCATCCATCCATCCATCCATCTACCCGTCCATCCATCCATTCATCCATCCATCTATCCATCTTTCCACCCTACTAAATTGATATGGCTCAGGATGACCGAGTAATTTCTCTGCAGACCCAAAAGTTTCCGGGCGTTATTATTAAAGCCCAAAACATTTATCTGCCCATAGCAGAGGTTTAGGGGTTCTCAGCTTTTCTTCGTTGATCTATCCTTTAACACTACAAAGCTATCAATCCTGTGTATGCCTTCCGAGATGGTCTGTAGATTGTAGATTGTAGATTACAATGCATTACTACGGTGCGCACGGCCCTTTTCTAATTCACGGCGTTTTGCATGCAAAATTGCGCATCAAAGTGCTAAATAGTGCGTATATTCCTGTTGCGGATGTTCATGTTAGGAAATATTTGTCTCGATTTACAGTCTTTAAAAACTTCAACATCAGATTTGATACATATATTTAAGACACATTAATGCATATAATGACAGAGGCGTTTTAATTTGTGTAAGTATAATTCTCATTGTATCTCTATGAGGGACTGTCTTTTTGCGTGAATCCACATAACTTTATTTTGAGACATAAGTATTGAAAACCTTTCTGTTACTATGTGTCTCAAACGCATGTGTGAAATCTGGTAGTGAGGCAGCAACTGTAATTTGAGATAGACATTTCCTACGATTAACACCCACATCAGAAGAAAAAAGCACAATTTAACACTTTAGTGCGCAAATTTGCATGCCAAGTGCACTGACTTAAAAAAGGGCAGTGCGCACCATACTCGTAATGCAATATACTCTACACTGGAAGGGTGGACCACTCCCTTCAGACCAAATAACATACATTGGTAACAAAGCAAAGATCAATCAGTTAAGCGTTAGTTATGTTGGCATACAGTAGTAAGATCACAGGAGTTTTCATGATGCATTCCTAGAGATATACCAACGTATCCTCAGGGCTGAGGGGTTCCGGAGATTCGTCAGTTGCCTTTACTTTCTAGAAACAAAAACAGATAAACTCCAAAGTGATGATGCGGTAACAACAACAGCAGCAACAACAACAACAACAACAACAACAACAACAACAACAACAACAGTGATGGTAATTAAAAATAATAATGATAATAATACTACTACTACTAATAATAATAATGCGGCTTTTAAGTCTCGTAACCAAACCTATGTCCCCATACACCAATTCATTTATTATAATAAGCATCAAAGTATGTGACAGCCTACTAGTATGTAGGCATTTTCAATTTATGGATAGCAAGGCAAAGTGGATGAAAATATCAAACCGCACTTTTCGTTTTTTGTTTTTTTTTTAAAATCAAACTTCTTAATAGCATGACCAGTAGATTTTTGTTTGAAATTTGATCATTGCTTTAATTAGATTGAACTCTACTGTAGTCCGTGAACTTTGCCTCGTGCAAGCTATTCATCAAATTACTCATAACCCGGCTATTAGAGTTCTCTGAAAAATTTGCTTTTGTTTGGTGGTGTCCAAGGCTTTAGTTCTGTAGGCACATTTGTGAGAACTTCTGGTGTATCTTTTTAACAAAAGCTCTTAAATCTTTGGGTCTCATCATGGCTAGCCCATGAGGCCGACTAAACTTATTTTTCCCGATTGATTTTTTTTGTTCCTCCTAGGTAAGAAAAGCTTTTAGTTTGTTGCTTTTCATCATTATCATTTCCCCCGATCACTCATTCTGGGAACCTCTGTCCCACGATCAAGGCACAAAGCGCATGGCTCACGGCTTTTACTTCTCCTGTCCACAGACCATCATTAGAGTTTCCCCTAGAGGCCGAAGCAAAGGAACAGGCTATAGAAAAAGCGGAAGAACACACAAAGAAGGTCGGTGGTTGTAGCTTCCGGCCCGTGAGGATGACAAGGACGTAAGATGAAAATAAACTGCAACACTTCTCTGTGTTCCCCGTTCAAATTTGTATAGAAGTGTTGGACTTATAGCTAGAGACAAAAAAAAAGAAGAAGTAAAAGAGGATGGAGAAGGAATAGAAGAAGAGGGAGCAAAAGAAGAGGAAAGAGAATAGGAGAAGAAGAGGAGGAGAAGAAGGAGGAGGAAGAAAAAGAAGAAGAAGAAGAAGAAGATGGAGGAGGAGTAAAAGAAGAGGAAGGAAAAGAAGAGGAAAAAATAGGAAAGGAGGGGGAGGAAGGGGAAGAAGCAGAAGAAGAAGATAAAGACGAAGAAGAAGAAGAAAAAGAAGAAGAAGAAGAAGGAGAAGAAGAAGAAGAAGAAGAAGAAGACTATTGCCGCCATCATCGTCACGACCAACAACAAAAGCATAAACTTCGACCGAAGACAACGAAGAATTGGGACCACCACTGCCTTTACGATCACCATTACCATTATCATTACTACCACCACCACCACCATCATCGTCAGCAATAAAATCAAGGTCGACGTCAGTAACAAAGGAGCAAGATCACTGCCACTACTATCACCATCACCACCACCATCAACAACAACAACAACATTTAGATCGATTGGCGAGATGGAAAGAATGTAAAACAGCTATGAATTTGGGAACAACCAAAATGCCTTCAGTGACAGAATCTTGGATTGACAACGCTACAAATTTCTCAGATGCTAATCTGCTCCACAATGATAGCGACCGCCAATTTCCACCATTTGTTGGAGAGGAGATGTCAAGTGTCGCTACTACAAGTTTCATCGTGTTGGGGTTATGTCTAATGACAAGGTGAGAAAACGTTAGTCGTGCAGTATGAGGGTTCAAAGTGGACGAGGCTCTGAGGGAACACTATCTTCGTTCAGCAGGAGAAAGGGAGCGAAGATAATTTAGTATAGTGTGCATTTGTTTTTTTTATATCGCATTTTTTTGGTTTACCTTGCATAATAATATAGTAATTCCCTTGTTTCCCTTATACTTTAAACAACTATATCTGGGGTCAGAATAATGTTACACCAAAAATTCTTTCACCTAATGGAAACATACACCAGCTCAAAGCATATATATATATATATATATATATATATATATATATATATAAAAGTCACTTAGACCTGAGTTTGACTGGCTGCCAGACCGTTTAACTTTTCTTGATACGCTACTCGACTCGTGCTATGTCTTTCTTCTCCATTCCAGCGGCACTTTAGGCAATCTCTTGGTGTTAATATACATGTACACAGCAAGCTTTCATATCGTGTCAATAGCATGACTTAGCTGAAAAGCGACTTACGCATCAGTCTGAGTAGCTGCAAGTCCTTTTTACTTCCTTGATACGCCACCCGTCTTATGCCATGATTGTCTTTCTTATCCATTCCAGCGGTATCTTCGGCAATCTCCTTGTGCTAGTCACGTTGATGAAGTGCCCATCTCTCCAGTCCATCCATTATGTGTATGTAGCCAATCTTGCCATCGCTGATTTCATCATCGAAGCTTATTCCTCCCCGTTCATGATGTATGACTTCTTGCTGGGCTACCAGCCAGTGGTCAACAAGTAAGTGACTTGACATTAGCAGTTACTAGTCTGTCTCTTCCCCCCCCCCCCCCCCCCCCCCNCGAAAATTGTGGAAGCAAATTATCGCAAACTTCTGCATTTCTGAGGCCTTGTTGCAATTTTACAAATTTCTGCATATTCAGGCATTTCTTGCAAATTTGGTGCAAATTTTGCTGATTTTGGCCAAACGGTGCACTTTTTCTGCCAGTGTTGCAATACTGCATGAGCAGGAACAAAAAAAAATGTGTTCTATTTCTACGTTTTTGCAACATTTCAGTAGTAAACAATGCGACGTGGTGGTAAATATCATGAGTTACGAAGATATTTTTGCAAACATTTTTGCAAATTCTGGTGCAATTTTTATCACTTTCTGCATGCAATTTTTGCAATTCTTGGTGCAAGTTTTGGGGATATAAAATGCAATTTTCCGGAAGGACAGAATAGTAGACATTTACAGTTAAAAGCATATCTATTCTGACAGTATCTGGCAGAGTAGATACTTCATCTCATACTCGAAATGCTTCTCAGTTTCTTCTTATAATGAAGTTTTTTTTTTTGTGCATGATTTCCAATAATATACAGTTTGTGTGTGTGGGTTCTCGTGTGTGCGCGAGTTTGTGAGTTTGTAAAATGATGTGCCTATGTGATAGTAGTGCATGTAGCCTATATAGTGAGGCGCTTTATAAAAATCCTCTTTATTATTGTTATTATTTTTATTACTATAATTATTATTATCATTATTATTTTTATAGACCTATAAATACAGATATGACGTCTAATAGCACGTTTTTTAAACTGACAACCGCCATGTTGGATGTGACCTAGTTTTAACACACTTTCAGACGCCATAATAATTTTGGCAGATTTATTTTCTGTCTTTAAGCACTTCTAAAAGTGTCTAAAACCGTTGAGAAAAAAAATGTTGGAAGAATTTTTGAGGAGTTCGAGTGCTTTTTTTTCTTTTTTTTCCCTATCTCCGCCTGTCTAATTTACCACGTTCGCAGTATTGTGTCTAGTCTTAATTTACACTCCTTTAGTGTACTTGTGTGGCTAAAGCGTGACTGAGCTTTACCACGACCTGTAAAGGGTCTTGAGACTGAGAGCGTACTTTCTTGACAAGGCTGTAGTACACAAAGTATAAAGAGTTCAGCCACAGTCAACACAGTGATTCTGTCTGCGAACACGGCTGATTGTCCAGAACTGCAAACTGTACTAGCGTTAATTCATACCAGTAAAGCTGAACGTGTGAGGTCAGTGATGATAATGAGAGAGAATCATTATACCAAACTAGTGCCATACCGGTGTTGTACAATCGACTATTCAGTTCTCTAATTATGAGCTTGGAACCAAGATGATGTCAAATTAATATCACCCTTAGTCCGCATCCTTACGTTTCGCCGAGAGACTTTTGGCCGAATGGATGTTTGACCGACGGATAACTGGACGAAATCGTCCTTTTAATATTTTGCATTTTTTGCATGTTTTATTGTTCATTCTTTTTTATATTCATGTTACTAATTTTATTTTTTATTTCTTCAAGACATTAAAAACTATTATATAAAATACTGACGCCGAGACGATGATGACGGTGACAGTGGCGGTGACGATGACGATGATGATGATGGAGATGAGAAAGAGAAACATCCGCGTGGAAAATCACCCAAAAGCACTTGCTGCATAGGCTATCGTGGCGACGAAAAAATTTTACTCGACTTTACAATCGACTATCCGTCCAGCCAAACATCGGTTCGGCGAAACACTCATTGGTGGAATGTCCATCAGCGAAATGGCCGTCGGCGAAATGTTCTGGCAGTCTCTTATTCTACGATGGCTCTGTAACATTTTCACCGGTTGCCCGGGTGGATTTCTCCTCTCTAAAAATGTCCTGAATCATTTGAATCCTTTCAATAAAGGCTGACTGACCTGTTTCAAAATACTTCTGGCAAATTGGCGTCTCCATGCTGTGAGAGGTGTGAAGCCAGTGATGAACATGCCTGTTAAAATAGGCGGTGTTGACAAAGAGAGAGAGAGAGAGAGAGAGAGAGAGAGAGAGAGAGAGAGAGAGAGAGAGAGGAGAGAGAGAGAGAGAGAGAGAGAGAGAGAGAGAGAGAGCTAACAAAGAACCACAGCTCATCAAGTCCCACACATGTAGCCCTTCCAGTGCAGTCAGAGACCTCGTGTTAACCGTGTCTAATGCTCCATTACTGGGGACACGTAACGTTCATTCTTGCATCGTGAAAGTCATAACACATGAAGTCTGTATTGTTTATCATTATACTACCCCATACACGATACATGTATTGCTTTTATGCTTTGTTTAGCTCACTAATTCCATTTTTCCCCCAACACGCCCGATAATCAACACTCAACCGAGACATAATGAACGGAGAGCTGTAAATATAATGCGATGGAAATTGTCTTTATTTTTTTTTTATTCTTTACTAAATGCTCCATGCAGCATCCAAGTCTTTCATGACACGCGCTCTTCAATTTGCCTTCATTGACATTAATCATTGACACTGTCTCTGTGTGCTCAAGTTATTGCTTGTGAGACATGCAAATGTATAAATTAAGATAAGAATAACTTTTTTTACCCATAAGATGGAAAAACTGTCTTGATTACAGTATACACAAGAACAATAATAATAATAACAACAACAACAGCAACAACAACAACAACAACAGTCAAGTGCTAATAGGAGATGACACACAACCGAGCAATAATGTGGTGATTTTCATACGGTAGTTACAGCGTGGCTGCGCATGAGCTGTCTTTATTTGACCTTATCATCTTTCGCTGAGCTAACGACTGGGTGCAGGAGGACGTTCTATTTCCACCGTAAGTTATAAATATCACCATTATTGCGCAAGTTCTCTTACAAACTCTGCATCCAGATTGCCCAGACACATGAGATACGTTTACGGTCATCAACAGTACAAAACCACTCACTTGCTGCGATTATTTAGTAGCATGCCTTACTCCTGGGCGTTAGGTATGAAAGGGCACATCAATTTCACGATCACAGTAAAAGCGCGTTATTATCTTAAATCTTCCTGCGCTTTCATACAACCTGTATTTGGTTGAAACGTATCAGTTTTATACGGCAAAAATTTACTCAGTATACACACAAATTAATCTTCAAAAATGTAAATTCGGAGAAGAGCATAAAATTATTCATATTCATATAATCAAAGCAACCACTCATGCTGGAGAAGAAGACTTTTAAGTTTATGGTTTCTATAA